>JALMQS010000128.1:31066933-31290848 GCA_024734495.1 Forficula auricularia | reverse complement strand
AACAAGTTAGGTCCATTTGAGGAGATTACAAGTTATCAAAATCCAATCAAGTGGAAGGTAAACTGATGAGGGTCGTAAGTTATAACACCCCCTTCCTTCACTCCTTCACTCACGCTTAATCAATTCATTCCTGTGATGGGAAAACAAGCAACATTACTGGCTGCCTCGCTGGCCATTAGCATAGAATGACCTCAACCCAAAATGGCTATCCATCAAAGTACTATTCAACGCCAATTTGAATAGTGAAACTTGGATAGTTGATTAGGCTAACCTTTATCGGTTAGAACTTGTGATGGTGTCGTTAGAAAATTGATTTATATCAGATGTTTCAATTTACTCGGTACGACCAGAGGCAGGCTTCACTTCATATTTTTTACTTTCGCATTTATATTCATAGAATATAATGTGGAAGTATTGCGATGCCCTGTCTGGGTCCTGACTCTTTGAGAGCTTGTATCTAAGAGATGAAAAAAGTTAATTTCATTATGTAACTTCTAGGTGGAAGGAATCGATGGCCTTAATAGTTGGAAGCCGGATTTGGGGCATAAAATCGGATATTGTGGTCCCCAGTGGCCATAAATCTATTGGTCAATGCGTACGTATGTAGCCCCCTGCATTTCGCAACCATAAGTCTCAGAGCTACGAAATTCGGAACTTAATTTCGATTTAGGCTATTATGACTTCGCATTAAAATCTCAATAACAATTTTTCTTTTTGCATTTATGAACAGGAACATTTAAAGTTAAAACAGTATTTCTCAATCTTTTTTGGTTGACTGCACACTAAAAATATCTGAAATCATTTGCGGTACACCTGAATATAAAAAAAAGTAAAAGTTGTATGATAAAAAATAAAAAAACAAAAAAAATTTAAAGTAATAACAAATAATATTTCAAAGTTAAAAAACCCATGCAATTTTAATTATTTGTCAAAATGCCTCGCGGCACATTTGACAATCTGTCGCGACACACAGGTTAAGAAACATTTCAGCCAAAATTCCCTATTCACTACCTGTTAAAAGTCCGAGTTTTAATAATTAATTACACGAAAACCCTTCGTCAGATATTTTTTCAAAAATTATTTTATATGTATTTGTAATCGATTAATAACATATTAAAAATTCAGATTTTTAACCGAACATTGCCTTTATGTCCGAGCAACCTTAAGAGAGCAACAACCTTTTCTCAGAGCGCAACAAATCTGACTTCAATTTTTAAAGCAACATGAAACTACAACTAGTTCCTCAAAATATAAGGAAATAGTAATTGAACGCAGTTCTTTAAAATAGAAGTAACTAGTTCCCCAAAAGTAAAGAAACCCTCCAGCACTGATTACAGCACTCTAAACTGCATATTTATTTTTTTTATCAATTATAATAAATTAGACAAAGATATTTGTATGATAATATTTTATTGTAATTTGAAATGAATTAAAAAATAAATAAATAATCAGTATTATATTTCTCTGTGACAGGAGAATGTTGGATTGTTGCTCTCAATATATAAATCTATGACAAACTGTCTGTCTATCTGTCTGTTCGTCTGTTTGCTCGGTGACCACCACAATATGTTAGTGTCACTCAGTTTCCATTCATTTTCATTTCCAAATTCATACAATGAAGGATGAGTTGCGATTTATATAGGAAAATTACAAATCCGTTAATCTGGAAAACAAACTTCTATTTTAATTTTAACGGATCGTTAAACTTATAAAATATATTTTGATATCCATATCTACTCAAAATTATAATAATAATAATAATTTATATATAGTAACAATGTAAGAATCTAATAATCATTTTTTTTACTGCTTGAAATTAAGTTTACATTGTAAATAAAAACAGTTTTTATTTTTTATCACACGAAGTATACATACTAGTATATAAATTATTATTAGTAGTATTATTTATTAGTAATGAAGCTGTTGAAGCTTTAATTTTTGTGATTAATTTGATTAAAATTAAAATTTTTATTTAAATCACGCATAATTAATTATAATTATTTATTAAACACTAACAAATAATACAATATAACTACCACGTTTCGATCGACTTATTCTGGGATCGTTCTCAAGTATGAGCGCCCACTCCGATTACAGGTTAACTGAGCCAATCACATTAAAATTTTTAAAGTATGTAATGCTCAGTCCGACAGGGGCGCTGAGGTCGTCAGTGTGTTGGTTTTTTGACTGGACTGTACATCGAGTCTATATAAGCTTCGACCGACACGTGATTGGCTCAGTTAACCTATAATTGGAGTGTATGCTCATACTTGAGAACGATCGCATAATAAGTTGATCGAAATGTTGTAGTTATATTGTATTATTTGTTCATTTTTAATAAATAATTATAATTAATCATGTGTGATTTAAATAAAAATTCAAATTTTAGTAGTATTATTATTATTTTGAGTAGATATAGATATCAAAATATAATTTATAAATTTAATGTTCCGTTAAAAAAAGTAGAGTATAAGAGTCGAAAGGTGTACATTCATAATGACGAAATAGCTTAACTTTGGCTTTTTTTTATCTTTGACAGTACAAACATAGATAATATGTAATAAGAAAAATATTTAGTATTTTTGAGTGAATTTTTGAGTAAATTCAACATTCCGGGCGCCTTAGAGAACTTCGGCCATTGGTCAGCGTAAAGAGTAATAATTTTTCATTTCAATTTATCAGCCATTAGTCAATTCTTTTATCTTTTACAAACACGAGTGAAAAAATAATTGAATATCGTAGCTCTTGTCCGAAATCGAACTTGAATTTGAATTATTTTGTGATTTAGTGCTTTTTAACTAATTCAAATTTTTTTTGGACGTATAAGAAAAAGTGCCTGGAGCACCGAGCGAGCTGCTCTTGACACTTGATAAGTAAACCAATTTAAAAAAAACGTTAGTGAGGTTTTTGGGGGGGAAAAAATGAAAAAAAAACGAAAAATCTTCATGTAAATGTCAACTTCCGGTTTTCCGATTTCAACCAAAAACTTGCTGTACTCCTTCTGGCCTATATCGAGCTCAAGTTTAGAATTTCGTAGCTCTGAGATTTATTGTTGCGAAATGCAGGGGGGGGAGGTACATTCTTAGGTACATAAACATCAACTTCCGGTACTTATATTTTCGCGAAAATCTTGTGGTACTTCTTGTAGCCTCTTGATAGCTTAAGTTTGAAATCTCAAGACTCTGCGACTTACCGAAGACGAGATATGAACGATTAAAATATTTATTTTACGATATGACTAATTTACACCCCCTTCCTTTATTTCAATCGGATTAAAAATTTGACACAACTAAAACTCATGATACTTGATAAGTGCACCAATTTTTATCGAAATCGTTATATATATATGGTATAAACCTATATACAAGAATTGCTCATTTAATAATATAAGATAAGAAGATATGGAATTATAAAATATAAATAAATAACTGTACTAAT
The DNA here is from genome assembly GCA_024734495.1 of Forficula auricularia. Lineage (NCBI taxonomy): Eukaryota > Metazoa > Arthropoda > Insecta > Dermaptera > Forficulidae > Forficula > Forficula auricularia. The sequence continues at coordinate 31,287,410 of JALMQS010000128.1, read as the reverse complement.
TAAAATCCTTAAAATGTAGTCTGAATTTGAACTTGATGTATGACGTTGGTTCGCCTGTATTTAGGCGTAACATATTGCACGCAGAAGAATGAAAGCTGCGTAAGAGCTAGGCGAGTCCAGTCGTTGATGGAATGCTCCAGAGCTTATGGCATCTAAGCCTTTATGTATGTATGAAAGGATTATTTTTTCATAAGCTTTAAAAAGGTAGAGAATAGAAAAGGTAGAGCTTATCATATAAACATTCGTGTTTTCCCGATTTGCTGCCTCAGTTCCATTTGATTAATGTGATTTTGCTTTTTATTTTATTCCATGAATGAATCGGTCTCGCGCCAAGCGCGGCTTCAAAGGATCCTCAGATAAAGACTACATGGACATCATATAGCCAGTGATATCTGATTACTAATAAAGGAATAAACATATTAATATTTCAAATGAATTTGGATAAGCCTAGCAACGATCCGTTGAGTTTATTTTTTTTCAATAGCTAAAATAAATTCAAATAGGGAGATTTTATTGGACTTTTTTATTTATCGAGGTCTAGGGTGGAAATGTGGGTGGCAATAAGAAAATTCAGACTAAGGAATTTTCTACTTCAATTACTTAAATTGGTATTGGTTAACTTCTGGCTTTAACAGCTTGAGTTGCAATTCTATGGAGACCCGAGATGCAATACCTAGCTACTTGTAGGTCTTATTTCCCGGAACATGGTTCGATCACTCAGGGAAATTAGATTCGGATTCTAGTCTTTTTTATTTATATCCACTTTTGTATAATTTTGGATAAACTATGCTAAAAATATAAAAAAAATGCTGTTTTTCTTTCAAATACTGTCAATCAAAAGAGAGTTGTATCTGCACATTAGGGTGACCCATTTTTATCGACTTATTATTATTATTATATATTTTTTTTGGAGTCTCGTATGAAAATGTGTTAGTATTTCATGTTTTAAGGAGGTACTGTTAAATAAAAAATATTAGATTATAAGTATAGCTTAATTTTTGATAATAGTTTAACTCTCTATCTATGCTTTGGTGAAGTTCGAATCACACATTAGCGAGCAAATTTTTGGAAATAAATTTTTTTTAAATGTAAACATTTTCTTAGTCTTATGAAAAATTAAGATCTTGACACTTTCTCTTGAATTATGCTACTACGAGCAGTACCTGGCGTGCCTACGGCACGCCCGGCACCGCTCGGCCCTCTGGGCTGGTGGCCCTGGCGGGCAGCGTCTCGAGATGTGATTATTAGCTGTCCGTAATTATGTTTTGAAAAAAATATTTTTTTGAATAATGAATATTGATCAAAGAAAGATGAAAAAATATCATTAAATGCTTTATAAATACTTTATTAGAGCATGCAACCATTTCTCTCGAAATTCCCGATCGGTTGGAAACCTATTTCTTTTTTAATAATACATTTCAATATTTAAATTTATCTAAAAAGTGTCTCTAAATTAATTATATATAATAATTTTAAAATTAATTTATCTACTAAAATTTCAAATGACCCGCGCAGTAATAAATTAAGAATTAATCTCATTATCCCATTAAATAATAGCTCATTAAAACTTATAAATAAATTAAAAAAATTATTTTTCCAGCAGAAGACACATTCTTTTATTGTCTTCATTAATTTATAAAAATTCTGATACTCTCTACAAAAAGAAACCTTCAATTTAATATATAAATTTTTTTGAAAAATTTGAAAAAGAGAAAAAGTTGTTTTCGCTAATGTTTCGAAAACAACCATAAGAAAATTAAATATTTTAATAACAGGCATTTGTACAAATTGTTCTGCTGACCAGATTACCTTTAATTCAATTAAAAAATATAAATATTTATTAAAAATTATCTTTTCTCTAAAACTTTTTTATAAACATTAGAAAAATAATCCATATCAGACCTTGTATTAATCGAATTTTTGTTATTTAAAATTTCGATCATTTCTAAGATTAATCTTTTTTCTAAATTATGTTCTTGATCTAAAATTTTTGGATTAGAAAAGTCAAAATTGTGTTTAAGGTTAGTAGAATAGTTAGCCAGCATTGTACATTCGGGCGATTCTACGGTAACTGTGGCTCCGGGATCTGACAATGGATTCTTATAGTACTCACCAAAATAAGACGAAAATGAAGAATATCATTTTTCGAGATTTTGTTTAGTTTTCGAGATATCCATTTTAAAAAAATACTGTTTTTTTGTATTTATTTTAATTTATTTTTCAATTGTTTTTTTATTGAAACCTTGGAAACCGTAGTATCACGGGTCCCGTGTGGCGCCGCTACTGACGACAGATTCTTTTAGAAAATAAATATTATAATAAAAAATAATTAGTAAATGCCCAAAAAATTTGAATATGTAAAAGTCGCTGACTGTTCGGTTAAGATATACTAATCTTAACAGAACCTTTCAAAGTTTGTTCGGGAACCCATTTTTTATCTAAATGAACCGAGATGATGAATAGAACCGAACCTATGAAAAGTTCTAAAAGTGAAAATTGCCAATGGCCACTGGCTCACTTGAGACAATTTGAGACATCACAGTACATAAACTAAATTTCTGTTCAAATTTGTAGTTTAAAATTTTATTTTTACTTTCCTACTTATTTTGTCTAGTTCTAAAAGAATCCGTCATCAGATAGCGGCGCCACCCGAATCCCCTGATACTACGGTTTCCGTGCTTTCTATAAAAAAACAATTGAAAAATAAAATAAAATAAATACAAAAAACATTATTTTTTAAACTGGATATCTCGAAAACTAAGCTAAATCTCAAAAAATGGTATTCTTCATTTTTGTCTTATTTTGGTGAATACTATAAGAATCCATCGTCAGATCGCGGCGCCACAGTTACCTTACAATCCCCATTTATATAGTTATTAAGTAAAGAACCCTCAAAATTTGAGTTCCAGGATGTAATATAAAACATGTTCATCCAATTTTTCATCCACTTTCACCCTTTTCGGTTGTTCTAATGAGTTAAAATCAAATAATTCTTGATATTTCATTTACATAGACCAGAGGTGGGGAACCTTTTTACCCTGGGAGGCCACTTTTAAAATAACAGTAACAAAGGAGGCCACATAAGTTTCAATACCGATAAATGTAACTTTTGTAAAGTTATAGCTGTTAAAATTCAATTTTTTTTATTTTATATTTAGTTTTTCTTTATTTCAAATTCATTTCGAGGCCACATAAGAAATTCAAAAAGGCCACATGTTCCCCACCTCTGACATAGACTATGCGATTTCCTATTAAAAGCAAACAAGTGAAAAATCAATTTAATAATTTATATTTTTTACGAATGAGCCTTTTTTATATCAGGATAATTTTATTAGATTTTCTATATAACTGAGGGTGGTTAAGAAAGAAAGCGCGCCCGGACAAATAAACACATATCTTGGACGAAAATAGAGAAATTGTGTTCTATTATAGGAGAGAGATCGAATCATGATTTGGCAACTACCAATTTCTCAACATTGAAAAGTAAAAATATAAAAATCAGGCAGACGGAAAAGAGAGGGTGGATTTGGAACGTTTGACGTTAGACGTTGCACGATGTTTAACGAGGCAACGCGGTTTAAAAAAGTCAATTGGCAAGATCGTATAAAATGGTGACTGAGTGCAGAGAAACCTTCGACAGATGGAGGAAACGTGCAATAATAAAAAAATAAAATCTCAACGAGGGTTGCTTTAGATGGCATACACCTCAATTTCGACAACAAACGCTTAAAAGGCAAGGCAAGAAATACGTTTTCCCACCCCTAAATGATGGCCACTCTTTAAGCCAGCACTCAGAGCATTTAAAAGCAAAAGCTGATCGATTAAATATAATTTGAAAATACGAGAGTATTTTTTTATTGGGAACTGAATTGAACGGAGTAAAAAATATTCATACAAAAAAATTAGAAAGCTCTTTACCCCAGAGGGGTTCAATATTTAAAAGAAACTGATTAATTGTTAAGGGGTCCAAAATTAAAATTAATTTTATTAAATATCTATGGTGTTGAAGAAAAAGGGTCAATCTGGAATTTCCAGAATGTCTCTAAAACTGAAAACTGCAAATATAATTCATATTTATTATTTGTAAGTTTATAGATTTTTTTATGTAACGGTTAATTTAGAAACAAAAAATCTGACTGCTCTAAGAATAGGTGAAATGAAAAATTTCTTTAAGCTCCAACATAATCGAGTTTCATGTCACGAATCATCGTTATGTTTCATATTGGTTTTTATAACAATATTTCTTACTCTAATTTCTGAATTTATCATTGAATATATTTTTTTAATTTGACTTATTTTGACCTGGCAATGAAGCTCTTATTTCGTAGGGGTAGTTGGAGCATCGAAATAAGAGTTAATAATATTATTTTCTTAAAAATTTTAAAATTTGTATCCGGCACCTAGGACCAATCTGGAGTGTACTTCCTCTCCCGCCAAAATAATTTTCATTGAATTTTTAGCAACAAAAAATCTGACTGCTCTAAGAGTAGGTGAAATGAAAAATTTCTTTAAGCTGCAACAGAATCGAGTTTCATGTCACGAATCATCGTTACGTTTCATTTGGTTTTTTTAACAATTTTTCTTACTCTAATTTCTGAATTTATCATTGAATATATTTTTTAATTTGACTTATTTTGACTTGGAAATGAAGCTCTTATTACGTAGGGGTAGTTGGAGCATCGAAATAAGAGTTAATAATATTATTTTCTTAAAAATTTTAAAATTTGTATCCGGCACCTAGGATCAAACTGGAGTGTACTTGCTCCCCCCACCAAAAAAAAAAATAATTTTCATCGAATTTTTAGCAACAAAAAATCTGACTGCTCTAAGAATAGGTGAAATGAAAAATTTCTTTAAGCTCCAATAGAATCGAGTTTCATGTCACGAATCATTGTTATATTTCATTTTGTTTTTATAACAAGGTTAAAATTAAAAAAGATTTTCAATACCCATACGACATTGACCCCATGAAAAATAATTATAATTAAATAACACGGATGATTAAGGCCAAGTCTTCGAAACTATAGTCTCAAACAAATAAATAATATAAATACAGATATAAAGTTCAATATATATGTGTATATGTTTATTTACATCAAACAGAGGACAACCTCTTTGTTTCTCTTCATGAATCAACTACTCTGCTACTCTAGACAAAATGAAAACTTTTCAATTAATTTTACAACCCTAAATTTGGCAACAAACGCGGTTTTTGGTTAAAGTAAGGATAAATTTCTTTACTGATTATAAAATTTCTTTCTTTAGGAGATCTCCTGGCCCCCTTGACCCCGTAGACAAATTCTCAGGGGGGTCAACTGACCCCGCTGACCCCATGGTTCAGTCGTCCTTGCATTCAATAGAAATAAAGATACATTTATATAATAATAAAACTTATTCAAATGCTTATCTGAACGGGAAGTGGTCTAGCCAGCCATATAATTAAGCTGAATCGTAAAATAGTATTCCTCACAAGGTAGGTGTAAATGAGACAGGATGGTTGATTGAAATAAAAATTCCTCTGGCTCTCTATTTGCAATAAATCGCCCGGATTCGCATACTGGCTGGCTCTTGGCCAAACCCGTCGCTCTGTGGCTTAAGAGTAATTAAGTTGGAAAGGTTTTGTTGTGTGAAATTGGCCCTTTCTCCCTGGCCTAATTCAATAGCTATGACACCATCTATCATCATCTTTGTGCTCGAATAAAATCCGAAAAGGCTACAATTCAATTTATTCCCTTTGCGAGCTGCTTGCTCACTTTAAAGCTTATTCGACTCAACTCTATAAATGGATAATTTTAAATCGAATTTACTATATATTTGGACCTCAATTTGTTTAATACTATATTGATGTTATAATTTTCAATAAATTCTTATCAAAAAATGGACATTATCTAACATTGAAATTTTATTTTACATTAATTAATTTATTATATAAAAATATTTATATTAGTATATAGGTATAAGCGAAGGGTGAACCGCGACCTAAAATCGTGTACACCTACTTCCACTTCCACTTTCATTACCAAGTAGAAGACAATATATAGATTATTTAATGAATTCCAAAGTAATTCCATATAATTTCAAAGACGGTGTACACCTTATTCCAATACGGTTCACCCCTCGGGTATAAGTATATGTTTAATTATTAATAGAGATTGTGGTGTTGGTGCAAGGTGAAACATCTTTAATAAAGATAAAAGTAAATAAATATTATTTGAAATGTTCATTTACTATGAGTTAAGATTTCTAGGTTCACACTTGTTTCACATTAAAATTCTGTACTTTCCATGAAGATGGGTTTACAGCCCGAAATATATATATATTGAAAATAAAAAATTTACCTCTTTTATTTTTTTTAATTTTAGTGTGAAACAAGTTACCTAGAAATCTTAACTCATAGTAAATTAATATTTCATATAATATTTATTTACTTTTATCTTTATATGTTTAATTATATCAAGCAGAGGATAGATAATAAGTAAAAATATATTTTTCTAGGTGGGTTTCACAAATAAAACAAATATATGTTTTGAGTTTTTTATCTCGATATATATTTCCAGTTTTCATTTGTAACTCCTGATGATGGGCTCATAACCCGAAATATATATACCTAGAAAAATATATTTTTACTTATTATCTATTAAAATGTTTCACCTAGAACCGACACCTAATTCTTTAAAGATTATAAGCAGAGGATAGCCTTATTGATTTCCCTTTATGAATCAATAACCCTGCTCTTCTCGACAAAACAAAATCTTTTCAATTTACAGGTATTTTTAATGCTGCTTGCAAATTATTTTCGTGGTAACTAATACTTGAAAATGATCATGGATCATATTTCGAAAATTTAATTAAAAAATCACGTTCACTTGAATATTTATAATTATTTAATTAAATTATTGAAGCTAAATCAGGTAATTCGCATCGAAGTAGACTACACTCACTAAAAACTACTTGTTTCAATTTTTTCAGATTTTTAAATAAAGCATTGAAAATAAAAGAAGAGAAAACACATAGGTTGAAAGGACATTGCGTGCGAATAGGAGTTCAAATCAATATTACAACAAAAAAAATATGATAATAATGTAACGTCATTTGGAAACATAGAACCAATTTTTTTTATCTAATCAAATCTAGATCTATATAGAACTAACCCTAATGTGAAAAAGTTCTATAAGTGAAAATTTAGGAGCCAGGCGGCTTGGGCGTTTTTTAGTATAATATCTTTAAAATATAATGTTTAAGTATTGTAATCACCTCTCGGGGTCGTGACACTTTGAGCTTCTATCTCAAAGGTGAAAAAACTAATTTCAATTTGTCACTTCTTTTTTATCTAATCGAACCAAGATAGAACAGAACCGCATCTGACCGTAGACTATATTTCATCGAAAAATATTTTATCACCCCTTTCTGTGTATTTTAAGTATTCTCATATTTTTTGAGCAACTCTAGATATATTAATAGTTAAGATACCGCTATTTGAACCAAGCACCAATAAGTAAATTATGAAAATATTGTTATATTAGTAAAATAGTGTAATAGTTAAATTTAATAGTTGGGTATTTAAATGGAATAATAGCGACAAGAAATTATATAAACTTGAATATTTTTTATTTATAATATAAATATATGTATTTTTGACTAGAAGATGAATATATTCATTTGACGTAGAATCTATATTCAATCAAATGAATTAAATAAATATTTATTTAAATTATTAAGATAAAAATTAATAAGATAAAAATTTGAAGTAATTATTATATTTGATGTTAGGTACAAGAAATTGAACCAATTATTTTACATGAATTAATGTATACATTGTATTTGAGCTTCGACTTCGGAGATTATTTCTCCACCATCGACTGTCCTTGATCATCTTTTTAGTCCTTGTTTTTACTAAGAGGAAAACTAATTAAATAAAAAAACCTCTTTTCCGATAATTATTTCTAATCCCCCGTTCCCTCCTGATTTTAGGTACAAGGTAATCTGATTTTAATATACAGGTATATGTATATTGATATTTCTTCTAATCTTATAGTGGGTTTAAAATTAAAAAAAACAATTAATTAGTGAACAAAATTTTTGTTAATTTTTTTTAAAAATCTCTTAATTATTAAGATATTACTATTTGCAAAAAATCTAAGCCGTTTTATGATAAAGAAAAACATTCGTTTAGATATAATAAGAGGTTTCACTAGAAGTAAACATTCATTTGAAATAAAAAATATCTAATAGAATATTTTCTATTTTATTCTATTAGATAATATATTTGGATTAAAAACCTACAAATTTGGTCATATTTGGAATGATTTCGATAGATCTTGAGTATTAATAAAATATCTTTGAAATAAATAAGAGCTCATTAGAAATGCTCAACTCTATCAATATATTTATTATGAATAAATTGTTTTTTCAGTGTATGTTGAGAGGCCTTTTTTTAATTCCCATAGATCGCACCTATAAAGTTCCATTCCAAGAGTAATAGGAATTACTAGTCTCTGATCGACGGACGAAGAGATCGACAGGATAAAAATATAAGAAATCTAAATAACTTTATAATTCCTAAAATTAGAAATACTACGAGAATTCGGTTTTTATTATTATGCACAATCAATTTCACTGGCACATTTTATTTCCATAACTTCTTAGAGAATTTGATGTAGTTTCAAATTATCTTAAAAATCGCACCTAGTAAATTTAGGAAATCTAAGGATAATGGACAATTGAAAAGTTTGGAAACAAAGACGTTGTCTCCTGCTTGATGCAAATAAACATACACACATATATATCGAAATTATATATCTATATATTATGTATTTGTTTGAGACTATAGTTTCAGACTTGTCTTCATCATCAGTCTTTTTTATTATAATTTAATGATATTGACCCCATGAAAAATAATATTTATAATTAAAAAAGACTGATGATGAAGGCCAGAGTGCTTCGAACCCATAGTCTCAAACAAATAAATAATATATATCCATACGATATTGACCCCATGAAAAATAATATTTATAATTAAAAAAAGACGATAGATGAAGAGATCAAGATCTTTGAAACTATGTATAGATCTCAAAGGTAAATAAATAATATATATGCAGATATACATAATTTCTCATATATATATGTGGGATGTTTATTTGCATCAAGCAGAGGACAACAACGTCTTTGTTTCTAAACTTTTCAATTGTCCATTATTTATCCTTAGATTTCTTAAATTTACTAGGTGCGATTTTTAAGATAATTTGAAACTACACATCAAATTCTCTAAGAAGTTATGGAAATAAAAATTTTTCCACATTCGTTGCTTCTGGGTCCTAGGGATATTTTCTTCTAATATAATATATATACGTATGAAAAAATTTGCAATGTGGCTAATAACTTTACCACCCTCCTCTAAATGTAATAAAGAGTAACTGTGCAAATTTTGTTCAAAATCGGACAAAGGATAAACAAATTTTAAAAATTCACCTCCACTAATTTTTTGTGCAATCAAATCTGATCAGCTCTTAATTTCAATATAAAATTGGAGAAAAAAATGAAACTTTTTAAAGACTCGCTGTTTACAGTTTCGATCAATTAATTTATTAAATGGTAATTCAAAACACACTTGTTCGATGGTTTATTATTTTTTACTATAAAAAAATCTGATATTTCAAAAAAAATCTTAATAATTTTCAATTTTTAACCAGAATGTCTGGAGCTTAGAAAGTCCAAAATCTCTGCTACTTCTCAGAATTGGAAAAACGAACATTTTAGCAGAGAAACGAACTTTCCACGACTTTTCCTTGGATATACACATCCAGACACACATACAGTAAAAAATCATTGTTTGAAAATGATTTTTCTCCAGTTCCAGTCATTTCTCATTACCTTGGGCAAAAAATTGAAATTTTTTGGCTGAATTTAATACGAGGCTCGCTCGGCAGGCAGACTTGGTCTGTCTCCCTGGCGTACCAAGTAGAATTTAATTGAAGAAAAGCCTATAAACATATAATAGAAGACGCTTTAATACGATAAATCACATATATCCTTTAATTTTTTTTTCTTGATTTTAGATCTTAATTAGAAAAATCTTATTTTTCATTGTTTTCCAAGTGTTCTTGGATGAAAGATACTTGTGCATTTTTTAAGGTTTTTATTTATACTCAAGAATCTATATTTTTTACTATATTATCTGGTTTTGATAATAGATGGCGTATGTTGTCCATCCTTTTAAAGTTTCTATAGTACTTTTTATTATTCATCAATTTTCTTGACTTTCCTAATATATGGCACAAATCGTTTATTATTAAAACTATAGTAATATATGTATATTTATTTTTGCTTTTATTAAAAGATGGCTTATGTCATCTACTATTAAAAGTATTACCTAAATGTTTTATTATTCGATCATTTATTTCTATATTCTCTCGATTTGCAAGTATGAAAAATTTCTTTAAGCTCCAACAGAATCAAGTTTCATGTCACGAATCATCGTTTCGTTTCATTTGGTTTTTATAACAATTTTTCTTACTTGAAAATATTTTTTTAATTGATTTATTTTGACCTGGCAATGAAGCCTTTTCAGGTAGGGATAGTTGGATCATCGAAATAAAGGTTAATAATATTATTTTCTTAACAAAATTTTAAAATTGTGTAAATCCGGCACCTAGGATTCAAATAGGAGTGTACTTTCCTCTCCCGCCAAAATAATTTTCATTGACTTTTCACCAACAAAAATCTGATTGCTCTAATATAACGATATGTGAAATTTGTACAATTAATTTCTTTAAGCTCCAACAGAATCAAGTTTCATGTCACGAATCATCATTACGTTTCATTTGTTTTTTGTAAACAATTTTTCTTACTCTAATTTCTGAATTTATCATTGAATATATCTTTTTAATTTGACTTATTTTGACCTGGCAATGAAGCCTTTATGAGTATTTGGAACATTAAAATAAGGGTTAACAATATTATTTTCTAAAATTTGATGAGCATAAACAACAAATAATACAATAAACTAGGATATTTCAAGGATGAGCACTCAACTCTATTTTGATACAGAATAAGTCCATCGAAACTTCGCGTCGTAGCTATGTTTTATTATTTATTGTTTGTTTAATATATGTGATTTATACAAAATTTCAATTTTCAAATTTGATGTAGTTTTTTTATAATCTTGAATATATATTTTGTATTTACAGTATTGTTCCAAAATTAATAGTGAAAAATCTATCGTCAAATGAAAATTATACTGTTGCATTTATTTTTCTTCTTCAAGCACTATACTCGATTCCGAGCCTATGATTACTATGAGAAATTTCCCTTTCATTGTAATTTTTCCGGGTAAATTTTTCACAGGGTCGTTTCTCATTGCCTTCTCCTTGATTTAGTGAGGAGCCGTGTATTTTTAACAAAGATATGAAAATTATTTTTACTAAGGCGACATTCGATCCCGAGTAAGCTCGATCTGAATTTAAGCGCCTTAGTTAGTGCATTGTATTTATTATTATACTAGTTGCAAGGTCCGCCTTCGGTGGGCTCTCTTGCTAGCCAAGGAAGCCCCTGGATCCCCTCGTCACTTGAACACTCCCTCTCTACCATCTCCAACTATTCCCCATCCCACCCCTCTCCACAACCCCGGAACTTGTCTGCCTCTGATCAATCTCCACACCACACCAGTAAACCTACCCCCTGGACCCCGCACCTCCTATATATTATATATAGGTACAGACACAGGCACAAATGCCCTTTAATAGACCCCTAGACCCCCACCACCCTGACTCCCGATCCCTGGAGACCAAGCCCCTGGACATCCACGTTTTCCCTGGACCCCACCTCCCACCCCCTGGGGGACAGACATACAAACATAGGTACAGAGACAGACACAAATGTCCTCATGAACTCCCACCCCATGCCCTGAAATCCCAGCTTTCCCCTGGACTCCCACCCCCACCCCTCGGGGACGTACATAAGTAGATAGGTAGGTAGGTAGTTACAGAGGCAGGCACAAATGCCCTTTAGTAGAATGTGATAATAATATTAATTAAAAAACAGACACCCGGTATATAAGTATGTATATGCCCTTGTGTAGTAATAAATTAAATAATTAAATATAAAACTTAATCAGAGGTATGGTAAAGTTATGTCAGATATTTTTTAAATATTTAAAATAAATTGCCCCAGATTGTATTCTCTAAATCTATGAATTCTGTGTTTTGTCTTATTGATCCGTTTTTAAGAATGCATACGTTGTTTCGTTTGCAGTTGAGGGATGAGTGGGCGTAATAAATCTTGAGCTCCGGAATCCGTTCCATATTGTGTGCCGCCCTCCAGCTCTTGGTACATAGATAACTACCTTAATAAATTAAAACATATTAGCCAAAGCAAGTGCAACTTCACACCAATAGAGAGAAACAAAAACAACTCACTACATGCAGGCAAATTCAACAAGCAACAACAAAAACAACATCACTTAACACGAACTTTCTCGCTCTTCATCTTTCAAAATAATACAATAAATCATTAGCTGGAATTAAGTTGAACCGCTCTTTTAATTTCTTAATATTAAATGGGATAATTATTATTAGTAATATGAAACTGTGGTTTAATTCACAGCCTGGGCGAAGATTTAGTATAAAGGATAAAAAGTGATTTTGGGGGTCTGGATGTTACTTAGAAACTACGAACACTAATAATAATAATAATATATGTCTTACTCCCATCCGATTGACACAGCTAAGCAACTCATACAATTATCAGTTATTGCACTGGCTCTAAATAAATTAGGAAAAAAATTTTAAGTCTCAACTATTTTGGAAGATATATAGGTACACAAGGAAAGAATAGGTGAATTTTTGGGATTATTCCAAAATTTTAATTTAAGAAGTAGATACTTGATTTAAATTGGGCTGGTCCAGAAATCACATACAAATGGCCAGTTTGGTGCTCTCTCACAGGGTCATTTTAAATAGAAATAACTATTTAAACATTTCATCTAATTCTCTTTAGGCTAAAGCCATACTACAAAGAGCCTCGCTTAGTGCTAAGGGCCAAGCTACTCGCATAGTGACTAATCCTAGTGAACAAACGTGTAATATACTATCACGCATACTCCAAGCGACGAGCCTAGCTAGGTGTCTAAAATACAAAAAAAATTATGATAAAAAAATCACTGATGATTCCGTATCGAACAGGCGTGTTGGTTATTTTTGCTAGTCGCCTAGTGACTTTACAATGGAAGAAATTTTAATTGCTGCTGTTTTTAAAAGGGAACCACTTTGGAACCCATCAAACAAACATCACAAGAAGTATTCAATCAACATTAATTTCTTTAGTGTAGTGAGTGACATACTTGTTCTTGCCTTGTATGTGGCCATTGTGTATCTTGACATCAAGCATAGCTCCTAGCTTATCTCTAAACGAGGCTCTTTGTAGTATGGCCTTAGCCTTAGAGATTTTCCATGGATACTTCACATTCTATGGAAAAATAATATTTTTTATTTTAGACTCCACATAAAAGTCTTTTTCTCCAAAATAATTATTCGATTCAAATTTTAATACGATTTTTGATTTTAGGAAAAATTAATACAAAATATCTTGTAAAATTCAAGATTGTGTTTTATTCATGGTAGTTTACAATGGTCTGACAGACAGACAGAAACTAATTTAATTTTTAAAGAGTTAGGTGCCGGTTCTAGGTGAAACATTTTAAATAAGAATGAATTAAATTAAATTACACTGCATTCTAATTTAAGAAACTTATAACTTATCTTATAATTTATATCATGTTCATTGGTTCTGATTTAATCTAGGAAACCATAATATATTTTTCTATATTATTGCTAACTAGAGATCTGTATTAAATATTTGTAAATAAATATACTTATAAAAATCTATATTCTAAAAGTGTTGTGCAAAGATCATCGCGGATAAGTATTTGAACTGTGGTTAAGTATTTGAACCGCGGTTGAGTATTTGAACTGCGGTTGAGTATTTGAACTGCGGTTAAGTATTTGAACCGTGGTTAAGTATGAAATCAACCAGGTAAATATGTAAACAGTAAGTTAATTAGGAAAACGAGGAGTTTACTAAGAAAATTAAAAGTTAAGTATTTAAAACGTGAGTTAAGTATTTAAATCTTGAGTTAAGAATGAAAACAGCTAATTAAATATGAAATCAACAAGGTAAGTATGTAAACAGCGATTTAATTGGGAAAACGAAGAGGTAAGTAGGAAAATGGAGAGTTAAGTATTTAAACCGTGAGTTAAGTATGAAAACAGCTAATTAAATATAAAATCAACAAAATAAGTATGTAAACAGCGAGTTAATTAGGAAAACGAGGAGTTAAGTATTTAAACAGTATTAAAGTATGAAATCAGCTAATTAAATATGAAATCATTATAAATAAACACGAATTCGATATTTCAAATATTTTAAGACTTACCTATAGACGGGTACGGAACTCTCGACATACGTTGGTCCGACTCGCACTTATCCGTCTTATTATTTATATATTTATTTTCATAATTTTGATTACGAAAGGTGAACCTTTGCAAAGTTAAACTTCTATAAAAAAGTAAAAGAAAAATTGTTAAATTGTTATAAATTATCGTATAAGCTACAAAATGAAAACTTCAAAATTTAGAATGATGATCTAAACAGTTGTAATTTTTCAGAAAAGAAATTTTGCTTCCAATATAATATTATAATGATTAGGAATTTCAATTATAATATGTATTTAATAAACAATTAAACATAAATGATCATGTTGACAATAGTGAGACTTAAGATAATACCTTGCATGCATCTCATAAGAGAAAGATTCATGTGAATGAATCACAAAATGATAAAAAAAATTCAATTCATAAATAGAGGAATTCTCTCGAAACGTTAGCGGGTTTTAAATGAACATTTTAAGATTGTTTTTTTTTATAAAAGATTTTTTATTATAACTTCGATTATTTGTTCATATGAATTGGGGATTTATCAGAACTTGACCAAATTAATATGGTACCAATCGGGAACTATATTGAACCCAATGCAAAAAAAATCATCAAAATCGGTTTACAATTGGCGAAAAAATCGAGTAACATATTTAGATAGAAAAAAAAATTCAGCCGAATTGAAAACTTCCTCCTTTTTTTTAAGTCGGTTAAAAATCGCCCTATAATTTATTATTATGATTAATAGATACGAATTAACAACTTTTCACTATAAATTACAAATACTATTATTGGACCATTTTGTAGAGATAACTTGTACCTGAGGGACACCAGGATGATACACTGATGCAATTCCAAACCACCAATCTGTAAGAATTATAGTACTTTGTTAGAGATTTAAAAGATAATCCTGAAAGAGTTTTATTGCCTTATCTCGGCATGTGAATTTGGCTTGGGGAAATTATTATAAATTATACCTTAGTTAATCCTGCTATTATATATATATAAATCACCAATATCGTTTTCTTTAATAAAAACATTTTAATACTTTCTAAATTCTCAACTACACAATATTCAAACAGTCTGGGTCACCTAGAAAGTAAGAAATGATGGTACATTTCGTCTGTGGAACTTTCCTCTTGATGATCCAAGAATAATCGGCGAGCTGAAATATCGTGATGAAAGTGTTCCCCGAGCTCATCGCTCACTGTCCCAAGATTTTCATAAGATGTAAAAGATGTTATAAGATGTTTAAAGATATTTTAGGAATCCACTTTCCTTGATACCTCTTTTCCAGAGCTGAAATATCGTGATGAAAGTGTTCCCCGAGCTCATCGCTCACTGTCCCAAGATTTTCATAAGATGTAAAAGATGTTATAAGATGTTTAAAGATATTTTAGGAATCCATTTTCCTTGATACCTCTTTTCCAGAGCTGAAATATCGTGATGAAAGTGTTCCCCGAGCTCATCCCTGACTGTCCCAAGATTTTTATAAGATGTAAAAGATGTTATAAGATAATTTAAGATGTTATAAAATGTTTTTAAGATGTTATAAGATGTTTTAAGACGTTTTAAGATGTTATAAGATGTTATTAAATGTTTTAAGATATTTTAAAAAGTTTCAAAAAGTCTTAAAAAGTTTTTAGCTATTTTCTTGAGAAATTATCTTCAAAAATTGAGAATGATGATTAAAAAAGTTTAAAAAAGTTTTAAAAAGTCTAAAAAGTTTAAAAAAGTTTAAAAATTTTTAGCTGTTTTCTTGAGAAATTTTCTTCAGAAATTGAGAATGATGATTAAAAAGTTTTAAAAAGTTTTGAAATATTCTTCAGAAATTGAGAATGATGATTAAAAAAGTTTAAAATAGTTTTTAGCTATTTTCTTCAGAAATTGAGAATGATGATTAAAAAGTTTTAAAAAGTTTTGAAATATTCTTCAGAAATTGAGAATGATGATTAAAAAAGTTTTAAAAAAGTTTAAAAAAGTTTTAAAAAGTTTTAAAAAGTTTAAAAAAGTTTTGAGCTATTTTCTTCAGAAATTGAGAATGATGATTAAAAAAGTTTTAAAAAGTTTAAAAAAGTTTTAAAAAGTTTTAAAAAGTTTAAAAAAGTTTTGAGCTATTTTCTTCAGAAATTGAGAATGATGACTAAAAAGTTTAAAAAGTTTTGAAATATTCTTCAGAAATTGAGAATGATGATTAAAAAAGTTTAAAAAAGTTTTAAAAAGTTTTATAAAGTTATATAAATTTTAAAAAAGTTTAAAAAAGTTTTTAGCTATTTTCTTGAAAAATTTTCTTCGGAAATTGAGAATGTTGATTAAAAAAGTTTTAAAAAGTTTTGCAGCCGCTTTTGTGTTATTTAGTGGATACCATTTAGTAAACCAAGAAAACAAAGAAGAAGAAAAGACGCTGGTGGATGTCATCATTCAATAAGAGCTGGTCGATATAAGTTATTATTGAGACTATAGTGAATTGAAAATGTGTCATTTGAAACAGACTCAAGCTATTTTACGAATTTACACTTTACTTACTTTTTACTTTCACATATAAATGCTATATTTCATGTAATGATATAGGATAATAATATAATAATGTGAAGTATTGCGATTGACTGCCGAGGTCGGGGAAACTTTGAGAGTTTCTATCTCACAGATGAAAATAGTTAATTTCACTTTGCAACTTCTAGTTGGAATGAATCGATGCCTTTAATATAACATACCATATAACCTAATATTGTGGTCTCAAAATCTATTGGTCAGTGCGTATGTACATACGTAGGTACGTAAGTATGTAAACCGTCTGTGTTTTGCAAATGTCTTGATAAATATCACTTCAATTATTAAATAAATAATTAATTAAGTTCTGAGCACTTAGATGGCGATCATCATGCTAATATGCCAGTGTATCCAGAATTTTATAATTTAATGATGGAATTCTTATTGAGGTCTTTTGGATTTTTGGCTAAGTTGTCAAAGTAATATATAACCTGATATTGTCAATGATTTCTTATTTTTATTTCATTTTAAAATAAACTGCAACGGATCGTTGCTAAACTTTATCCAAATTCATTTGAAATATTAATATGTTTGTTCCTTTATTATTAATCAGATATCACTTGCAATTTGTAGTTCACATTGACATTAATTCAAAAATAATTCTCATTTAATAGTTGAGGAATAACCATTCTACATTGGATTTTTGACATTTCGGTTATTATTGTAACCATTGCTGAAGACATGGAGGAATCGACTTAAAATCAAAAATAACGATCGATTCTCATCTAATACTAGAGGAATAATCTTATTGCATTCCATTTTTGATGTTTTGACTATTAATGGCAACCTCTACTGAAAACGTGGAAGAATAGACTTAAAATCAAAAAGACTAAATTCTTTTATGGCAAACAACTCAAGCTTGAGTTGTTTACCAAAAAAGATTTTAGTCTTTTTGATTTTAAGTCTATTCTTCCACGTTTTCAGTAGAGGTTGCCATTAATAGTCAAAACATCAAAAATGGAATGCAATAAGATTATTCCTCTAGTATTAGATGAGAATCGATCGTTATTTTTGATTTTAAGTCGATTCCTCCATGCCTTCAGCAATGGTTACCAATAATAATCGAAACGTCAAAAACCTAATGTAGAATTGTTATTCCTTAAGTATTAGATGAGAATCGATGGATATTTTTGATTTTAAGTCGATTCCTCCATGTCTTCAGCAATGGTTACCAATAAAAACCGAAACGTCAAAAATCCAATGTATAATGGTTATTCCTCAAGTACTAGATGAGAATCAATCGCTATTTTTGGTTTAAAGTCGATACCTCTATGTCTTCAGCAATGGTTACCAATAAAAACCGAAACGTCAAAAATCCAATATAGAATGGTTATTCCTCAAGTATTTGATGAGACTCAATCGCTATTTTTGGTTTAAAGTCGATTCCTCTATGTCTTCAGAAATGGTGACCAATAAAAACCGAAACGTCAAAAATCCTAATGTAGAATGGTTATTCCTCAAGTACTAGATGAGAATCAATCGCTATTTTTGGTTTAAAGTCAATTCCTCTATGTCTTCAGCAATGGTTACCAATAAAAACCGAAACGTCAAAAATCCAATATAGAATGGTTATTCCTCAAGTATTTGATGAGACTCAATCGCTATTTTTGGTTTAAAGTCGATTCCTCTATGTCTTCAGAAATGGTGACCAATAAAAACCGAAACGTCAAAAATCCAATATAGAATGGTTATTCCTCAAGTACTAGATGAGAATCAATCGCTATTTTTGGTTTAAAGTCGATTCCTCTATGTCTTCTGCAAAGGTAAGGGATAAGAAAACAACGCAGTTGCTATGGTTACTTACAAAATTTCATCCCAAATTTTTAGCATTTCACAGAGAGAAGCCTATCCATTCTTATTTAAGCAAGGCTAAATGAGCTATATTAAAACGTTCAAATGAATAAATTTTAAAGAATTTAAAAATTAAAAAAGTACCATCTTACTCTAGAGTAAAGTACTTTAAAATATAATTTTACTAAAAACTTTATATATCCTTTTTTGTGGTCCCCAAGGTACTTAATTAGGATATTAAATTTCATCAAAATTGGTTAAGTCATTTTCAAGATATTTAGAAAAAACTAAAAAGTACTGAAATAAAGTACTAATGTTTGTGGACCGATATGTACCAAAAACTAATCAGCGCTTCATTTTGTTCAAAGAATGCTAGGTTTTCAATTTCATTTCAATCGGTGCAACGTTGTGGAAAAAATCGTGGGCCAAAAAAACGATAACATACATCCATACATACATCCATCCATCCGCACGCACTAAATGAAAAAATGGCACTTTTTGGCCTCTCGACGAGACCCCATGTAATTTTTGGCAAAACCGCCACGTGCTAAAATTCAACCTAATTGAATACTACAATTTGTGACTTTAATTGAGTCCATGGGTTCCGTAGTCTTTACCTGAGGACCCTTTGAAGCCACGCTTCGCCCGAGAGCGATTGCAATACTTTACCCATGCTTTGCATTGGATAAAGTAAAAAGTTACCCATATCGTACTAATACTATCTTTGTAAAATCCAAACCACTTATAATAATTCTCTCCACACAGGACAACAAAATCTGTCTAAATTAACAACACTATATATACATAAAAATTCATTTTGAGCCTTTCACAAGGATTAGTTTATTTAATTCTTTAAATAAAAAATTACATCTGCTATAAACCAGGGCATTACAATACAATGCCTATAATGTATAAGAGAGCTTAATTTGATAAGATAAGATGGGAACCTTCTCCTCTATATATTCATTCTTTTTAGTAACCAAGGAATATGCAATGATTGTTTGTATGAGGGAAGATATTTATTTAAAAAATGTAATGCAAATATGTTGTATCTATCTACTCTTATTAAACGAGCAAAAATTGTATATTTATTTATATATATATATATATATATATATTTATATATTTGTATCTTGGTTCTATTTTGAAAACGGCCCTACCGATTTTGATGAAACAAAATCTATTAACAAGTTTTGAGGATGAAAAAACGATCTGGCTAGGTCTGGACCTCATCAAAATTCATCTTAATTGATTTTTTCTTAATTAAAGTAATTATTGATAGATGAAAATCTCAATAAAAAAAATGATACAGCGGATGTCGTATTAGAACCTGGGACCTCTTACATCTGAGTCAGAGACTCTCCACTGGACCAAAGAACTATTTTAAAAACCCTTGCTTTTTACTTTTACTAAAATGAATATTTTTGAATTAGACTTCATTATAAGTGTGGAAATAATTGAACATATTATATATAGCTATGTATTTAATAAATATAATTTATTAGATAATTGCGGCGCGGCAAATTTGAAATATGTATACTTGAATTAAGCTGAAAGACAATTAATTTTAAATCCAGAAACATTAAATATATTAATAATTATTCCTTTGCCGCCCCCCCCCCCCACTCTTCTAATTAAAATTAAATATTCAATTCTCTTTTCTCCTGGCAATTATCCTTGCAATTGTCTTCCTAAAAAAATACTTGGTTGGTGAAAGTTATCACTTCTGTCGCACGTCCCGAGACGAACAGATTTTTTTTAATTTTATCTTTTTATTTCAGATCCTATACGATTATTTTTTTATTATTATTTTCTTATGTATTTTTTATAATGTTTATCAATATGAACGAATGTGGGCAAATTGGTTACGAGTAAACAAATATACACATAATATGTGGACCATTAGAAAGATAGAAATGCAAAAACTGGGTCGGGGGTGGGGATGGATGTGGGGGTGCAGGAGGTGGGGTGCAGTTGTGGGGGGTCCGGGGATGGGAGGGGCGGTTGGGGGGTGGGGGTGCAGTGTTGGGGGCGAGGTGTATGGTTTCGGGAGGGGGGTGGGGGGTCAGGGGTTACCGAGCATCGCTCGGTGCCTCCAGATACTTTTTATTATACCAGAAAAGATCAAAATCATTATAAATTGTCTTAAGATGTAGAATTAACTCAGTTCTTGTATGCAGGTTGCTGAGGAAGGCCTATCATATGAGCCAGAAACAACTGCACGGTTGTACAACATAAATACATCTATATAGATTAAAGTTTGGAAATCTTTTTATTCTAAAAATCCTATATTACCATCCACCAGGTAAACAACAATATCCAAAAGACCTCAATAAGAATTCCTTCATTAAATTAAATAATTAATGATGAAACTTTATTTTTTTTTTTTTTTTTTTTTTTTTTGGCTTTTCGGCCCTTCTAGCCATAAGCCTAATTACGATACTAGATATATTTTTAAAATTTGTCTCTACCCCCGGGGGTCAGATTTTGGCTGGCTGCCTCGAGTCGGATTCGAACCCGGGTCTCCTGGTTAGCTCGCTGTCACGCTACCGACTAGCCTATCGTTACCCCCAAAACTTTATTTAAATCATTAACTAGATAATTAAAATTTTAAACTTTTGTATATGGGAATCCTCTAAGATTTATTTTATTTACAATTGAAAGTGTAATCATTGTTTAGGTTGTTGTTTTTTATTTTGAACCCCTTTTCTCTCGCATAAGAACTAATGACTTGACGCAATCGTATTGCCTGGGTGTGAGATTCCTATCCATTAGAAGAGCAGGGAAGATGAATTATTTCTGTTCCATTGAGTGGGTCGGTCTCCTTTAAAAAGGAATTAACGCCAATTCCGTATTCAAGCAATTAGGGGCTGCCTGGGATCTTGGGCGATTAATTGAAATGGAAGAAGAAAACTCGACAACCCGCCTCACAAGAGCTATGTACACACTCGAGGGTTCATTTAGCAATTGTGGCCCACGGAGAAGAACAAGAAGAAGAAGATGAAGGAGAAGAAGGACACTCGCTGCTGATCGAGCAGAAACAACGCCGGATCGATTCCCGAGCAGCTCTCCACTCAGCAGAGATTCATCCAGTTTTTTGCTTCTTTTTTTATATTCTCTCCTCCAAGAAGGGGTTTTGGTTAATTTGCAAATTCATTTTATTAGATACTTTTCACTCTTCTACATTTTTTCATGGGTATTTTAAAAAACACCAATTTGTATTTTAGAATTCTCAATTGTATATTACAAAATCACAATTGAATATCAGTATTCTAAATTCGATTTCAGAAAACCTCAATATTGTGTTCCAGAAAATGTCAATTGTTCAGTTAATTGTTTAGTATACAGGGTGATTCACGGTCGATGGCATGTTAGACGTTTATGGAAAACGGAAAGCTGTATTTCTCTGAAAATTTAGCACCTTACATTTTCTTACCTGTTCCATCGATCTAAAATATTTTTAACCGACTTCAAAAAAGGAGGAGGTTCTCTATTCGACTGAATTTTTTTTTTGTTTGTGCCTATGTTACCTCATATCTCCGCCAATTGTCAACCGATTTTGAAATTTTTTTTTGCATTGGGTCCAGTCTAGCTTCCGATTGGTCCCATTTTTTTCGATTTTTTTCCATAGGTATTAGACCTTTTTTATTAGGTTTGTTTAGACCTAACCTCTTTGTTTATGAACCGATTCCGATGGGTCTTTTTTTATCCGAAAGGGGGTGTCTTAGGGATGGTGTCATATTAATTTGGTCAAGTTCTGATGATATGATCACTATTAATGACATCACTAAAAAGAGAAAAATAAAAATAATTTTTAAGAAAAAATAAAAACCGACTTCAAAAATTAAATGCAACAAATAAAATACACTAAAAGGTATAAAATAATTATTATCTTATTTAGTTACAACTAAACGACGAAATATTAACATGAAATTACTTTTTGAAGTCGGTGCCAAACATATACCTTTTATGAATCGCACTCGACGGATCTTACTTAGTACGTTTGGCGGGTACGCTCGCTTATAGGTATAGTTTGTTTGGCACCGACTTCAAAAAGTAATTTCATGTTAATATTTCGTCATTTAGTTGTAACTAAATAAGATAATAATTATTTTATGCCTTTTAGTGTATTTTATTTGTTGCATTTAATTTTTTGAAGTCGGTTTTTATTTTTTTCTTAAAAATTATTTTCATCATTGCGACGTTTCCGCTTCCATGGAAAAGTCGTAGAAACTTTATTTTTTTAAATGGAACACCCCGTATATTAACACGTTTTTAGAACCGCCCTTTTATTAAAATACTTTTTTGTTAATATTGTACTATTCCTATCTCTATCGGTTTTCGAGATCGCAATGCTGAAAATATTTTAGATCAATAGTTCAGGTAAGGAAATGTAAGGTACTAAATTTTCAGAAAAATCCTGCGTTCCGTTTTTCATAAACGTCTAACGTGCCATTGACCATGATTCACCCTGTATATGTTTATTTTCTGAAATTGAAGCAAGCTAGCCACAAAACGTATAAAAAGTATTTCTAATTAAAAAGACTGATGAAAAGGACAAACTTTTGAAACTATAATCTGAAACAAATACCTAATATATACCTATATATATATATATATATATATATATTTATTTATTTAAATTATATGGCATGTCTATAATTTTAAATTTAAAATCACTATATCGCGAAATTTTACAAATTAAGATAACAATCTTTGAGTAAAATATTTTAAGCGTGTACATATGTCAGAGAGGTTTGCATCCTGCAGGTGAGCCAGATGGCCCGGATTGCTGTTACTGGCACTCGGGTTCGATTCCCGAGGGAGTAAAAAACAACCCCTCTGACATAATTAAAAATATTCCATTCCATCGGATTTAAAAGATGACACCAACTTATGATTTTCTTGTAAATTTGAATCTATTACCATCGCCAAATTAATATCTTTCATCTTATATATAGTATTTGTTGTAGTAAAACCCCATTTTTTTAGTAAGAACGGGTCCTTACTAGTTAAAACGCGTTTCACTGAATAACTTTGTGGCAACTAGAGTTTACTGATGATGATTGAGTTTGGTGTTTATTTTCAAAATGTTTTAAAAGAAAATGACAAAAATGAAAAGTAAAGGTAAAGAGGATATAATTTTTGACATTTTCGTTTAAAATTTTTTGAAAATAAACACCCAAAATGAGGCGGAAGGTCAAAGATTCTAGACCTTTGAACTAAACTTAAAGCAACATCAGTAAACTCTAGTTGCCACAAAGGTATTCAGTGAAACAACGTTTTAACTTCTAATCTTCCAAAATAATTTTTAAGAAAAAATAAAACAGACTACAAAAAATTAAATGCAACAAATAAAATACACTAAAAGGTATAAAATAATTATTATCTTATTTAGTTACAGAACGATGAAATATTAACATGAAATTACTTTTTGAAGTCGGTGCCAAACAAACTATACCTATAAACGAGCGTACCCACCAAACGTACTAAGTAAGATCCGTCGAGTGTGATTCATAAAAGGTATGTTTGGCACCGTCTTCAAAAAGTAATTTCATGTTAATATTTCGTAGTTTACTTGTAACTAAATAAGATAATAATTATTTTATACCTTTTAGTGTATTTTATTTGTTGCATTTAATTTTTTTGAAGTCGGTTTTTATTTTTTCTTAAAAATTATTTTTATTTTACTTTTTTAGTGATGTTATTAATAGTGATCATATCATCAGAACTTGACCAAATTAATATGTCACCATCCCTAAGACACCCCTTTCGGATAAAAAAAGAACCATCAAAATCGGTTCATAAACAAAGAAGTTAGGCCTGAACAAACCTAACAAAAAAGATCTAATACCTATGAAAAAAAAATGGGACCAATGGGAAGGTAGACTGGACCCAATGCAAATGTTTTTTTCAAAATCGGTTTACAATTGGAGGAGATATGATGTAACATAGGCACAAAAAAAAAAAAAAAAAAAAATCAGTCGAATAGAGAACCTCCTCCTTTTTTTGAAGTCGGTTAAAAAGGAGAGCCGAAACGCCGAGAAACGTTCTTACTAAAAAAACGGGATTTTACTGCACATATATACATATATATATATATATATGTTCATTGAGGTTTCCGGGGATGGGTTTAGGGTCATTAGAGATTTTTCTGGTTTCTTCGCGTGGGTTTGGGAGTTTTTCTCGAAGTTTCGGCTCTCCACTTGGAGCCATTTTCAAGAGAGGAAGTGGGTGGTCCACTTGGTTTTAGCCTCTTTGTCCAGGGTCCGTTTTGGGTAGTCTCTTCAGAGTGAATTTCTTCATTCGGATGACTGGGTGGATTGGGAGGTGTTAGGAGGTTTTATGTGTTTTGTGGTTGAGTAATCCAATTTTCTTAGTTTTGAAGCGTTTTGTGGTTGAGGGTGGATTACTCAACCACAAAACACCTAAAACCTCCTAAACCTCCCAATCCACCCAGTCATCCGAATGAAGAAATTCACTCTGAAGAGACCATCCAAAACGAGCCCTGGACAAAGAGGCTATATATATGTTTATTTGCATAACAATCTCATTGATTTCTCTTTATGAATCAACAACTCTGGCAAAACAAAATCTTTTCAATAAATAGTTTTTATCGCCCTGCTATTAATAAAATCCCAACAAGTGATAATGAGCAATCCCATGTGCTTTTGGACTTGATCCGATTTTATCATTCGTCTGTCTGTTTGTCTGTGTCCAGAGGGAGAGAACTTGGTTGAAGGGGAATCCCTCAGACAAGGTAACATCGCTGCCGTGTTTGCTGGCTGTCAATTCTCACTAGAGGTGTTAGATGTTTATCCACTCCGGAACCTCTTCTCAACCCTTCTTTTCTTTCCTTTTCTCTTCCGATGCCGCACTTTCCCCTCGCTACAGGTAGTTGTTTCATATCCTTTCAAGCGTCAACTCAACTAACTCAATTAATTGAACAATATTACTCCGATCTAACCTTGTTTTCTCGCCTCCCATCCGTTTCCCCTTTATTAATTTCATTTTCCTTAACTAGATGAGTGGAAAATATCTACTTAAATGAGTTTAGAAATTAACAACAAAGAAATTCGGACTAAGTGGGAGAATAATAAAAAAATTAAAAAAGAAAAAAATGGTTGAATCGAAGCATAAGATGAGGAGTGTTTTCTTCGGAATCAATTACAATAAATCTTCGATTTAACGAGCATTATATTTAACAAATAAAGTTTCGGGTCAGTATGTTATTGGCGAAAATCAACAAACGCTATAGAGGCGCTAGTTAATATAGGCGCTGGTTTTTATTAGTTATTTTTCTGTCTCTTTTGGGGAAGGGGTTTGTTAATTCTTCTTTCCATTTAGAGATAGGAAAAGCAAGGGTTGGTTTTGAAATTAGTCTGGAATAAGGAAATCTCTGCGTTACTAAGGTAAATATTTTGTTTATTTTTATAATATTTTTTCTTTTTTTTTTAAGATAATGTGGTTAAAAGGGATAGTCAATCCAGGGTTGGGATTAGAAGTATAGGTGTTGAAACCAGTGGTGGTATTTTTCTTATGAGAATGATTCAGATGGTTATATAGATTATAAGGATATAGGGAAGAATGGTATTAATTTAAATAGGTCTGGTTCTTACAAGTTAGTTAATTCAGATATTAATATGTAGGTTTGCATTCATTTGTAGGATCTGGCATTGATTTGTGGAAGACTGTCTATTTATTACTACTTGGGATTATAGTATTCTGCCTCCTATGATTAAATCAATTATAAATTTTGTCAAGTCCTAAAGTACTAGAGTTGTGCAAAATTTTATTTAGTTCTTACAAGCAGAGATTAGGTGAGGTAGATAGAGGTCATACCATCTTTGTTAAGGTTTTGACCAGGTTTCCTTAACAACTTATGGCAAATGCCGGGATGGCTAATGCGTCGCTTGCTCCTGGTATCGGATTTTTGCGCGGATTTTTTAAATTACTTTTTGTCTTTTGATGGAAATCTATGGTCATGTTATTTGTTAATGAGCATACATTTCTATTTTTTCTTTTCTTTTTTTTTTTTACTTGTTTATTTTTTGTTAAATTGTTGTAATTAATTTGTATTGAAGTTTGTTAATGTATTGTAGCTAGATTGTATTGATGTTTGGAGGACCTAGCCACCGAGGACTTGTGCCTCTAAGCAGGTCGAGGAATAAAGATTTATTTAGTTACAAGGAACAAAAATAATTTGGACATGGAAGAATCGACTTAAAATCAAAAAGGACAAATTCTTTTCAGTAAACAAATCTAATAATCGAAACGTCAAAAATGTAATGTAGAATGGTAATTGGTCAAGAATTAGATGAGAATAGATGACTATTTTTGATTTTAAGTCAGATTATTCTTTAAGGTTAATTTTTATTTTATCCATAGCGAAGCATGGATTAATTTTTGTAATCGGTCTCGTGCCATGCGCGCGACTACAAAGTGTCCTTAGATAAAGACTACGAAACCCAATGGCCTTAATCAAAGTCACAAATCGTAGTATTCATTCATGTTGAATATTAAAAGACCAAATTCTTTTTATCTGAATAAAGGAATAAATATATTAATATTTCAAATGACTATCAACAAAGTAAAGACTAGAGCAGTGGTTCCCAATCTGAGGTGATCGCCCCCAAGTGGGCGATTTGGGTTATCAGGGGGCATGAGTGAGAGTATGCACAGGGGGAAAAATTAAAATAGTACTGAACAGTAGAACCTGCAAAATGTGAAGTTTCCACATTGTCTTTTGTGCGATAAAACATTTACTAGTAATGAAGCCATGAAGCCTTCGCGAATGAAAGATCATTTATCAAGAGTACACAGTGATAAAGTGAATAAAGAACTTAGTTATTTTCAACAACTCAAATCTAAAGCTGATAAACAGCCTAATGTGCCACGGTTACTGAGTTTCTTGTCACGTCTGATCCTGTTTTAAGTGAGAATTTGATGAAACGCAAGTTTGAACCTGCGTACCTTACAGATATTTTTGAAAAAATGAACGAAGTCAATATAAGGCTTCAAGGAAATTAGATGAACCTTATCAAGCCCAAAGGAATTATTTCGTCATTCATCGCCAAGTTTGATATTCACAAGGTAAATATTGGCCGTAAAGAGCAAATTCAGTTTCCGACCCTTAAAAAGTGTTCAATGTCAGATAACAAGACTCCCAGAAGACAAAAATCCTAATTTTTACTGATCACCTTGACCAGCTAAAAACTGACATGGAATCAAGATTTGAAGATTACACCAAGTTACAAATTCCGGATTGGATTCTAGATCCATTCTCTTTTAAAGCAGTGGATAAGTTGTCAACTTTCTTAATATTTCCAGATTTCATTTATTTCGTTTTTTTTTATTTTCTCAAAAATAGCTCCAACGATTTTTGTAAAATTTGACACAACTAATAACTCATGACACTTGATAAATACACTAATTCTTTAAAAAATCGTTTGAGCCGTTTTTTGAGAAAATCAAAAGAAATAAAAAATATTTCATGTAAATGTCCACTTTCGGTCTTCCGATTTCAACCAAAAGCTTGATGTACTCCTTCTAGCCTATATCAAGATTAAGTTTCGAATTTGGTATCTCTGAGACTTATGGTTGCGAAACGCAGGGGGGATACATTCTTACGTACGCTCGATCTGTTAACACGTGTGTTTTAGGTGTTTGCTATTAATTAATCATAAGTTTCCTGTATTTGCCGTAGGTATATTTCTATATATTATATATATTTCTATATATCCGTATATTTCTAACTTTATATATTTCTTACTTTATATATTTCTAACTTGAAATAATGAAGTTAAATAAATTCATAATTTTCTCATTAATATGTCAAAGAATAATTAATCATATTAACGAGAATTGTTTTTGATCGCGGCTTTTAAACAAGATATATCGCGAGACTACTGCTAGTTGAAGCTATTGGAGTCTGCTGAGTCTTAAGTCTGGACCAAGAGAGAATGAAAAGAGACTTAAGACTCAGCAGACTCCAATAGCTTCAACCAGCAGCAGTCTCGCGATATATATCTTGTTTTAAAAGCGCGATCAATAACAATTCTCGTTAATATGTTAATTATTCTTTGATATATTAATGAGAAAATTATAAATTTATTATAATATTATTTATGTATTACAGTAGCCAAATTAGATAATAAATAAATAAATAAAATTAGATTTGTAATGTGAATTGACCCTTCTAATCCAATATTTTAATTTATTTCGTAAGTTTTCATATTTTATGGTGAGTAAATAACATTTAAAAGATATTTTATGGCATTTCAAAAATTTCCTAGAACATCTATTTCCATTAAGTATTTAAAGGTGTTAACCTTAAAAGGGTACAGAGTGTTTGTGGTCAAACACCTGGGGTTAGGAAAAGCGATGAGCGAGCTCCCCTTGAAATTGATTGCCTTAATATACAACAAAAAATAGATAGAGATATTTGAGAAGAAATTAAATCGATAAGCCTGGCCCTAAAGTCCACAAGGAATATACCATTTTGCAATAATAATTGAACACGCTTCGCGGTCAGATTATATACTAATCCCTGATAATAAATTGGATACTGAGCCAGCCACTTTGTTTGATTTTTTTGAGCATAGGTTGGTTTAATATTACAACGTTGAACAGTGAAACAATTTATTTATAATAAATATATTGATAGAGTTGAGCATTTTTAATGAGCTCTTATTTATTCCAAGGATATTTAATTAATAATCAAGATATATCGAAATCATTTCAAATATGAACAAATTTTTAGGTATTTAATACAAATATATTATATACTTGAGTGATCTATTTTATTCTATTAAATATCTCTTAAAATCAAATGAATGTCTTGTTTACTTCTAGTGAAACCTCTTATTATATTTAAAGGAATGTTTTTTTAATCATAAAACGACTTAGATTTTCTGCAAATAGTGATATCTTAATAATTTAATATATTTAAAAAAAAATTAACAAAAATTTTGTTTAAGATTATTATTATTATTATTATTATTTTTTTTAATTTTAAAACCCACAATAAAATTATAAGAAATATTTTTTTTTTTTTTTATTTAATGTCACCAGGAACAAAGCCCATTTAGACAGCACATAAGTAAAGTGTTAGTAGGGTTAGTGAGGGAGCCGAGTTTTCAGCAGGTAGAAATTTTTATTTGACAGCTAGGATCGAACCTCGGCCTCCCACTTCAACATCGTCATAATCGATCGATGCCAACCTCGACTCCCATAAGAAATATTAATATATATTACAATTCTTATTACACCTTATAAAAATAGAAAATTAAATTAATTTTTTTTTTATTAATTCAACCAAATGAATAATTAAATTAAATATTTATTTAATTCATTTTAATATAGATTCTATATCATATTCTTATAAATGATATAAGCTTGAATATTAAAAAAAATGTAATAAAGAGTAACTGTGCAAATTTTTGTTCAAAATCGGACAAAAGGATAAACAAATTTTAAAAATTCACCTTCACTAATTTTTGTGCAATCAAATCTGATCAGCTCTTAATTTCAATATAACATTGGAGAAAAAAATGAAACTTTTTAAAGACTCGCTGTTTACAGTTTCGATCAATTAATTTATTAAATGGTAATTCAAAGCACACTTGTTCGATTGTTTATTATTTTTTACTATAAAAACGGATTAACTGATATTTCAAAAATAAATCTTTAATAATTTTCAATTTTTAACCAGAATGTCTGGAGCTTAGAAAGTCCAAAATCTCTGCTACTTCTCAGAATTGCAGAAAAACGAACTTTCCACGACTTTTCCTTGAATATACACATCCAAACACACATACAGTAAAAAATCATGGTTGAAAATGATTTTTCTCCAGTTCCAGTCATTTCTCATTACCTTGGGCAAAAAAATTGAAATTTTTTGGCTGAATTTAATACGAGGCTCGCTCGGCAGGTAGACTTGGTCTGTCTCCCTGGCGTACCAAGTAGAATTTAATTGAAGAAAAGCCTATAAACATATAATAGAAGACGCTTTAATACGATAAATCACATATATCCTTTAATTTTTTTTCTTGATTTTAGATCTTAATTAGAAAAATCTTATTTCTCATTGTTTTCCAAGTGTTCTTGGATGAAAGATACTTGAGTATTTTTTAAGGTTTTTATTTATACTCAAGAATCTATATTTTTTACTATATTATCTGGTTTTGATAATAGATGGCGTATGTTGTCCATCCTTTTAAAGTTTCTATAGTACTTTTTATTATTCATCAATTTTTCTTGACTTCCTAATATATGGCACAAATCGTTTATTATTAAAACTATAGTAATATATGTATATTTTTTTGCTTTATTAAAAGATGGCTTATGTCATCCACTATTAAAAGTATTACCTAAATGTTTTATTATTCGATCATTTATTTCTATATTCTCTCGATTTGCAAGTATGAAAAATTTCTTTAGGTGCAACAGAATCAAGTTTCATGTCACGAATCATCGTTACGTTTCATTTGGTTTTTATAACAATTTTTCTTACGCTAAATTCTTAATTTATCATTGAATATACTTTTTTAATTTCATTTATTTTGATCTGGCGATGAAGCCCTTTATTACGTAAGGGGTAGTTGGAGCAAACGCAGTCCACACTTTAATTTATTTATTTTTCCGACTTATTTTTTTATATGTATTATGCTTTTTTTAAGCTTCGATCTATAAGACTTATTTTAATTGTACAGAGATTTCACTTTTTCGTCGCAACTTCCCTTTAAGAAATTTCCCACATAACACACAGGCTCTAGCTCTGGAAACACCATATATTTATAAAAAGTGCGTTCTTACATTGCTAATTTAATTTTTGTGTTCTAAAACCATCAAAACTTAATTCTTCTATAATTTCTACTACTCTTGTTTTATTTTTTACACCTAAAATTTTTAATTAAAAATAATTTCCAACGCTTCATAAAAGTGAATTGAACTAATATACTAATCTGTGTATATAAGCATTTTTTTCGATATGTTAACACGCATTTTAATTTAATTTTTTTTGATTATGTGACATTTTTAGTATTGTGTGTTGCATTTTTTTAGAAAATCTAATTACTAACCGTCAGAGTAAATAATATTAAATGTTTATTGAGCTAATCAAGTTCTGGAATGTATGAAAAAATGATGAAATAAATAGATAATTAAAACGATTTAAAAATTGAAATAATAAAATCTTATCAAAAACATAAATGGGAAATGAAATATCGTTCTCAGAAATGTTGGTACAGCCACCAAATGAATAGAAATCAACTGGTGTGTTCACCACACGACTTTCACATTTTCATTTATTTGAAATCATCGCGACACTACTAATTCTCTAGAGCCATTTTTGAGAAAATAAAAGTATGTAAATGTCCACTTCCGGTCTTCTGATTTCAACCAAAATCTTGATGTACTCCTTTTAGGCTATATCGAGGATAAGTTTTGAATTTTGTAGCTTATGGTTGCGAAACGCAGAGGGGTACATACATACGTACATACGCACTGACTGACGAATGGATTTTTGGCCGCTTTTTGACCTCTGGCGACCACAATTTTCTGTTTGATGTCCTAAATCCGATTTTCAACTTTTAAGAGCATCAATTCCTTCCACCTAGAAGCTACAAAATGAAATTAACTTTTTTCATCTTTGAGATAGTAAGCTCTCAAATAGTGAGGGCCCAGACTGGCCATTCCAATACTTCACATTATTATATTCTATAGAAATGTGAAAGTAATTAAATCAGACCAAGTTTATGATATTCCGAAAATGAAAAAAAATTAGAGTTGCATCTTAAATTTTGAAGAAGATTCAAACAAGTTTTTTAATGTTCATACATGCGAAGTTTAAATTTTTCAAAAAGCTGAGCTGGAAAAGTTGACAAATATAACTCCTGAAATGAGGGTTTTTAAGTAAATCTATTTCAGAATTTAAGTTGCCAATCTTATTTTTAGGGTTCCGTAGATAAATGTAATCATATTTGTTACAACGTTCGTCTGTAAGAGCAAAGTAGCTCGCAAATTAAATAGGATACAAACTTTACATTTAGAAATTATATGTATTTATTTTTCCAGAATTCAAAAATCATAATAAGATTGTTATCAAATGATTATTTTTGGAATTGTAGTATCGGAATTAATCAATTTTCTTCATCATAGGTCGTGAGATAACACTGTAAATATCTGATTAAGTAGAATTGGACTTAAAATTATGAAAAATTTTTACATTTTATGCTAACTCATACCAAATAAGTCCAATTTGATATCCCAAGTATTTTGGAAGATATAATTATATTTATTATATTTACAAATAAATTTAAATCTCAACAACATTTAACTAAATCTGTAAGAGCATGTAGGGATCTGTTTAAGTTGATATAGGCTGAACTTTTCTATGAATTTAATTAACTTTGAAATGACCATGTTAGAGGGCCGTAAAATACCCATTTTTAGTCTAATTTTGTTTTTGGTTAATCTTAGAAAGGGCTTAACTTAAAGTTATAAAACATTTTTACAGATTCGCGTACTATCTCCTTATCAACGACAAATAAGAACAAATTTAATATCTGAGGTATTTTGGAAGATAAAAAGCCGTTCCATTCGTTGTAAGAGTTCGTCCCAAATTTGCCCTTATTTTTATTTATGTACTATACAATATTTTGATTATAAATATTTTTAGCTATAGCGGTTCTTAAACGTTATTAATTGCTGACCCCAGTTTGACTGAGAAGTCATCGTTGCCCTATGTTTAGCTACACCAAAATTCAGTTTCGAGACTTCAAATGGGATCGTGACCCATAGTTTAAGAAACCCTGATTTATAAAATAATCAAAATATATTCTATAAACTGTACTTTACAATTTTGGATTTATTTCCCCTCTATTCTGCTAGTTGAGGCTTCTCTCCTTCCTGGCGAGCATCCTATCGGCCTTTCATTCCTGGTCTCCTGGTTGCCTAGTAACAGGCGTCTTCGATTGGATCAAACTTGCCTTATAATTCTTATAGCATATTTATCTAGAAAATATCTATTCTTAAAAATTAATTAATTTATTCTACTAGGGGTCAAATGATAAATTAAGGGATCGATTTTGGATATTTCTTTAATAAATAATTTTATTAAACAATTTATAAATTCAACCCTCCGAAAATATATATTCCTATATTAAAATTTTAATAAGATTCTTTATTAAATTTTAACTAAAGTAAAAAATCACCGCGGAAAGCTTGGTCCGACAGGTACTTATTTTTAAAGAACATCAGTCCGTTGAATCTTTTTTATATTATTAAATGAGCATTTCTTGTATATTAATATGATAGATATATATAGAATCAGTTTCTCCAAAACGGCTCTAACGATTTTGCTAAAAATTGGTATACTTATCAAGTCTCATGAGTTATTAATTGTGTATAAATTTTAATCCGATTGAAATAAAGGAAGGGGGTGTAAATTAGTCATGTTGCAAAATAAATATTTTAATCGATCATATCTCGTCTTCGGTAAGTCGCAGAGCCTTGAAATTTGAAACTTAAGCTATCTAGACGCTACAAAAAGTACCACAAGATTTAGGCTAAAATAGAATTACCGGAAGTTTGTGTTTACGTACTTGAGAATGTACCCCGCCCCCTGCGTTTCGCAACCATAAATCTCAGAGCTACAAAATTCGATATACATAATTTGTAGACCTCCACCCATTAGAAAGTACATATATCAATTGAAAAAATTTTCACTTTTGTGGGGCATGGATTCCACACACACATTTTTTTTATTTAAATCTCAATCCAAATAAAAATCAGAATTTTAAATTAAAAATAATATTAATATATACTCTTAAATGAAGTAAAAAGTTAGCGAGCATCGCTCGGTGGTCCAGGGACTAAATAAATATACAAATAAATAAACATGGTTTGACTGTACCATATGTTTAGATTTAGAACCAAGAAACCACGAAATTTTTTTATTAATGAAGAATAATCTTTGAACAAAAAGTTCTACCAATTAAATAGGTAGGATTTGTTATAACTCGGAATGCCCGGACTACATTTTTGGCATTCGGCTTCAATTCCCTGCTCAAGCCTTGTGGCATAATAAAAATTATTCATGGCACCTTGGATTTAATATTGTTCACAACCTCTCTTTATTTTCTATAGAATACTCTTGTATCTTTTCGGATTTATTTTAATTTTTTTCTATTAGTAGATGTACAACATATATTGATTTATTTGCTTGTCTGTCAATCTATTCCCTTTTGTTTCAATAAAACGATACGTTACTCTAAGAAGAGCCTAGAGTCGCTGGATGATTGAACGCTGTTTAGGGATACTTAAGTCAAAGTTGTTCTCTGCTTGTATTAATTGTCGAGAGTTTGAGCTGAGAGAGGGTGGCAAGTGTCAGTTTCCAAATCGAACATGTCTTGATTGGCAAGCCAACCCTCTCTCCCTTGGAGCCCTGCCATTTTGGCATCCAGAACACTTGCCCGGAGAATTTAACCGATATATACTAAGTTTACAGCCTTCAACTTCGATAAAAGGAAAAAGAATTGCTAAGCTGCTAGGAATAATAGAAAAGAAAGTCGATACGACGCTAAATACGGCCTCATAAACGAGAGTCAGATATAGAACAGTTCATCCTATTACCATATTTCAAATTGACTTAAGATAAACATTTCTAGATGTAATTGAAAAGTTTTTATTTTGCCGAGAGTAGCAGAGTTGTTGATTCATAAAGAGAAACAAAGAGGTCAAGCATCAAGCAGAGGACAACCTATTTGTTTCTCTTTATATATTTCTAGATGTGGAATTCTTATAGTTGTTGCTTATAGTAGTTGCTAAAATATTCCTTATAGTAGTTGCTAAAATACTCCATACAAACAGGGATTAATAGTAATATGTATGTGCAACTTGTGTTGGGGGAGGGCGGGGGGGGGGGTCACAAAATAAAATTGTCCCCCAACACTTAAAATATGGTGACTTAATGCTTACTGATTATTAACCAAGTTTGTCGGGTGTTAGAAAGAAATAGGCTGTGTATCACTAAAAATCATGGATCACAAAATATTATTATTTGTCCCTTCCCCTCCTGGATTATTTATTTATTTATTATTAAACAATGCTCTGAGGTAGATGCCTCGTAGAGCGGATACAAAAAATATAGAACAATTGATTAGTAGATATATGAGCAAAGCTCTCTCAGTATATGATCTGTATAACCAAAGAAAGCCAACACTTCCATTACAATCATTCCAACGCTCCGGGGTTGTTGTAATATTGCAGAAATATTTCTCTGGAGATATTGGGATTTCCCTAAATGACGTGTTTCACCAAAGCCAAATAATGATATTTTCTGACCCCTCATAATTTATACCATATATATCGTCACAGACAAGTGAAAACCTCGTAAGACCATTTTGCAAATGAAAAAGAATCAGGGCTTGATATAAAGGAAGAAAACTTTGAAATCCTTCAACAACAGAGTAACACCTATAAGAGATTTATATTTGAGAGTTTAAAATATAAACTCTTCAATATAAATTTCTTATAGGTGTTACTCTGTTGTTGAAGGATTTCAAAGTCTCCTTCCTTTATACCATGGCCCGATTCTTTTTCATTTGCAAAATGGACTTACGAGGTTTTCACTTGGACGCGACGATATACATATATTTGCATCAAACAGAGTTCACCATGTTTGATTTAGACCCTCTTCACACTAGGCAATTCCTATGTGAGGCAACGGAAACTCGAGTATCCAGAGAGTATCTTAAAATCCAGTTCAAATGTTGACTAGTGGGGAGACAGAAACGGTTCGATTCCCAAGAGACGCGTATTCTACCTAGTCTCACGCAACTCGCCAAGAAGGTCGCTCATCAGTTGAGTCTCTTGTGCGTCTCCTGTGAGAGAAACATCGTCATTATGTATAGAACCAAAACAGTTGAATGAGGGTTTATCATGGCTAGAGACAGACTGAATCGCTTTACAGTATTCTCAGTACTTGATACAAAGTCTCCTGTAGGTGTCCTAAGCATAGGCATCTAAAATTGACGATACTCGAGTTTTCTCTTGTGAGGGAAACATGGTCTTTATGTATAGAACCAAAACAGTTGAATGAGGGTTTATCATGGCTAGAGGCAGACTGAATCGCTTTACAGTATTCTCAGTGTGTGGTACTAAGTCACCTGTGGGTATCCTTCGCACAGGCAAATCAAATTGACGATACTCGAGTTTCCATAGAGTCGCCTGGGAATTTCCTAGTGTGACGAGGGCCATATACTCTTTTAATAATCAACATCAACAATTCGGGTATTCTCGGGAAGGAAATATTTATTTAAACCCAATTTATTTACGATTTAGAAAATTGATTAAAATGCCATTAAAGAGTTGGTCGCTTGCGAATTTAAACGGTCGTAAAAACTAGACGGGCTCTAACTTAGTCAACTTTAATACAAGTAAGACACAAAGTCAATAAAATAATATTTGAATTGAATAAAGGCCAAGTATTTAATGAGCTATTCTTCTTAAATGAACGCAAATATTATACACCATATGTTTATTTTATATACAAAGAAAATAATAGAATTTAATTAAACTAGAGCTAAATGTATTTCTCTGATATCTTAAGCGCGTAGATAAAAATCTTGTAGATATTTCCTCTTGATCCAATTCTTGAAGATTTGTAAGATATGCACTTTGCTCTCAGAAATTACCATTTTCAAATTCAGATGATATTATTTTACAGGAAAACAAGTATAGTATTTCTAAGCATTTAACTTGTTTTCGTAGTCATTTGAGAAACAATGTGATCTAACTCATTCTCCAACTCTGACATCAAGTAAATTGGACTTTTTTTATTATACGTCTTCAAACTGAATGAGATTTTCAAAAAAAAAAAAATCTCAATACTTGTTACTTTTGACCTATTATTTCGGAGTTTATGTAAGATGGAGATAAAGTAAGATATTTAAAGTAATCTCTTATTCACCAGATATTAGAAAAGTGACTTTTTAACACATTATTCTCAAGACTAATTTAACGTAGAATTCCGAAAATACAACTCGCATAAATAAATAAGCGTACTCAAGGTTCGTCCCAGGTTTTTATATGGCCTTCACAAGGAGAGAATGAACTAATTTATCGTTTTTTTCTCAGAATTTTAATTTAAGTGCTTGATTGCGATTATGCTGGGACAAAAATCATCTAAAACTAGCTAATTTGGAGTGCTCTCAAACCGTCAAATTAATTAGAATGAAATTTAAAAAGATTCTGCTAATTCTACTTTACAACTCATACACTATGATGGAAAAAAATAAATTCTACCCTGTCTCAAAATATTTATCCGATTGAAATAAATTCGGGAAAAAGTACTAACAACATGGAATATATTTTTTATTTAGTTTACGAACTATAATGCTGCGGCAGACGTTCAGACAGACATTGTAATAAGACATCGTTTTTCTTTTAAGGACGTTCCCTAATATAGCTCAGATGCAGTTCGCTCTTTCCCCTACTCTCACATGCGCAGAAAGCCAAAAATATTTTCACTGCGTCTTTTCTCGGATCTGGCAACATTGCATTCTTACCGATGATAAAAGACAAAGAATAAAAAAAGAACACTTCATGAAACAGCTCAATGCAAAAAATTCCAGATGAGTACAGTAGAGTTAGGTTGAGAGAATTAGCTATAAATCTCAAGTGTACCAATTTTTTAGTTATGGAAAAATTGAGTAATTTTAGTACGACGATGCCAAGTCGCCATATCTCACTTGCTATGCCATGAGAGAAAAAATGTAAACCATCAAAAGTATCTAACTACGCGTTCCAAATCCTATCTCACTGCTAGAGAATTCCAGGGAACTCGAACGCTCATACAGAACAGAAAACTCTGCCTACATCTCCCGACAGCGTCTCCGAGTCTTTTTGGGTTACTCCGACGAGTTTACTCATAAATGAGTGGGCCCGACAAGACAATACTTACCTGGCGCAAGATTTACGATGATCATGAAGGTGGTTATCTCATGGCGAGACCTGTCCATTGCACTTAAGGACGGGTTGACCCAAATGTGGGCAACTCGGGAGCGCAATTTTTGGTAACATTTTTCGTACAAAACGAATACCGCTTGATTCAATTATTTTAACAGAAAAATATTTGTTATATCTACAGTTAATGATTCCCAGTTTTTCAAAATGATTTCAAGAAAATTACGATTGTTATTTAATGAAACAGTCGCTTTAACATCAATTAGGGTAGGATTCGCGTGTTAAATATGCAAATTTCAATGGTCAATATTAACAAATTTAGTGCCACAAGGACTATTGAAAAAAATTTCTACGTGTAAAGGACACTTATAAATGTGTGTATCCAAAGTTTTAAAAGGATTGGAAGAAAATCGATTTATTAGGGAACGTCCTTAAATGGAACCCTCAAAATCACAAACAGCCATCTCTTCAATAAAATTAAATCAATTGTCTGAACTCTTAATAGATACGATTCATTTTAATTTAGAACCAATATAACTAGAAAGCTTTCCTATCCTATTATAGATAACAAAAAATGTCTACGAGTCTTCTCCCTAGTTGAATTTAATTAAAAATACATAAAATCCCCAGAAATAAGCAAATTCTTTCAGTAAACAAACCAAACTATGGTTAGTTTAATCGAATTGAATGGATTCCAATAGCAATATTTTTCAATCAATATGCATAAAAGAATAATGTATGAAGAAGAACAAAAATACTCCATGAATATTATTTCATTTTTTTCAATGAATGAATTCGAAAACTTTAATTTGCATTTGGTCATTTGAAATTGGGGGGGGAGGGGGATTTTAAATAGAAAGGTCACTGGATAGCTGTTTTAAATCACGTGGCATATTGATCATAATCATCGATCATATAATATATGCACTGTTCTGTAATTCAGAACCAAATGAAATGAATTTTAAATAAAATTAAAAGCAAAAAATTCTTGCGATTTTATTGTATTTCTACTATAAGAAATAGCCCCCCCCCCCCCCCCCTCATATATATAATTTATTTGTTTGAGACTATAGTTTGGAAGGTTTGACTATCATCATCAGTCCTTTTAATATGATATATTTGATCTGTTATTTATTCTCATGGGTTCAAATACTCGAATGGATTTAGTTAAATTTGTTTCCTAGTAATGGTAAGCAGGTCCACTAAACAAACATGTTTAACTAAAGTGAACCCAGAGATATAGCAGATCAAATATATCTAATTAAAAAGACTGATGATGAGGGTCAATCTTCAAAACCATAGTCTCAAATAAATAAGTAATATATATATATAGAGTAGGTGCTCCTTATTATGAAAATTTTCGAATATTTTCGCTGACAGAGGCTCATATGGTTCTAAATAAATAAATAAAAATATTCACCAAGTTTCAAGTCTCTCCATCTCAATTTTAACCTAATGTTACACAGCGATTAAGTTTCCCATCTAAATAACATGGGGTTTTTGGCATTGAACGATCAATTTTTTATTCCGGTCAAAGTATTGGTTCAAAAAATTTGAAACTCTAGACTTTATCCTTATAATAGTAGCTACCCTTTAGAATTTTTACAGATTTTTAGCTATTGTAATTTTGGAGTCTATAACTTACTAATACTACTTTTAGATATTTAGCAGTATTTCAATTTTTATTCCGGCCAAAGTAATGGTTCAAAAAATTTTAATCTCTGGAGACCTTATTATTATAATAGTAGCTATCATTCAGAATTTTTACAGATTTTTAGCTAATACAGTTTTGGAGTTACATCTAGATAAAATACTGCTATATCTTAGTATTAGTAATTTATAGACTCCAAAATTATAATAGCTAAAAATCTGAAAAAAATTCTGAGGGATAGCTACTATTATAAGGATAAAATCTAAAGAATCTCAAATTTTTTTAACTATTACTTTGGCCGGAATAAAAAATTGATCGTTCAATGCAAAAAACCCATGTTATTTAGAAGGTAAACTTAATCGCTGTATAGCACTAGGTTAAAATTGAGATAGAGACTTGAAACTTGGGAGATATTTTTTTTAAATTTATTTGGAACCATATGAGCCCCTGTCAGTGTAAATATTCGAAAATATCCAAAATAAGGAGCACCCTAATGCCAAAAAAAAATCAAGAGGTAAATTCTGCTAAAGAAGGACATACTTCGTACTAATATGGGTAGTATAGTGCACATATAAGACTTTATAGAATAAAGATTTTTGAAAAAAGCGATTTTTTTCTTTGTCTCAATTATTTTTACTAGTATAGTATTTATACCGTATTTAATATATATGTTTATTTACATCAAGCAGAGAATAGCCTCATCGATTTCTTTATGTATAGAATTTTTTTCAAATTTTTCATTAATTAAGGGAGGATGTCCCCTATAACATTTGGAAATTTAATAATGTTTTAAAGAAATAAGTATATTGATTTATTAGGTATACCTAAATGTTATAAGCAATAATCGAATTCACTTATTCGAATTATTGAACCAAATGCGTTGTAGCTAAAACGAAGTTTAGTTGAGTATTAACTATTTACTCTAATCACATTTACTCAAGTGCAGAATTCATTTCATTTTGTTATTTTTTGAGCCATACAAAAAAAATACTCACAAAGAAAGTATTGCTATTAAAAAAGAAGAAATTAATAATGGATATAATAAATAAATTGTCTCTTTCAGACACGTAAGAATTAGATTAAAGTATAATAAAAAGAGAGAGAGAGAATTATTGGATAAAAGAATTATGAAGGAGTAAAGGCCTCTATTTTATTCGATATAGAATCCATTTAAAAAAAAATCTTCATTTTTTTCAATTTTTGGCGATCACTCGGTCGAATATATGGAAAATAAAAAAGTAAATCCTTTATAATTTATCACACTAGCTTAGGATTAAGAATAATAGATGATTTTATTCATTATTTCTTTAAAAGTTGACAATACCGAATTCGTTATTAAAGCGATGTGCAAAATTTAATTTTAAAAGTTATATTGGAAAATTATGTGTATATTTGATTAAAAAGTGAAAATGAACAGTGTGTAAATTTTGTAATAGCAAGGTGTGGGATAGATCTGCTACTTTTAGACCCAGTCTAAGATTAATAATGGACTAAAATATAAAAATATTAATAATAGGAGACCCTTAACTACCAAAAACATGTTTTAAAGATGAATGCCATTGATAAATGTAGAAAATGTGGAGTTCCAGGAGAATCTATCGAATACATCATGTCCGGATGTTCAGTACTGGCGGGAAGTGCATACCTTGGACGTCATAATCAAGTCGCCAAATTGATTCACCAACAGTTGACGGTATGTTAGGAAACGATACACCACCGTACTATAAGTATAATTCACCCGAGGTTCTGGAGACGGCGGACTACGTACTGGGACAGACATCTTCACAGACAAACTAGTGGCTCATAACAAACTATATATTGTGGTCATCAACAAGACCGAGAAATCAGCCACACTCATTGATGTCGCCATCCCTCTGACACATAACATCAGGTCCACAGAGGTAGAAAAAGTTAGAAAATATCAAGACTTGGCGTTTCAAATCAAAACAATTTGGAAGTTGAAAAGGATCAATATCATCCCTTGGTAATTTCCGCGGAAGCTGTTGTAAAGCGGAATATTGATAGGAATCTGGCGAAGATCGATATGCCTAAACGGGTCTTCAATATAACACAAAAGATCGTTATTCTGCAAACATTCACATTGTGCGCAGGTTGAATTGAAGATTATCCGGAGGATGGATCATGTGGGCTAGGGTGAATTCCCTTTCCATATCGACCGAGCCTAAACCTAAACAAGATCCAAAGGGATAGGTAAAAGTTTTCCAGTGAAAGCTGAGAAAGTGCAATAACACGGATAATAATATTAGGACACCTCTAGAATTAATTTTTTGATTTTTAAAACTTGACATATAAATAAGTTCTTCATATTAATAGAGGCGTAGTTAGGGTTTTCAGCGCCCGGAGGCAAAATCAGTTTTCGCCCCTTTCCCCGTCATGCTTTCTCGGAAATTTTTGAGTTTTAGAACATGAAAATCTGCATTTTTAGGGTATAAAGAGGATCAGAAAAGTAAAATATCTACAGTAGTTTTTTGCAACAAAATTTTCTCTGGAGAGAGACGGACTAGTAGAAATTTTAATTGAATGTAATGGAAGGCAGCCCAGGGGTAGCGAGGAAAGAAAAAATTAACACATATCAAATAAGGTGTGATTTATTGGAATCCTTCCTCCTTTCCTTTCAAACCGACGTTTCGGAGGATTTTTCCCTCCTTCTTCAGGGTCTACAAAGGGTCAATGAATGAAACAAATAAAATGTTTCCTTCTTCTATCCACAGTAGTGTTCAAAACCTTCTTCTTTTTTAACAAAGGCATATAAAACAATTTTTTCCTCCTTTATCTATCTATCTAAAGTAAAGGAGGAAAGCGTGCAAAGCATGCTTTGGGGGAATTATTGATTTTATCTCATCAGAGCACCTGCCGTGATAGTATCTATAGAAAAGGGAAAGGGCAGAGACATCTCTTCGATGAGCCAGCGAGTCGAGGGAG
This sequence comes from Forficula auricularia, assembly GCA_024734495.1. Classification (NCBI taxonomy): domain Eukaryota; kingdom Metazoa; phylum Arthropoda; class Insecta; order Dermaptera; family Forficulidae; genus Forficula; species Forficula auricularia. Next base: position 31,244,081 of record JALMQS010000128.1, on the reverse strand, counting down.
TCGGTGAGGGTAGAATCGTCAATTAGCCTGACGGCTCGTTTCTGAATTGCATCAAGGGTAGCAAGAGAATATTTTGAGGCTCCTCTCCGAAGATGAGAGCCGTATTCGAGACAGGGGCGGATTTGGGCCTTGTAGATGGTGAGAAGTTGTGGGGGTTTGTAAAATTGCTTGGACCTGAATAAGAAGCCAATCTTCCTTGCTGCAGATTTCGCCACAGAGGAGATGTGTTCATTCCAAGACAGGTCAGATGCGACAGAGACGCCCAACATGGATAGGCTGTCACACATTTTCAGGGTATTCGAATCGAAGTGAATATCAGGGAAATCTCTATTTTCGCGCCTAGAAATTAGACAACATTGAGTTTTATTTGAATTAAAGTTAAGCTTTGATTTAGGAATTATTTTAGAAGGTTTCTAAAGAGTTAGAAAGATTTTCATAGAAATTCATCTCTTTTTAGAATGAACAAACCCATAATAAAATTAAAATTCTGATATTAAGGAGCAATCAAACAATTTGAATTTTAAAATAGAAACTCAAGTTTGAGCACCCGCTTCTCTCTTTCTAAAATCGCAAAGAAAATATTCACATTCTGTTTCCAGCAAATCTCGAAATTGTCTCGGTTTGAAAAAAAAATATTTTATAAAATACTATAATAAGTCTATCTAAAGGTATCGTTTACTTTCATAAGATAGCGAAAAAAGAATTTATATTTTGTTATTAAGGCCTCAAAAGTATCATATTTATTTAAGTGAAAATAAAAAATGAAGTGCATAAAAGAAATGTTTTTCCAAAAAGAACTAGGACGCGTCAGTAGTAAAGGAAAACGTCTTAGAAAAGGAATATGAACTCAACCTAGTCAATTGGCAAGTGACGCTCCCTGTTTGAATATATTAATTTAAATAGTTATTTGTCAATAAAATTTTCTTCTTTTTATTTCTTTTTAAATGTGTATGTGTGTGGCATCCCTTTCTAAAACACTATCAAAATCTTCCTCTACAAAGGAGAGCGAATTTTATGAGAGAATTCGAAGAATTATTGCCACCTGAATGAAGAAAAAAAAGCTTTTACGATCTTAAAAAAGAACTGTTGACCTATGATAGAAATTTATCGAAAAGTCAATAAAATGTTTACTTCGAAAAAATAAATAGTAAAAAAAAAATAATAATAATAATAATAATAGATAAAAATAAGTAAATGAAAATTATGTCCTGAGACCAGCAGAGTTGTTGATTCACAAGAAGAATGCATTGAGGTTGTCCTCTGCTTCATGCAAATAATCATATACCTATAAATTATAAAATGAACACAAATCGTCGCTGATCTTACAAAACCTCGTAAGTCGTTGGAGTGAGGGAGTAAGGCGGAGTAGGGGCATGCAGGGGGTGGATCGGGGGGCCAGGGGCTAGACGGGGGGTGGAGGGCACAAGGGGGGGGGGGGGTGCAGGGTTGGTGGAGTGGGGGTTCAGGTGAGGGTCCAGTGGCGTAGTGGGGTGGTTCCGGGGCTGGGAGTCCGAAATGGGTGGGAGTCCGAGGTGATGCAGGATGGAGTGTTGGGGTGGCGGTGTGGGGGAAGGGGTTGGGCACGGGTGCATGGTGTGGAGGTGGGGGTGCTTGGTGGGTTTCGGGTGGTGGGAGTGGGATGTGAGGTTGGGGTTCGTGGGTTGGGGTTCCGAGATGGGTGGGGTGCGGGATGGTTTTTTTTTTTTTTAATGCAATCGAATGCAAGAAGGGGTGCACCAGTAAAGGTGTAGCCCCTATGGATCTCGAAAGACCCTTGCATTACCGAAGAGAAGGGAAAGTTGATTAAGTGAGAGGGTGTAGACGTAGGTGTCTATGCACCCTGGTTTTGAAGGTTTGAAGATCATAGGTGCTGGGAAAGATAGAGGCTGGGAGAGAGTTCCAGTTCCTTGAAGTCATGGGGATATATGTATTCGCGAATGAAGTGGTCCGGCACTTTTCCAATTTGACCGCAAAGAGTGTTGGGAGTCGGCAAAACGTGTGCTGCGTGCAAAGTATGCTTTGGGGGGAATTATTGACTTTATCTCATCAGAGCACCTGCCGTGATAGTATCTATAGAAAAGGGAAAGGGCAGAGACATCTCTTCGATGAGCCAACGAGTCGAGGGAGTCGGTGAGGGTAGAATCGTCAATTAGCCTGACGGCTCGTTTCTGAATTGCATCAAGGGTAGCAAGAGAATATTTTGAGGCTCCTCTCCACAGATGAGAGCAGTATTCGAGATAGGGGCGGATTTGGGCCTTGTAGATGGTGAGAAGTTGTGGGGGTTTGTAAAATCGCTTGGACCTGAATAAGAAGCCAATCTTCCTTGCTGCAGATTTCGCCACAGAGGAGATGTGTTCATTCCAAGACAGGTCAGATGCGACAGAGACGCCCAACATGGATAGGCTGTCACACATTTTCAGGGTATTCGAATCGAAGTGAATATCAGGGAAATCTCTATTTTCGCGCCTAGAAATTAGACAACATTGAGTCTTATTTGAATTAAAGTTAACTAAATTTTGAGAGCCCCATTTATTCAGATTGTCTAGGTCGAGAGTAATTGAGGAGGCAATATTGATTCGATTATTCGGGAGAGAGGGTTTGCCGTGTAGAGTGCTATCGTCGGCGTAACAATGAGTGGGGTTTGCCGTTTGATCAATAAGGTCGTTTATATAAATAAGGAAGAGTGTGGAGGAGATTACAGAGCCTTGGGGAACACCAGAGTTTGTAGAGAACGATTCAGATGATGTTCCATCCACCACAACTTTTATACTTCGGTTTGTCAGAAAGCTTTCTATCCATTTGCGAAGTGTTGGTGTGAATCCAAAGGCTGGCAGTTTGGCAAGAAGATTTTTGTGCCAAACCTGGTCAAAAGCTTTGGAGATATCAAGGGCTACAGCGAGGGTTTCTTTTCCGGCCTCTAGAGTATTGTTGAAGGTGTGGGTGACATAGGTTAAGATGTCGCCTGTGGAACGATTTTGTCTGAATCCATATTGCCTATCGTGAATTAATTTATTGTTTTCTAAGTGATGAAGGACGTGTTGGTTTATGACTAATTCCATTAATTTGGAAAGAACAGAGGTGATCGAGATAGGCCTGTAATTAGAGATTTGAGATGTGTCTCCTTTTTTAGGAATAGGTGTGACTCTGGCTATTTTCCAGCTTTTGGGGAATATGCCCGACTCGTAAGAGAGTTGGAATAGCTTGGATAAGATAGGGGCAAGTTCAGGGGCGCATTTTTTAATGAGAATTGGTGGGATGTTATCCGGGCCTGCGGCGGATTTGGAATTTAATTTATTAATGGCTTTTATGATTATTTGGGGCCTGAAAATTATTTTGCCCATGAGGTTGGTTTGGGGGGTATAAGTGGGCGGGTTAAGCCCTTTGTCATCTAAAGTGGAGTTAGTTGCGAAATAGGATGCTAGTGATTCGGCTTTTTCAGCGGGGGTCGTGGCTACTGAACCATTTGGGTGAAAGAGGGGCGGAAGTGAGGGGGACGCGAAATTTCTATTTATTGCCTTGTGTAACGAGAAAAAGGCCCGTTTTCCATTGGGGCAAGATGCGAGACGGTCAGCTATCCTCTGGTCGAATGATTTCTTTGCCTCAGAGATGATTTTTTTGCATGAGCTTCGCGACTTGGTAAATGCAACTCGGTCACATTCTAGCTGTGAAAGTTGCCATTTCTGAAAAGATTTGTTTTTTTCACGGACGGAATCTGCGCATTGTCTACCAAACCAAGGCTTAGAATCCTTGTTCCCTTTAATCAATTTTGAGGGGATATAGGTTTCTAAGCCTATTTGAATTGCCTCGTTAAGGGCGTCTGCGAATTCTGAAGCGTTTTTATCTCTGATGCAGAGTTCATTCCACTGGTAAGCGGCAAAAAAGTTACGCATGTCATTCCAATTAATGTTATCGTTATTGACTAGCCATATTTTTCTGGGGTTGGAGTGGGGTGACGGGGGTTTTGGCAAATTGGCGGAGGTTTTAATTTTTATCAGATTGTGGTCAGATTTACCTAAAGGGGCCGAAATTTTTGCTTCATAGTACGAAGGGTGGGAAGTGATGAAAAGATCGAGAAGATTGGATTTTTCATTGGCTTTGTCTGGGATTCTTGTGGGGCCGTTAATAATTTGTGTGAGGCCACACGCCGTAGAGAAGATTTCAGCGTCGGAGCCTGCGGGGGAATTATGGCTAGAAAATTTTAGCCAATTTTTGTTGTGGACGTTAAAGTCACCTAGGAAAGATATTTCAGAAGATGGAAATTCTTTCAGGATATTGCAATGGCACTCAAGGAGGTAGTCAAAAAATTGTTTGTATCTGGGGTCTTTTGGGGGGCAAATATATTATGCAGAAGAATTTAGTTGAATGGCCTAACGTGATTTTGATCCATATGGCATCGAATTCATTGGATTCTAGATTAGTTAAACGCCTACTAGGGATGTCCTTTCTAATATAACAGCAGACCCCTCCTTTTTTTCGAAATTTTGAATGAAGTGTATAGTTTTCGAATTGGTAGTCACGACAGTTAGATTTATTTACGTCAATTATAGTTTCGGATAGGCCTAAAAGAGCAGGTTTTTCATGTTCGAGATGTTGAAATACGTCATGTAAATTCGAATTGCGAGATAGACCGCGAATGTTGCAGAAATTGATTTTAATTGATGTCATTAGTAAGGAGAGTTTGAGGTGGAAATGAAAAGGGTGACAAGAAAAGTAAAGATAAGAGAGCCGGTAAACCAATTAAAACTCCGAACTTGGATATATTTTTGAATATATTCAATATCAGTGAGCTCTTAGAAATTGGACAGTGGTTTTCCACCGGGCGATTTGAAAAAGGTTTAAATCTACCACTTGGATTGATTGTTAGTAAGGGGAAAATTATGAGCTATTTAATAAATTGCTAGATTAAGTCTTAAATTAATTAAAACTAGTTGATGTTGTTAGTGGGGAGAAGAATTATTTGTTATTAATTTAGATACTAGATTTTATAATAGATATATTTTAAATTATAAGATTATTGTGTATAGAGATTATTATATAATTATTATAAAACAATTAATATTTAAGGACCGTGCAATAATAAGAAAATGATATTAATAAAAAGATAATGAGAATTCGATTGAAAAAAGTTAAGGTAATATTTAAGATTTAAAATAAGATATTAGTTGAGTTTATTATAGAACAATTAATGTTTAGAAACTGTGTAATAATAGAACATATAATATTAATAAAATGAAGTTTATTTAAAAATATATATATTATGTATTTTAGAAATGAAAAAAATGAGAAAACGAATTAGAATTAAAATTAAAAGTAAGATGACTTGAAATTGAAACAGTTTAATATTGAATGTTCGGAAATAAAATATTCGATTGAAAAAAGTTAAGGTAATATTTAAGATTTAAAATAAGATATTAGTTGAGTTTATTATAGAACAATTAATGTTTAGTAATAGAACATATAATATTAATAAAATGAAGTTTATTTAAAAATATATATATTATGTATTTTAGAAATGAAAAAAATGAGAAAACGAATTAGAATTAAAATTAAAAGTAAGATGACTTGAAATTGAAACAGTTTAATATTGAATGTTCGGAAATAAAATATTTAAATCGGAATGTTCAGATATAATATTTGTATATCGGATGGAAAATATTTGGGCGAAACAGTTGTTGTCAAAAGCTGAATTTGGTTGTTTGTTTAGGGTAGGGTGGGGTGAATGGCCTGTCAGGGCATGTGTCTTTTTCGGAACAGAATATAGATAGATAGATATTAAAATAAGATATTAGTTGAAATTATTAAAGAATTATTTTAGAACAATTAGTATTTAAAAACCGTGCAATAATAAATAAATAATATTATTAAAACGAAGTTTATTAAAAATATATATATACGTATATATTTAAAAATGAAAAAATGAAAGTACGAATGAAAAATTAAGAAATCGAAGTAGAAAGATCTATTTGATAATATTTTAAGAGAAAATATGTGTTGTTTGAAAGGAAGGGAGATTGACGGGGGCTGATTTATGATGGGTTTCTGGAAAGTTGGGTTGACTGGCTAGCTAAAAGGGATGGTGGCTGCAAGTGCCCTTGGTAGATTTAGCTAGATGTTAATATTATATTGAAATAATATATTGATTGAATTAAATTAGAGGGGATGAAAATAAAAATAATATTTTTATATCACTGGATTAAGAAAAAATTTATGAGGGTTTTCGTGCAAATTAAGAATAAAAGATTGAGTGTGAGTGTTAAATATTCACGAATCGTTGAGGAGCACAAAGTGACAGATGCGTACTGTCGGACGTCCAAGGCTGGAATTGGTGTGTGTGTGTGTGGGGGGGGGGGGGGGGTATGAGTGCTGGGTGAGTTTCGGGGGGGTGGTGGGTGGGAGTGGAGTGTGAGGGTGGGGTTTGTGGGTTGGGGGGTCCAGGGGGCGTGCGCTCTGGCTAGCAAGCAGCTAGTATTAAATAAAATTGTTTTTATTTTTCTTGTCCAAAGTTTTATTTTGAATTATGAAGGCCATCAAAAATATTGCCCCGGGTCTCGAATTTTGTCTATGTATATGTTTATTTGCATCACTAGAAGATAACTTGATTGATTTAATTTCTCATAAAATTTAATCTATAAATGTTTTGTCATTTTTTGGATTTAGTTGGCATAATTTATCGAATGATTTTAAAATGTTATGGTGTTGAAACTTTTTAGATGATGTTTTTGATGTTTTGATCTTGTTAAATAACAAAAATGAAATAAAATAAAATGAAGATGTAATCCGGAAGCGTGTAAAGAAAATAAATATTGGTCGATTTTGTTAGGTGAACATCATGAGAGAAAGGGATGATTGAACTGCAAGTGAAAGTCAAATGAAGAATTGTTTCGTATCAAGATTTTTCCTTTCTCAATCGTCAATTTTATTTTATTTATAAAATCAATATTTTTTTTTATCAAATACGTAAATTTGTTTACTTTTGCAAAAAAAAAAAAAATGATACTTGTTTGAAAATCGATTTCTTACAATCAATTCTCTCTCCTCTCATCTTATGAAATCCATATTGTGAAATTCTACATTTTGAAAACCAATTAAAGAAAATTATAAATGAAAAAATAAGCCGGAAAAGTGCAAGTCGGACTCGAATACTGAAGGTAGTGATCCGGGGGCTGTTTTTTGGATCCCCATTAAAAATCGAACTACTCGACCAATTTTGTATTTCTTTTTTTTACTCGACGCGAAATGTAATCTTCTTTAATTTACTATAGGACTGTTATTTACAAAATATGGACAGTTTTCGAGTTATAAGCAAAAAACTGGAAAAACTGGAAAAAGTCCGAAAATATCGTTTAAAGATTTTAAAGACAAAAAAATTTCAGAAATTTTTGAAAAATTTTATAAATTCGATTGTTTTAAGGCTCTCAGACCATTATTTACAGGGATAGAGACGTTTAAAGATTATAAAGACAAAAAATTCAAAACTTTTGAAAAATCTTATAAATTCTATTGTTTTAAGACTCTCAGACCATTATTTATGGAGATAGAGACGTTTAAAGATTTAAAACACAAAAAAAAGAAGTTGAGGAAGGCGTCACCTTATATCAGAAGAGAACTCCATTATTACGAGGGATCACTTACAATATGTATTTCTCATTAAATTATTTAATTACTCCCAAAATTTGTCAATTCTACTAATCGGATTACCGAAATTGAAACCTTCTGGTTGCTAATCATTGGCGGCGCCAGCTTTTTCTTTTCAATTGGGCGGCACCCGGCATAAACGTTTGGATGATGGGCATCAAAAATGTGAATTATTTCGAGTAATTCAGATTTTTGTATAATTTAGATTTTATTTTATAATACTTTAGGACTGGGTGTTGCCCACCGAAACAAAATAGAAAAATATAGGGGCAACTCCAGTCTGGTTGATAATATTGCGGAGCGATCTGGCGTCGGGGCGGGCTCGGTCAGGGTCGAGGCCATCACACTCTCGTGGAAGGGAGTGTGGTGGCATAAAGCGGTGGAGTCCCTCATCGCCCTGGGTATATCCCAAAAAACAATAAACGATTTGACATATAAGGTGATGAGGGGATCTCTTGTTAATTTTTACACTTTCGGCAGAAGAACATATAGAGCGGGTGGCGTATGATTATTTTTTGTAGATACAAAAAAAAGAAATGTCAAATGTGAGCCAGGATTAATCCTGGCTCTCTCAGCCACCCGCTCTGAATCTGAATTAATTTGTTCTGAAGCTGAAAGTGTGAAAGATTTGTAAATAAATTTGTCTAATGCTCTTTTGTCTTTGTAAGAGGCGGCCCGCTCCTCGGAGGCCGAATAAACAAAATAAATGTTTGAATATAATGTATAACTATTATTATTGTATAGGGTCTATAATATTGAAAGCAATTTACCTTTTTTTAATTTTATCAACATGATTTTTAAATATTTTTTTGCTCAAATGCTCAATTTAACAGGTTGGATGGATGGTTGGGGGAGAACAATTTGGGTTGGGCGGTCGCCACACCTCGTTCAACCCTGGCACAGCGACTGCGGCTGCCCCACCCCTAGGAAAATTTCCTAGCTACTCCAATAGTAGATTGGCACATAAACTTATTTTTAGAGAAATAAATAATAAATTGATGTTTTTTTAATTAAATTAAGGGGAAAATGATAAATTATTTGAAATGAGATAATGATGGTAAAAAAGGGAAATAAATTAAAAAAAAAAAAAAAAAAAGCAAATTTATATAGAGAGTTGGAAAAAGGGCTACCATGTAAAAGAATTAATTTCCAGCTGCACCCTTTGGCTCCTTTCCCGGGCTCATTCGGGTGGAAACTCATGATACAAAATCCCAAGCATCTTTTTCAAGGGGAAATTGAAATATTAAGTGGACTCACTTTATATATTATACTCGAATAATAATAATATTAATAATACTAAAAATATTATAAATTATACATTCAGGTTTGAGAGTTTTAATGGAAATTTACAAACTCGTAATCTCTTATCTAAAGTTGGAGATTAAATATTAATCAAATCAGTTGGTGAAAGAAAAAATTAAACATTCATTTAAAATCGAAAAATGCTTCTTTTTAAGTTAACATTTTCTTTTGTGCTTAGATTGATCTTATAAGGCAATTTTCTAAAAACCACGACTACTTTTAATCATCATTTGAAAATTAATTTAATTTCGCATTTAGAATTTATAATTATAATCATAAGAAGAACAAGATGGGTACTCACTTGAAAATGATCGCAGAATAAGCCGATCGAAGCGTAGTAATTATAATTAATTATCTTCTATAACGATTCAATTTTTTTTGTGTGTGTGTTCTCCAAATGGAAGTTGTGAAACTAAAAGACAAAATTTTAATCAGTTTTGGAATTACATATATAATATAATAATTCACGTGCCTTTTTTACTTTCACATTTATATTCATAGAATATAATGTGGAAGTGATGGCGATGCCCTGTTTGGGTCCTGACTCTTTGAGAGCTTGTATCTCAGAGATGAAAAAAAGTTAATTTCATTTTGTAACTTCTAGGTGGAAGGAATCAAGGCCCTTAATAGTTGGAAACCGAATTTGGGACATAAAACCGGATATTTTGGTCCCCAGAGGCCAAAATGGGGCCAAAAATAAATTGGTCAGTGCGTACATACGTATGTACGTATGTGCCCCCCTGCATTTCGCAACCATAAGTCTCAGAGCTATGAAATTCGAAATTAAGGAGGTTCTTTTGCGACAATCCACACAAAAAGTTTTAACCTCGTAACCAATTTATAAATATGAACAGAACTAAAATTTTAGGTTATGTTTTTTTAACGTGACTGTCCACTCTCACTACAAAATCTCTATATGGATACACACATACTAACCGGATCGTTACCAAGCCATTGTGCTTATATCCCCTCCACTAAAAATAATCGCCCAAATATGTTTGTTTTTTTGTTTTTTATCAAAACTACGTGGAAATAATTTCAATTTTTTTTAAGTTACTCTGAATATATTATTCTAACAAATATTAGTTTTTCATCAAGATGGTGAAAATTCCCACCTTTCCCTATCTACCCTATGTAAAAAATGTCATTTTTAATTGCAATTACTTCATGTTTGGTGTGGTAAATCGTCTTCAAATTTTAACAGCATGTGTAATATGCTTCCAAGTTTCAAAAACTTCTTGAATTTTTGCATTTGTGAAAGAACTACCTTAAGCTCGATATAGGCTAGAAGGAATACAGCAACGCAACACTCCCACTTTTACACCCCCTTCCTTTATTTCAATCAGATTAAAAATTTGACACAACTAAAAACTCATGACACTTGATAAATACACTAATTTAAAAAAAAATCGTTAAAGCCGTTTTTGAGAAAATAAAAAAAAAAAAAAAAAAGGAAGGGGTGTAAATTAGTAGTGTTGCGATGATTTCAAATAAATGGAAATGTGAAAGTCGTGTGGTGAACACAGCAGTTGATATTTTTAGTTATCGTGTGTATCGATATCCAAATTTCAAAACAGGCATATAGACAAAAAAATTAAAATTATTTTCTGACATTTCTAAACAACGAAAAAAAATAGCAACCAACTTTTTCATACCTCGGTAAAATATTGATATAATTTGAAAATGATAAAGGCGAGGGGCGAACCGAGATTGGAATTAGGTATACACCGTCTTTGCAATTATTTGGAATTACTTTGGAATTCATTAGATAATTCCCCTTCATCTATTGTCTTCTACTTGGAAATGAAAGTAGAAGTGGAAGTAGGTGTACACGATTTTAGGTCGCGGTTCATTCCTCGGCTAAAGGTGATGGAGGAGCAATTGAAAGAATAATGGTTAGGGTATTTTTAATACTTGTTTTGATTATATAATTTTAAATATAATAACCAGTAAGATACAATTTTATAATTGATTAATATGCTTGCTACTTGGTAAAATTTAATTCTTCAATATTAGATGTATAATAATGTGAAAAAAATTTGAATAAAATTTAGTTTAAAAACTGAGAACGTAAAGAAAAAAGATCAATATTTAAATCTTTTAAATCTTAATAGATTGGTTTACAATTTTATTTTAAATTCATCAAATTAACATAAAGTAGAAATTATAAAACACTCAAACATTAGTATTAATAAAATAAATAAGTTTTCTGATTTGAAATTTAAAACACCTGATTTTTGGGTATATCATGAATATCTGGATAAAATCATTTAAAAAAAGATTTTTCTGAATATTCGTAACAAAAGAACCCAAAATTTGAAAAGTTCTCCGTATATTAGGAATACAAAGATTTTGGTATCCGAACGAACTTTTGACGACTTTTCGTTCTTATATTATTATTGGAGATATCGAAATCCAAACACAAAAATAAATTATTTTTGTACATGTTCGGGAAATTTTTTAACACAATAACAAAATAATAATAATATTAATAATAATAAATTAAAGGAATTTAAAATTAGAGCCGAGTGTAGAGTAAATTTTGAAGAAAATCAATTCTTAAAAATATTCTTTATTTAATTGTATTATTCTTTTTGTAGGTAGGTATATATAAATATTTAGCTTCAAAAATTTCAAAATAAGTAATATCATACATTCTATTAATTAAAAAAAATAAATAAATAAAAAATAAATACCTAACAAAAGCAAAAATGAATGATTTATTTATTTTATATTATTTTTTAAATAAATTTTAAGAATCGTATGCATCGATATGAAAATAAATAAATAAATAAATCCACTAATATATTTCTCTTTTTCTGTTCCAGGTGCGTATGCTCTATTTATTCATGATCATTAAAAAACAAAAAACAAACTGAAGATGGACTGATGTAGGTATGGTATGCTAATAAAATTAAATATATATATATATATATCCGTGGCCTGCGGTGACTTTTCAACCAGGGGATGCTGTCCAAAAAATAGACCTTCATGTTTTAAATTTTATTTTATTCTTCGCTTCTTTTTGCAAAATTTATCGACAAATTTCTAGAAAAAATAAAATATTAATTTTTAAAAAACTAAACAAATTTTTAATATTATATTTTATAAAGATTTAAAAGAGTATATTTTCGTTTGAATATCTGGAAAAAAGTTACTTTTTTAACCTTCTCTTGGAAGGGTAATTGATGATACAGGGGAGCATTATCAACTTTAATGAAAATTTCTAGAAAAAATAAAATATTAATTTTCCAAAAACTAAACGCATTTTTAATAGTATATTTTATAAAGATTTAAAAGAATATAATTTCGTTATTTTTTCAAATTTAACATTAGATTTTTTTTATCAATTGATATTTAAACAGAGAGGATAATCTATATTCACTTTAGCTTATTCTAGAGATGTTTCAATTCTTTTCATAGTTGAAACTGATTGACGCGCTAGTAGAAGGCATAATGCAAATTAAATGAATTAAATCATTCATAAAAATAAATTTTTGTCCATTTTGATTTAAAATGTCTAAAACGAGGAGAAAAATATTTTTAAACTATCATTTTTTCTCTTTGTGTGTCTGAATTCAGATTCCCACGATAACCCAAGAACAGAAAGTCAAAAAGTTATTTTATATCAATACATAGTACCTACTGATTAGATATTCCAATATCTGGTTCAAAAGGCAGAAAATATTTTTTGTATTATTCTATTGAGATTTTAAGAGGACTGTTATGGTATAGCCATAAATGAACAGTTTATATTTAAGTTTATTAATCATTACCAGGACGGCTCTAGTGTACCGAGTCTTGAAAAAGTTTTCATTTTTTTATTATTTAATGTGCGGGTGAGCGATTCATTCATTAGAATCTGATCGATTAAAATAACTAGAAAGAGCGCGGATACAATGATCATCTCTCTTTCTTTAAAGGTGTATTGCAAGGATACAAGTTCAAACCTGTTTCAGACTATTTGAGATTAATTTTTTAATTTCTATTATTCTAGGAATGACCTTTTGCACACGGATCAAAACGATACTCGTTTTAGAGAGAGAGAGAATATTCAATTGGACTTCATTTGAGCAAATACTTTTGCCCTTATAGTTCATCTTTCATTATTAATCTTTTGAATGTAATTTATAGATTTTAAATGAAAGTCATGGGACGAGTAGGTACATGTAAATTAATTCACTTTTTAACCTCATAAAATCAAGGGGGTGAAATTTAAAGGCTAAATTAACATATAGTGAAAATACAGAGACTTTAGAATGATGAAATTTGACATAGTGGTAGAGCTTGGCTTAATAAAGAAGAAAATCGAAAAACGAAACGTTTCCTTCGTCAGCATCTTAAATGAAGGAGAGTTTATAATATAAATTCTCATCAATTAAAAAAGAAAAAAAATTAGCATGTTAGTAGATTTTGGAGCATTAATAAAGGGAGAATACGAAAAACTGAAACTTTCCCTTCTTCAGCATCTAAAATGAAGGAGTGAAACTTATGAGCTAAATTAACTAATAGTGAAAATTTAACGACAATAGAATACTAAAATTTGAGATAGTGTAATAACTTGAATCACTAATAAAATGAGAAATCGAAAAAGATCTTCATCAGCCTTTAAAATAAATAAAGGCGTGAATCTTACAGGTTAAATTCCCATCCAACTTACCAAAAGAAGTGAAATCTCATCAAAATCACATGTGTAAAAAAAGGCCAAGTTAGATTAATAAAAACTGTTTGTCAAAAAATGCAGTGAATCTAATGTGCTGCCTAGTTTAACATCATCAATTTATTAAATGGGTCTTGAATATATTAGTAACTTCATTTAAAACGCATATTTTTGGTTTCACATGTCCATCCATATTCATTGATTTCACATTTTTAGTTGAAATTATTTTCCTAAAACTTGGCTTTTACGCATTTTTATGTATGTCTCGAATTATGATACCATATTATGAGATCATAATAAGAGAGGATGGAAGGCCTAAAAGGGAGAGGTGGAGGCCCTATCAAACAATAATAATAATAATTTAATGGGCAAAAACCAAGTTTTAGAAAAATCATTTCAACTAAAAATGTGAAATCAATGAATATAGATGGACATGTGAAACGAAAAATATTCCTTTTAATTGAAATTACTATATTCTCGACCCATTTAATAAATTGATGATGTAGAACTTGGCAGCACATTAGATCTCACTACTTTTTTTGGCAAACAGTTTTTATACACATGTGTTTTTGTTGAGATAGTATTTTTTGAAAGTATATTTAAAATTTTACAAATTTTAAAATATAGCACGGATAAAAATACTCTTGACATTATGGAATTTCCGGAATTCACCGCATCCACAGCATCCATGGACCACACGCCACTAATATATATATATATATATATTTTAAGATATCTTCATTTTTTTCGCTACTCTATTTAATTGAATGTAATTTTTTCAACAGAAGTTTTTCTAAGAATGTTATATTTTTTGTTTGCTTATAATTTAATTATATTAAGATATGATTAAATAGAAAAACCAAAAATATGTTTAATCCACTCTAGCAATTTCATTAGTGTTTTAAATTATTTTTAATTTAAGCCATGTGGAAGAGTAATTTCGCTAATTTGATTTTAGATTTCAGGGTGGACTACTATAAATATCCAAACCAATATAAGCCTACTGTGGGTAGCCGACAGCTGCAGAGTATGATTAAATATTTGTTGATTAATGAAAGATTCGAGTAATATATGCACATGGGTTGTTTTATCACTTGGCTTTGAGTAAAATTAATTTTATTTTAAATACATCAATTCGTGGCGTTTCGGTATGAAAGCTATCATGAAAACGAGCGAGGGTTTGGTGAGAATTTATTATAGGCGAGAAGAGAGAAAAAAAATTAGAATTTCGATTATACTTATTAGGATTTATAGAGTTGGTCGGCTCGTAATTTTCGGGTAGCTCCGTTTGTTATTTGAAATCGATTTGCCTGTCTGCGCGTCTATCGGCTTGGCTACATTTAAGGGAATTCAAGACAGCTTATCTATCTGCTTGATCTTCGAAAAAATCTTTTGTATTTCTTCAGTGTGACAACTTAAGAGTACTAAATTTTTTAATAAAAAAATTGTTAATAATAAGGATAATTTCGAATAAAAATCTTTATTTTGATAATATTAATAAAAAAGAATATTGAGATAAATTTTTCTCATTATAAAAATATTTATTTAACACAAAAACGATTTTAACAAATAGAGTTGGAATTCTACACTAGTGCTTTTGTCATATTATGTTTGTAGCTAATAACTTTTTATTTTTACATTTATGAATAACTAATTAACTAGAGTGTCAAATCTATTGAAAAATGTATCATTCGATTCATAAAAAGTGAATTATTGATCTTGACAAATTTGTTGAAAATGGTATTATTTGTATAGAAGTTATAACCCTTTTAAAAGCTCTATTTACTTCCATGTTAAAAGGAAAATTTTCAATAATTTATTTCTCAGTAATGGGGCAAATGTTGGAAATAAAGATTTAATACATCAATGATTCGATGGTAAAAATTTGAGAATTTTCTTATAAAAATGATAAACAGTCCCGAACATCCTTAAGAGAAAAATTCAAATACAGAAACATCATTTAAAACCGACTAAAAGAAGCAAAAGGTAGTGTTTTTTCACCCCGACCCGTAAGAATGTATGTTTGAGAGTTTCTTTATTCTCTTGTATAAGATATTAAACTGAGCCGATTTTAATGTAAAAGACAAGTAGCTTTAAAAAATTACTATAGAAAATTAAGAGAGATGCTCAACTAATTGATCTGAGATATTATGGATTATTTTTATTATGTTAGAAGGGTTGTTTTACCCATTCGGGACTCGAACCCAAATATCAAAAAAGTTCAATCCGGGCATTTTTTGGTTTGCCCGTAGCATTCGGAATCGATTCCCAAAGAGGTGAAATAAGTTTATTAAAACCTAAGAGCAGCTCACCAAAGGTGCTAATACGCTGTGACTGCGTAACGTCAAAATCATTTAAAGCAATGAGCCGCGAAAGTTAAATAATATTATCAAGAATTTTTTATGTTAATTCTAAATATGAATAAATTATTGTATTATTTTTTGAAAACGAAAATGAATTGAACAACGGAGAAAAAAATAATAAAATTATTTTCTAATAAGTAGAATTAACACAAGATCATCATCATCATCATCATTGAGTATACAGTCCTAAGACTGGTTTGATGCAACAATCCGTCTCCACTCGACTCTGTCCTCCGCCAGCTGTTTAACCTCTCTAAATGTCTGGCATCCCATATCCCCAATTATTTGGTTGAAATATTCTAATCTGGGTCTTCCTTCCCTTTTCTTTCCCACCTCCCCCTCCAAGATATCCCTAAGCAGTCCCCCATGTCTCAGTGTGTGCCCCATCATCTGACCTCTTCTCTTCTTCAGACTCTTCCACAAGGTTCTTCTTTCTCCGATTTTTCCAAGAACTTCTTCATTTGTGATTTTATCCATCCATTTGATATTCATCATTCTTCTGTAGCACCACATTTCGAAAGCCTCCAATCTCTTTCTCTCCGCTTTTCCAATTGTCCAGGTTTCACACCCGTACATGGCTATGCTCCATACATATGTCTTCAATAGCAACTTTCTGTTTGCTAAGCTGATTGAGGAGGAGCATAGTAGTTTTTGTTTTGAATTAAACCCCATTTTTGCTTGGGCAATTCTTGATTTAATTTCGTTTTTGCTCCTCCCATCCCATGTTATTTTACTTCCTAGGTAGCGGAATTCCTTAACTCCTTCTAGGTTTTCTTGGTTAATTTTGATGCATTCCTGTCTCGTTTGTTCTTTTTTTGTACATACTAGGACCTTGGTTTTATTCTTGTTTATTTTCATTTTGATTTCTTCTATTAGGATTTGGTTAATTCCATTCAAGGCGTCCTCTAATTCTTTTTATTGCTTCCTAGAAGGGCAATGTCATCGGCAAATCTTAACATAGCGATCTTTTGACCTTGGATTTCTATACCTGTATCAATTTTGTCTTTGAATTCTTTAATCGCTTCTTCTATGTATAAGTTGAAAATCATGGGTGACAGCACACATCCTTGTCTTACACCTTTTTTTATTTTGGCTTCTCTTTGTTCATCACCAATATTTATAATTGCCGTCTGGTTTTGATATAGATTGTAGATTAGTCTTCTCTCTCTGAATTTTATTCCCGCCTGTTTTAATATTTTAAACATAATTTCCCAATTGACGTTATCGAATGCTTTTTCTAGGTCTATGAATCCGATGTAGACAGATTCTTCCCTGATAAAAGCCCTTTCTATTATTAGTCTAAGAGAGAGAATTGCTTCTCGGGTGCCTCTGTTTCTTCTAAAGCCGAACTGGTCTTCCCCCAGATTTTCTTCAACTCTTTGTTCTATTCTTCTTTGGATTATTTTGGTTAGGATTTTGGAGGCATGTGAGGTTAGGCTAATGGTCCTGAAATTTTCACATTTATCCGCGCCTGTCTTTTTGGGAAGTGTGACTATTTTGTTTTTTTCGAAATCTTTTGGGATGATTCCCAATTTATAGATTTTGCTAATTATTTATTTATTTATTTATTTGGAGAAAACAACAGTCATAGTTCACAAAAAAAAAATAATACAAAACAAACATAATATAGATCAGAAAAAATAAAAAAACTATGACTTATTACACATTTTCTCACTGAGAGATACAGCATAAAACAAAGTTGGAATCTAGGGACAGAGCCCGAAATACAAATTTTAGCATGTTGAGTGATTCTTATCCATTTTCAAGCTTAATAGAAGGAATCACATGGAAATGGACAATTACATTTAAATCAAATTTACAAAAGACGAAACAACAACAATAACTTAACCTAGAACAGAGCCTCTCTCAAACAAACCAAAAGGCTCGCCGGCTCACCCAGCCCCCCAGTGGCCCACTCTCACCCAACCCAAAATGACTCAAACAGCCAAAAAGTCAAATAAATCAAAGTCTACCTCCATAGTCACCAAAATTAAAATCAAAAAGTAAATAAATTAAATCATATGAGTCAAAAAGCTAAAAATCAAATAAATTAAATAAATTAAGTCAGTTAAGTTTAAAATTGAACAGTCATAAATAAATAATTAAAAATTAAAAACCAAAACAAACCCAAAACAACCAAATTACATCAGTATAGTCAGAAATTTAAAATAAAAAAAAAACTGAATAAAATAATAAATTAACCCACCCAAAATGAAAAGTCATGAATGCCAAAACAAAAATAAATTAAACAAATAAATAAAATCAACGCAGTCCAACATTCAAATAAATTAAACAAATATACAAGTAAAATCAAAGTAGTCAAAATGTCAAAGCTGAATGAATCAAACCAGATCAGGCGAGTTACATCCGCCACACAACAGACCAGGAGAGTAAACTTTACGTAACAATGATCAGCCGAAGCAAATCAAAACACTCAAATGTGAATCATGCAAAAATCAATCTAATTTCGTTCTTGAAAGCCCGCACGCTTGTATTATAAAAATCACAGCCACAAAAATTATGATTAAAGTCGCTGCACAATCTGACCAACGGAGCTCTCCGACCCGCGTTTGTATGACACTTAGACTGGGCAAATACGTGAGACAACCTGGACGCCGGACGCGGGACCCGGAAATCTATCTGTGCCAGGAGATCAGGGCAATCCACCTCAGACAGACAAATATTTCTTAGTGTCATCGCACCAAGAAGCAACCTTCTAACTTCCAATGTTGGAAGTTTAAGATGCGACAGTCGCATTTCATATGAGCATTGACTTAGTTTCAGTCGGTGGAACACCATTTTGGAAAATTTTCTCTGCACAGACTCCATATTTCCTTTGTATACCTCATAATATGGATTCCAAACAGCAGAACCGTACTCTAGCTGAGACCTGACCAGAGCCCGATAGAGTGTCAAATATGTAGATTGCAATCTAAATTTCCCAGAAGTTCGACATATAAAACCCAGCATTTGATAGGCCCTATCAGTAATCATCCGGATATGTTGGTCAAACAACAATTTAGAGTCAAACATCACCCCGAGGTCCCGGATACTAGTCACTCTGTTAAGGACCTGACCAGAAAGAGTGTAATTGTGACTTATTTGAAATCTTTTTCTTGAAAATGTCATAACCCTGCATTTATCAGTGGCAAGTGATAATCTATTCAGAGAACAATATAATGTAAAACGGTTAATGTCATCCTGCAGTAATAAGCAGTCATTACGAGTATTGATTTTTTTATATATTTTCAAATCGTCCGCGTACAATAGTATATTGCTATTAAGAAAACATTTATGTATGTCATATATGTATAGGATGAACAAAAAAGGCCCTAAAATAGAGCCCTGAGGTACACCGGAAGTAATAACACAAGATGAGGAGGAATAGCCGTTAAGTACAACTGATTGGTGTCTACATCTCAAATAAGAGGCAAACCACCGTAAAAGATCACCCCTAACGCCATTGAAGAATAATTTCCTCAGCAGAATCAGGTGGTCCACCTTGTCGAAGGCTTTTCGGAAGTCAGTATAAATACTATCAACCGAGGCGCCATGATCTAAAGTCTGAAAGATAAAGTTAGAGTACACCAACAAATTAGAAACAGTAGATCTCGACTCCACGAAACCATGTTGACTGAGAGGAATACTAATTTTTAAAAGTGGATACAATTTATCATGAATTAACCTCTCAAAAATTTTCACGATGCAAGACAAAATGGAAATGGGTCTATAATTCTCGACATCATTTCTAGCACCAGATTTGTAAACCGGAGTAATATTGGCCGTTTTCCAGACAAGTGGCACAAAGCCTTCAGACAGACTTTTATTATAAATAATAGTGAGAGGCATACACAACACGTCAGAGACGTTTCTTAGAAAGAAGGGAGTAATTCTATCAGGACCCGCTCCCTTGTTAACGTCAACTGACCTCAATGCTCTCCTAACGTCACTACAGGACAAGACCATACTTGAAACACACACACCAGCAGGATCCACGCAATCCATCAAGTTATCATCATCAACACCATATGCTCGATCCGACGTGGGCTCAAAAACCGACACAAAATAGTTAGAAAACATTTTACAAATTTCAGCAGGATCGCTAGATGAATCAACACGCAGTTTCATGGAAGAGGGATATCCGGTTTTGCTGTTTTTTAAACTGTGAGTGATTAGTTCAAAAAGTTTGTCACGTGCCTTTTCTCCAGAGTTCTTTAGGATTTCAGCTTGTATATTGTCTATTCCGGGTGCTCTATTATTTTTTAGTTCCTTCAAAGCTGTCTCGAATTCTGACCTGAGTATGGGGTCTCCTAATTCGTTTTCGTCCACAGATTCTTCTTCTTCTATTGGGTTCATTGTTTTTTCTTCTCCATAGAGTTCTTCTAGGTGTTCCTTCCATCTATTTGCCTGTTCGTTTTCGTTTAGAATAATGTGGCCTCCTTTATCTCTTATGTTCTTGCTTTTTGGCTTGTCTTCTTGAAAATTTCTTTTTATTGCCCTATAGGCTACATCAACTTTTCCCAATACTAGATTTTCGTTGACTTCTTTACATTTTTCTTGAATCATTTTTTCTTTTGCTTTTCTACATTCTCTTATAACTTTCCATCTTAATTTTTTATATGTTTCTTTCCCTTCTTCGTCTTTTCTGTTCTTAAATTTTCTTCGTTCGTCAATCAGTTGCCGTATTTCGTCTGTTACCCATGGCTTTTTAATTTCGTTTTTCTTTGATTGAAGGACTTCGTTAGCTGTTTCGGTCAGGCTTGATTTCATGTCATTCCATTCTTGTTCGATTTCATCTTCTTTATTATTTGTGTGTGTTTTTTCTTCCAGTTTCTTATTCATTACGTTTTCGAAGAGTTTTTGGGTTTCCTTATTTTTTAATTTAGATATATCCCAGTTTTTTCGCGACCGCCCCTTTTTATTAGTTTTTTAAATTTTAGTTGGCATTTCATCGCAATTAGATTGTGATCACTAGCTATATCAGCCCCAGGATAACTTTTGCAGTCCTTTAATTGATTTCTGAATCTTTGTCTGACTAATATGTAATCTATTTGAAATCTCCCCTTGTCTAACGGCATTTTCCACGTGTAGATCCTTCTTGGATGGTGTTGGAAGAGTGTGTTTGCTACTACTAGACTGTGCTTACTGCAAAATTCAATTAATCTTTCGCCCCTTTCATTCCTATTTCCTAGACCGTGTTCGCCCACCACTTTTCCTTCTTTGCCTTTTCCTACTCTTGCATTCCAATCCCCAATAATTATTAAATTTTCATCCCCTTTAACGCGCTTCATCAGGTTTTCAATTTGTTCGTACATTTCTTCTATATCTTGGTCCTCATATGATGTAGTAGGCATGTATACCTGGATTATCACAGTATCTTTCGGTTTCGAATCCACTGTAATCATAACAATCCTTTCGCTTACCTGTAGATAATTCTTTACCCTTTGCCCTATTTTTTTATTCATAATAATGCCCACTCCTGCCCTCCCATTCTGCCCCCGTGTGAATGATTCTATGGCTGTTTTCGAACCAAAAATCTCCCTCTTCTGGATATCTCATTTCACTAATCCCAATAATGTCCAATTTGTGTCTATCCATTTCCCGCTTTAAATTCACTAGTTTATCGTCTCCCCTTAGCGTCTTAACATTCCACGCTCCGACTCGTAGAAAGTCATTATTTATTTTTCCCTTTATGATGGTCTCTCCTCGGGTAGCCCCTTCCCGGAGATCCGAACGAGGGGCTAGTTTACCTCCGGAATTCTTTACTCGAAGAGAAATCGTCATGTTGCATATTCTCGGGATTTGATAACACAAGAGATTATTGATTATATTATTTAACTTTCGCGGCTCAATTGTTTTAAGAAATAAAATAAAATTAATGTTTAAAGTTAATTTGTCACGAATATCATATATTTTTAACACCCATCGCGACTTAACTGATCAAAAAACTAAAGGCATTTTTAATAGTTTATTTTATAAAGATTTACTTAAAAGAATTTATTTTCGTTTTAATATCTCAAAAAAGTTACTTTTTTAACCCGCTCTTGGAAGTGTAATTGATGATAAGGGGTGAATCTTATCAACTTAAATGAAAATTTCTAGAAAAAATAAAATATTAATTTTCAAAAAACTGAACGAATATTTAATAGTATATTTTATAGAGTTAAAAGAGTATATTTTCGTTTGAACGATTTTTAAAATTATTATTAGGTGTAAAATATATTATAAATGAATTTAAGTATATTTTGTGATTCTTTTTATTCTTTATTACACGCTTGTAGTATGATTGGTTTTTACCGAGTAATAATTTCATAAGATTATCTCCAGTTTTCTCCTATTGCTAGAATTTTTCACTTGAAAATGCTATTATTACAATGTTTTTAGCCTGTTTTGAAAGGATTGTTAATTATTTAAATGAAAAGTTTGATTCATGATATTTATGTATTTTTCTTTGCAATTTAGGGTTTCTATTTTCTATTTTAAAAGGGGTACAAGCTCCATAAATGAATAAATTATCTCACAAAGAGAAACAAAGAGGGTGTCCTCTGCTTGAATCAACAACTCTGCTACTCTCGGCAAAACATAAACTTTTCAATTAATAAATTATCTCATTAAAGATGTGAAATCTAGAATGTTTCATCTGAAACTTCTCTTTTGATAAACAACTTACCCACCAAAGCGTCAACACGAAAGTATCCGCCAATCTTATCAAAAGGAAATGGTATTTTTGAAGAGGTTCTTCAATGTTTCTTTTAGTCAGAATGAATAATATTTTTAAATATTATATTTCTCACCATATGTGGTGCCGGAAAAGCTCCATAGATAGTCGCAATGGTCAGATAAGAGCCTTAAGTTCTTCTATTCCCATTCTGTGATGTTAAACAAAATTAAATACAAGGAGACTGTGGGTAAGTGTCGGGCCTCTGTCCTGAAGTATGCTAGTTCGAGACTGAGTCTCGGCAGATATTTGCAGTCGCCTCCTCTTGGAAAGCAATGCCAAACTACCAAGAGTATAATTGCCTAGTCAACCTCTCCAAACAGCCGTTCGGGACTGGCGTTAAAAAGTAAGTCCCGTATATCTGTATAAAACAACTAAACACACTCAGCACAGGTATACGTGGAGATGTGCCGAAACGTCAGGAAGACCTGATATGGCACTTAAAGAAGAAGAAATACATTTAGTACAAATATATCAAGTAAAAGTATTGTGAAAGATATTAATTTGCCGATGGTAATAAGATTCAAATTTACAAGAAATCATAAGTTGGTTTCATCTATTAAATTCGATGGAATGGAATATTTTAAATTATATGTCAGAAGGGTTGTTTTTACCTCCTCGGGAATCGAACCCGAGTGCAAGTAACATCAATCCGGGCCACCTGGCTCACCCGCAGGGTCTGAACCTCTCTGACATATGTACAATTTACGCGTTGATGTTACTGGCACTCGGGTTCGATTCCCGAGGGGGTGAAAAACAACCCTTCTGACATATAATTAAAAATATTCCATTCAATTGAATTTAATAGTTGACACCAACTTAGGATTTCTTGTAAAAGTATTGTATATATAATAATATCTTTATTATATTTAATTATTCTTTTCATAGAACAATAAAGTAGATAATCAAAGAAAGAAGTAGATAAGAATAGGAAAAATATATTTTAGAAAAATTAAATATCCGATGGGATTTGAAACGACCAACTTGGTTTTAATAAAGCTGCTTGCATCAATTTTCGAAATGAGAGCCGATATTTAAAAGTGGAATACTGCTTCGGCTTATCTTAACAGAATTGCAGCAACCATTGTCTCTCAGACAGAAGCATTTGTTTATTCATTTATTTGATATTTGAAGCAATTCCTGGGACAAATTTAAGACAAGATGGAGCTCCATCTGCATTGGAAAAATATAGTCAGCACATTCGGCAATATGCCAATTTATAATAATTTTATAAGAAATGCTCATTTTTCTTTTTAATGACGATGTTTTATATAGTATTAATGGGAAATGGTTCTTTTAAAGAAGTGAATAAGTTGACGGGAAATAAAGTCTAAAGGAGGGTAGTGCTTGCGTCAAACCATTCCTAGGATTGATTACCTTATCAGTTTAAGGTTTTTATTTATACCCAAGAATCTTCATTCTTTACTATATTATATGGATTATTGGATAAAAAATACTTGGTAGGTTTCACATTAAGATATAAAAATAAAACGAATTTATTTTTGGAGAGACTTTAATCTTGATATATATATTTCAGGTGGCTAACCCATCTTCAGAAGCAATAGAACTTAGACACCCGAAATATATATGTCGAGATTAAAGTCTCTGCAAAAATAAATTCGTTTTATTTTTATATCTTAATGTGAAACCTACTAAGTATTTTTTATCCAATAATTTAAAAAATGTTTCACCAAGTACCAACACCAAATTCCTTAAAAACTATTTTATATGGTTTTGATAATAGATGGAGTATGCTGTCCATCCTTTATAAAACTAGATACTTTTTGTCAATTTTTATTTTTTATTTCTTGTTTTTCCTAATAGATGACACCCTAATAGATGTTATTAAAATTAGTATTATATTTAGCAACCCGTAAACATATAATAGAAGTCATTTTGATACGATAAATCAGACATGAACTAATTTTTACTGAATTTCATTTACTTAAAGAAACTTGAATATTTTATATTTTATATAATGTTATCAAAGTCTCATCTATTATCTAGATCAGGTATGGGCAACCTTTCCATAGCTGAGGGCGTAATTTCGGGACTCAATCAGGTCGCAGGCCGTAGGTTAGAAATAAGTAGGTTGTAGTGAATAAAATAGGGATAATTTTTATTTATTAATTATAATACTTAGCATAATCAAACATAAAAAGCAAATTAACAAAAATAAGATGGAAAAATCAAATGAAAATTAATGAGAGACTTGAGTTTGAAGCTGAGAAACAAGATGATCAATATTGGGCTCAATATCACTAGTACATAGGCGCAAAGTGTTTTCTAAATTAACATCTGTAAGCCGAGTACGATGCTTATTTTTATTAATTTTCATGATTGAAAAAAGCTGCTCACATCTATACGTGCTTCCGAAGGTGCAAATTATCTTTCGTGCAAAAACTCTCAGTTGTGGATACTTTTCTTCAGAAAGGTATGTTCTGTAAAATTCGCTTAGTTCCACATCATCAAATGTAGACTTCAAATATGAGTCTTCTTGAAGCTCGATCAACTCCATTTGTAGATGAAGCGGAGAATCTTCCACATTACACTTAAAAGGATTTGCAAAAATATTGAAAGTGCTATTTATATTCTTAAAATCGGAAAACCCATCAGTGAATTTCTCTGACAGTAGTTTCAGTTTTTCAGCAAAGCGACCTTATTCAATGTTTTAGTGACTGGATAATGTTAAAAAATGAAAACAGTTTTTAGTTCTCATTTGTGTTTCCCTCAAGCGAATTTTGTTTTGAAAAGCTTTAAGATGACTGTTCAGCTCATTAAGAAATTGCCCTTGTTTAATTTTTTTTTGCACGTTATTTGAAATTTCTGAATCTCTCGCGAGCCGGATTGGAGCTGGCGGAGGACCGGATCCGGCCCGGGGGCCGAGGGTTGCACTTATATCGGGTGTTTTTTTTAGAGGTATAGAACTTCGAATTGAAATAAAACACAAGAAAATCGTTTTAATGTCCATCAATTTGGCTTTATTGGAAGGATGATTTTATGCCATTAATGTTTAAATATGATTTCGGGCATGTGGCCGCCGCGGCTGGCTCGAATAAATCCAATTCTACAGGTCCAATTTTCAACCACTTTTTCGAGCATATGGGGCCGTATGTTGGCAATAACGCCACGAATGTTGGCTACGTCAACAAGCAAAATTGCCGCATTTGGAGTGAAGAGAATCCACATGAGACCCTTGAGACGCCATTACATCCACAAAAACTGACTGTTTGGTGTGCTCTATGGGCTGGTGGAGTCATTGGGCCATACTTCTTCCGAAATAATGCTGGAGAGTCAGTTACCGTTAATGGAGACCGGTATAGAGCCATGATAACCGACTATTTTGTTCCCGAATTGGATGGCATGAATGTGGATGAGTTGTGGTTCCAACAAGACGGCGCTACATGCCACACAGCGCACGTCACATTCGATGAGCGCATAATTTCGCGGAATGGACCTGTCAATTGGCCACCAAGATCGTGTGATTTGACACCATTGGATTATTTTCTTTGGGGATATGTGAAGTCGCTCGTCTACGCCAACAAACCAGAAACGTTAGGGGACTTGGAAGCCAACATTCGTGGCGTTATTGCCAACATACGGCCCCATATGCTCGAAAAAGTGGTTGAAAATTGGA
Source organism: Forficula auricularia (assembly GCA_024734495.1). NCBI lineage: Eukaryota > Metazoa > Arthropoda > Insecta > Dermaptera > Forficulidae > Forficula > Forficula auricularia. The sequence goes on along the minus strand of JALMQS010000128.1, from coordinate 31,217,766 downwards.
CCTGTAGAATTGGATTTATTCGAGCCAGCCGCGGCGGCCACATGCCCGAAATCATATTTAAACATTAATGGCATAAAATTATCCTTCCAATAAAGCCAAATTGATGGACATTAAAACGATTTTCTTGTGTTTTGTTTCAATTCGAAGTTCTATACCTCTAAAAAAACACCCGATATATCTAGAATATTTATGATTTTTTTTTTTTATTTAAGAATCTTTATTCAGTTACTTCTATTATAGGTGTAACCTAATATAAATATATGGTACCTATGTTCTATGTTGTTTATCTTTAAATACGTTCTAATAATAAAATTTTACGCCTATACCCTTTACATACCCAGTGATGGTTTTAGGCTTAGGTCTAAGAGGCCCGGGTCTAGAGCGGCAAAATTTTAGAGGCTGACAATTTTAAAAAAACTATTAAAATCAACTTTAAAAAACTCAACCCAAAATACCTGAAATATCGGCAACGCTCCATGGTATGTCACCAATGCTAGCATACACAACGACCTTATCGTTCCATCGGTCAGAAAAGTCATCCTTGATCAGTATAAAAAACATATAAAAAAATTGGAAGATTATTCGAATTCATCAGCCATCACTCTTTTGGACAACAGTTTAACTCTAAGGAGACTTAAAAAATACCACATTTTGGACATGGAAGAACGTTCTGCCACATACAGCTGGACTAATAAATTTAATTGAGGGATCCTTCACTGGAAGAATAACCTCTCAAGTGTGTGTGAATGGGATATAATTGTGTTGCGTGAATGTATAAATTTTATAAATTTTACTTATAGTCAAAATTTTATTGACTGATTGTAAAAATTCTCTTCAAATAATAATAATAAAAAAAAAAACTTTAAAAAACTATTAAAATTTAAAAATCTATTTGGATTTGATTGTATGAACAAATTTAAGTAAAGTATTTAAAAAATAATTATTAAATTGATAAACAAAATGTTTCTTAAGAAAATTTTTTTTAAACACACCATATCTAAAACTGAATTGTTTTTATATTATTAATAGATAATAATAGAAAGCTAACGTTCATTTGTACTTTAATACCAAAAATATTTATGCTTTCGCGATATGGTATAAAATAGTGGAGTATTAATTTTCTATAAGGTCACTTTTGAGTTTGAGTCCAGGGTCTTGTCGCAAAACTTTCTGTGTAGGTTGAATTAGTGAACATGTTTTTTGTTTTTGTTTTTGTCCTGTTCTAAATGATATCTCTATTGGTATTTTTCCAATATTTCTTTATTTACTATCTGGGGATAAAATCTTTGGGAATGTTATCAGCTGCCGTGGGTGGATATTGAAATGTACTGTGCATAGAACAAATGGAATTGAATTGCAACGTGGTTTTCATTGCTAAAAGAATCCGTGTATCTTTTATTGGATAAACAACAAATATAATCAATGACAAAAGTGACTGCGCATGACGAAAAAGCCAATATTCTTTGAATTTATTAAAATCTACCGGAGAGTGAAGTAGATCGGAATTGGAGAAAGACTCCGATCCAATCTCGTTCCTGTTTCAAATGAAAAAAACTCACTCATGCTATATACTCTATACTCTATAGAGAAGAGGAAATATTTAGGAAACAAAATAAAATATACTAGGTATATGAATATTTATTAAAAAAAAAATGAAATTGAATAAAATAAAATGGTGTGCAAAGATTAGATTACTTTAAGAAATAATTGAAGTTGTTAGCAACAAAAATTCAATCAACAAAAGGACAAACATGTAAGTACTGTTTTTCTAATATTTATCAAACATTTTTAGAGAAAAATAATTATTTGTAAATATTTATATTTTTTATATTTATTCAAGTTAATTTCATTCCCAAGACAATTATCATTTTCTACATTTCAAAATATTGATTTGTTTAGTTTTATTTTAGTGCCTAGAGCGCCGAGCGATGCTTGCTAACTCGTTGCCTCTGAATAGCTCAAGTTTCAAATTTCAAGGCTCTGCGACTTACCGAAGACGACATATGAACGATTAAAATATTTTACTAATTTACACCACCTTCCTTTATTTCAATCGGATTAAAATTTATACACGACTAATTATGAGACTTGATAAGTACACCAATTTTTAGCGAAATCGTTCGAACCGTTTTCGAGAAACCGATTCTATATATATCATAAAGAAACTTTTTTCAAATGTCTTTAAATTCCATTGATAAAGAGAGAAATTATCCCGAAATGTGTTTGTGATTTTAATAAACGTTTGAATATTATTTTTTTTCTTTATAAAAGATGTGAGGGTATCTATATATATAAAATTAAGGTTTTGTCTGTACATTGCTCCAAATCACGCCAAATTTTGGTTGCACACGTTTCAAGCAAAGTTATGAACGAAAACACCCTCAACAAAATTCCTGTCTGTCTGTATGTATGTATGTCTGTGTGTCTGTCTGTTTCCATCGTTTCCGAAAAGTTGCTCACGATTCACGTAAAAACGGCTGAAGGGATTAGTATTAAATTTGATATTTACATCAGATGTCTTCTAACTTACGTTTTTAGCTACATAACGTTTTGATATTTTGACCCCAGAAGGGGGTTTGGGGGGGCGCACGAATGAAAATTATCAAATAACTCCTAAACTATTAACCCTACGGCAAATTTTATGATAAACAAAGTTGTGGGGGATGTAATTTCTGACAACTTTTGTTTAAAAAAACTTTCCCAAAAAACCACACCCAAAAAGGGGGGGGGGGAGGGTGAAAAAATGTAAATTCTTGCCCTTGGAGCAAACTCAATCAAATTTTGTATACAAAATCTCTGTGCCTCTAGAGAGCTAGAAATGCAAAAACTAACCACCCAAAATGGGGGGGGTCAAAAAATGAAAATTCTTTCTCTTGGGCCAAACTCAACCAAATTTTGTATACATAATCTGTGGGTCACTAGAAGGCAAGAAGTGCAAAAAAGGGGGCGGAGGGTGGGTACGGGGGTGGAATGAGGTTGGGGTGAGGAGTGAGGTGGGGGTGCAAGGGGGGGGGGTGCAGGAGGTGGTGCGGGGCGGAGTCCAGGTGGCATAGCGGGGATGGGGGCTAGGTGGGGGTGTGGTGGGCAGGGTTGGAGGGCACGGGGTGGGGCCCGGGGTGAATGGGGTGCGGGGTCCGAGGTGGGTGGGGTGTGGGTTGTGGTGTGGGGGCTGGGGTTGGGAACGGGCACATGGTGCGGGGGTGGGGGTGCTGTAGGAGTTTTGGGGGTGGGGGTTAGTGGGTTAGGGTGCGGAATGGAGTTTTGGGGTGGGGGGAGCGGGGGGGCATGGTGCGGGGGGGGGGGGGGTCGAGGGGGCGTGCCTCCTGGCTAGCAAAAGGGCCGCCGAAGGCGGGCCTTGCAGCTAGTTTATTTATATAAATCAATAACATTTTTTCAATATATTACTTTTACCTAGTTATTATACGTATTAAGTTTTTTAATAATGTTTTTGTATTCTCTGGATTTTTATATTAAATTAAAAGCAATTTTTGGGAAATTTTCAAAAAACCAAGGAAAAACGCCACTATTTCATGCACAATCACAATAATGCTCTATCGTATGCTAAAGTAAAAACTCATAGAGATTTTAAGATAGACTAATGCTTAGTTTTAAGTAAAACATAAAATAAATAAAAAAAGAAATAAACGGCTAATCTAATAAAATTCTTTTCATAATTTATAGTAGTAGTAGTTAACTTTATTCATTTTATTTTTCAAGTTTTTAAGATAAGTTGTTTCTTTCTGCTATTATTTATAAAGGAAAGAATTAAATAAATCGAATCTAAAAAAAAAAAAAAAACTGATATAATTCTAAGATGAAATGTTTCGGAATATATAAATATTATTATTATATTAAGGCTTAAGGGTGCAAATATTTCTAATTTAAAATATTGATGACGAAGGTCAAACCTTCGAAACTACTTTCTCTAACAAATAAATTATATATTATACAGGGTGATTCAAGGTCGGTGGCACGTTAGACGTTTATGGAAAACGGAACTCAGGATTTTTTGAAAATTTAGCTCCTTACATTTTCTCACCTGTTCTATCGATCTAAAATATTTTCAGCATTGCGACGTTTCGGCTTCCATCGAAAAGTCGTAGCAACTTTATTTTTTTAATTGGAACAGTTTTTACAACCGCTCTTTTATTAAAATACTTTTTTGTTAATAGTGTCCTATCTCTATCGGTTTTTGAGTTAAAAAAATAATGTATGTTAAATTTGGACCAAAACATGGCCCTAATTAATCTTAAATAAATTAGTGCTCTCAATTCATGAAAAGTTGATATTTTGGTGGTAGTTTAGACACACCCGAAGTATATAATTTACGTCAAGAAATCGACTCCATATTATACAGGGCATGCTAAGATTAGTATTATTTCCGTTATTCATAAAAGGAGTCAAAAGTTCATTTTTTTAAATGAGACCCCCTGTATATTACTTAATAAATTGAAAGGCGAGGAAAAATGCTTTTAAGACTATATATCATGTCCCTATACCTAAAACATCAAGTTTACTTAATAGAGCCGCTTTTTCGTGAAAAATTACTTTTTAATGAATTTAATTTTAACTAACCATCTAAATATCAAGCTTATGACAGTTTGTTTATTATTTTTAAGTAACTTATAAACAGTTTATTAACGATCAAAAAAATTTCCCAAAATTATCGCAAATATTGATTATTCAAACGAAGTTCTTATAGTACAAAATAAATAATTTCATAAGAACATCGTTTGAATAATCAATATTTGCGATCATTTTGGGAGACTTTTTGAACATCGTCATTAAACTGTTTATAAGTTATTTATAAATTGTCAACAAACTGTCATAAGCTTGATATTTACATGGTTAGTTAAAATTAAATTCATTAAAAAGTAATTTTTCACGAAAAAGCGGCTTTATTAAGTAAACTTGATATTTTGGGTATATGGACATGATATAAATTTATAGTCTTAAAAGCATTTTTCCTCGCCTTTCAATTTATTAAGTAATATACAGGGGTCTCATTTGAAAAAATGAACTTTTGACTCCTTTTATGAATAACGGAAATAATACTTACTTACTAATCTTAGCACGCCCTGTATAATATGGAGTCGATTTCTCGACATAAATTATATACTTCGGGTGTGTCTGAGCTACCACCAAAATATCAACTTTTCATGAATTGAGAGCACTAATTTATTTAAGTTTAATTAGGGCCATGTTTTGGAGCAAATTTAACATAAATTGTTTTTTATCTCAAAAATTAAAAGAGATGGGTATAGGACGGTATTAACAAAAAAGTATTTTAATAAAAGAGCGGTTCTAAAAACGTGTTAATATACGGGGTGTTCCATTTAAAAAAATAAAGTTGCTACGACTTTTCGATGGAAGCCAAAACGTCGCAATACTGAAAATATCTTAGATCGATAGAACAGGCAAGAAAATGTAAGGTGCTGGATTTTCAGAAAAATCATGCGTTTCATTTTCCATGAACGTCTAACGTGCCACCGACCGTGAATCACCCTGTATAGATATTTATATTCATTATATATATATGTTTATATTTATTTGCACCAAGCACAGGACAACCTCAGTGATTTTCCTTTATGAATCAACATCTCTGCTACTCTCAGCAACTACATTTTTTCAATCAACGTTGTATTTTATTAGATACCTCTTCTATTATTTTAACTTATAATAAATAATTTAACCAAGTCTTCAATTATTCCTTTATCAAGTAAATTAAGAAATTTAAATCGTGTATAAATATAATAATAAATAAATCATATCAATTGTAGAATATCTAGTCGCTTTATTACAACTAATATTCACAATCAATATTATATTTCCTTGAAAGTTTATAATAGGAAATAAGTTCAAGTTTTTATGTGTGAATTTTTTAGTTTCGTCAACTTTGCCGACTTCTTCAGGGCTTCAAAGTCGACGAAACTTTGACTGATGAATAAAAAAGTCACACATAAAAACTTGAACTTATTTCCTATTATAAACCTTCAAATTAATACAAATTATGGACGGAAATGATAATAATAATTATATTTCCTCTTTCTTCTTAAACGATATATCTCACCCGAACTATATTTCCATTTTCAATTTTGAAGTTGTTTTCAATTGGACATACTTCCGGTTTGTTCCGGAAATCGAAAATGTTATCAAAAGAGTTCAATTAAAAACGTTTGTTAATGAATTTTTTTCGCTATCTTCAAATCACGTTCCAGTAAGAAAATAAAAGCGTTGTATATACAGAGTTAGGAAAAATTCCCAGGATTTTTCGCCACACCCTATATATATATATATTTATATAAATTTAAGGTAAATTCTCTGAGCCTGACATAGCATGTGAATTCGAATCCTTATTAAAAATTTTTAATCAAGATTTTTATCTACAATTTCAAATTCGCACGTGTTTTAAGATTATCAGTTATTTCATAAGATTTTTTATGGAATCATGACAGAGGGGTGTCGAATTATAAAAAATAAGCGAGATTAGGATTTTTTCATTAAATTGTATTATATAATTTATACTCAAAATAATCTCGATTGTTCAAATTATTAATATACTTGCTCTAAAAAAAGCTTAAGGCTTTAATATTTAAACTTACAATATCATTATTGCTCCATGAACAAATCGTTTGTAGAATATCTAGCTACAAGTTCAAATTGCCTATGGAATCAATTATGAGTTAAGATTTCTAAAAATAAACTGATGTCGCCATCTAATCAGCTTTTAATTCAATACAACGAAACTACATGTGAAAATTCGTTTTGATATTCACTCTAATTTTTTTTTTAAATTAGAGCCTACACAAAATGTTGTAATGCACAAAAAAACGTACTAACAGACATTTTGACAAAATACTTAATCTCTCGTAAAATATAATTTTTTCGATGTCCACTCTATATGTAGATTATATGTGGGTTCTTGTAGATCAAAACACCATGGCTCGATTCATTTTTTTACTTTACCATACAGGGTATGGTCAAGTATTGTAATCGTGCATGAAAAAAGTGGGTTTTTCCTTCTTTTTTTCGAAATACTAATATCTCAAAAACGGCTGAAACTATTTTGATTAAAACAATTGAGCAAAACCATGGCATTTCGCTCTACAAAAAAGCGCTCTAATAAGTACACATCGAAAAAATTATATTTTTCGAGATAATAATTGTTTTGTCTGTTAGTTAGTCTGTTTGTTAGTTAGTTAATCTGTGCGTTACCAAATTTTTGTGGACGAGCTATCTCAAAAACTAGTGTGAATATCGAAACCAAATTTCACACGTAGTTTTGGTCCATTGAGATTAAAAGCTGATTAGATTTTGGTGCATATCGACTCAAAATTAAAGAGGGTGGAGGGGGGGGTTAAAATTAAAAATCTAGGCTATTTGAGGAAACTCAACCAAATTTTTGTGTACGTAATCAGTCGGACCCCAGAAGTCTAAAAATGCAAAAACTAACTCCCCCTATATGTTTATAAATAATCTTATTAAATATTAAATATAAGTGAGGGGCCAGGTTGTTGTATGGTGAAGTCAAGTGGATGACTACATCAGAAAACGTCAGCTTATTTTCTATCAAAATAAGTTCAGCCGTTTTTAGATATTTCGAAAAAAACGAAGCAAAAAACTACTTTTTCATGCACGATTACAATAGTTGACCAAGCCCTGTATGGTAAAGTAAAAGAATTTACCTAATAATGTTAGATAATAAAATAATACGTAATTATCAGATTGAGAATAGGCATTATCGAAAACTCCAATACAACTGAAGGAAAATTCAATCAAAAATAAATTCTAATTTAGTCAATCAACTAAATACAATTGCTGGGAGCAAATTTAAATTACAATTCAAAAGATGACAATTCTCAACTAACAAACTCTTAAATAGATTTAAAGAAGACCAAAACTAAATATAAGTAATTTTACGATATTTAGCTCAATAAGCATTACCCATATTGTAAATTCTCTATTGAGTTCTATAGAGATCCCAAAAAATAATTTTAAAATCTTACTTTGCTTACAATCTTTCAAGAAACATAGAAAATATCTTGACAGATTTGATAGATGATTTGATTCGTTATCAGCTCGTGGAAAAACAAAAAAATCTATCTCTATGATTTCTAGAGACTGAAAGTCTTCCCGCTACATATATAATCTTCCAGTCTTTCAAGAACCACGTCCACAGATACCTTCAACTCTGACCCAGTCCCTGAAATTTCTTCTTCTTTTCACGATACAAAATGGTACACCGTGGATTACATAGGGTGTACCTTTTTGCTGCAACTTATACTTGTTTCATTAAAAAAAGAAACAAAATTAATTATACTCTAGCAAATAAGCTTCATAAAATCAACAGAACATCTTCCACTAGAGATCAAATATTTGAGGAGGATGTTTTGTCTACTATAAAAAACGAACACCATAATTACACAATAATTCTAAGCAGTAACATATCTAATAATACTGTTTGTTATACTTGATAGATATGGATAAAGTCATTAATTAAAACCCTGTAAATAAAGTGGGATAAGTCATGAATGTATATATCCAAGAATTTAGAAATGAGATTATAAATAAAATTGAAAAGTTTGTTTCTTGGCAGAGTGATTTGTAATGAGAAATGAATATGAGGTTGTCCTCTGTTTTATGCAAATAAACATATACATATCAATTTTAATATCTACTCTTATTAAACGAGCAAAAATTGTATATTTATATATATATATATGTAGGATCCAGCCAAGCCAACTTGGTCCGAACTAGTTTTGCCCTTCCGTCAAATGAATATCATCTGAGGCCCCTGCTGCCTCATCAGCTATGAGCGACAATCTCGCAGCCACCTAGCTAGCTGTCCGTCAAATCCGAGCAGGAGCTTAGCAGATCTTCACAGCCTTTTCATTGCCAAGTTTCAGTAAGATTTCCACGCAACCCCCCAAGTAACCAAGCAATCCCCCAGTGGCTCCACCACCCCAATCTGCACCCGTTCAACCCCCTCCAGCGAAGAGCTAGCTTTCCCCTCGAGTTGCGCACGCACGCCCCCTCACGCTACAAGTCAAAATCGTCGCCGCACGACCAGCTAGTCCCGGATTGGTCATATTAACAGATTCGCTGATTGGCTGTTCCAAGGCCCTATCGTCAGAAGCCCTAGATGTCAACTCAACGCCTATAAAGATCGTCTCCCAAGTTGAAGACAGGCAGTTACTATTAACCATCCGACAAGAACGATCACCAAGTATATGTTTACCAACGATTCAACCAGCAAGTCTCAAGAAGTATTTTTCTACTCAAGATACACGAACATCTCCAGTTTTATTTCTACATTTATAAAGCATTTTGTTATATTATTATTATTGAAAAGCATCGAATAAACCATTATTATTGAAAATACTTGAGTCTTTCTTCACCTGGTTTAAGCCACCTAGAATAATCCCTACATATACCATATATATATATTTGTATCTTGGTTCTATTTTGAAAACGGCTCTACCGATTTTGATGAAACAAATTCTATTAAGAAGTTTTAAGGATGAGAAGCAATCTGGCTAGGCCTGGACCTCGACAAATTTAATTTTAATTGATCTTTTCTTAATTAAAGTAATTATTAATAAATGAAAATCTCAATAAAAAAGTTTGTTTACATTTTTTTAATTATGTTTTATTTTTAATTGGTTTTTTAATTTTAAAACCCACTAAAAGGTTATAGCAAATTTTAATATATTATATTAAAATTAGGAATTTTTTGTTTGTTTTTAATTAACCGGTGTCTAAATCATAACATTACAGGTGTGTTTACAAATAAAGTGGTTGAAGTGGCTTTTTTTATATAACTTCGAAACAAATCTTATTTAATTTTATGTTTTTATTTCAGATCCTGTACGATTATTTTTTTTATTATTATTTTCCTATTTATTTTTTTATAATGTTTATCAATATGAACGAATGTGGGCAAATTGGTATACGAGTAAACAAATATACACATAATATGTAGACCATTAGAAAGATAGAAAGAATAAACTGGGTGCGGCGTGGGGTGGATGTGGGAGGTGTAGGAGGTGGGGTGAAGTTGTGGGGGATCCGGGGGTGGGAGGCGAGATTGGGCTGGGGGTGGAGTGGGGGCGAGGTGTGTGGTTTTCGGGGGGGGGGGCAAGGGTTACCGGTGGCTCCAGGTACTATGTATTAATTGAAAATTGAATTGTTATTTAATTATTAATTAATGATCTAAAAATGTTAATGAGGTAAGATGCTAGATATAACTGAATATATAGCTATATATAATTTATCGCATCCCCATTGTAGTAGTGGAACATCTGAAAGAATCCCGTTTCGAGAAAATGGAAGAAAATTACAAAATATTGTATTTGTTACCATATTAGAGCAATAGAATTAACTCATATACCATAATATTCTTTAAAATGTGTTTAATTATCCATAATAAATAAAAATACTTACACATAAATACCATCTGATAGGGAAAATTCAAAATTTCGAAAAATCGAGATATCTCACTAATCCACTGGGAGTACGTGTATATAATTTATTTTATAGAGAATATAGTTTCGAATGTTTGGCCTTCATCATCAGTCTTTTAATTTATTAATATTCTATCTGTTGTTTTTCTTATTAAGCAACCTTGTTCTTTATGAAAGTGACCAGATTGCTTAATAACAAAACGAATTTATCTACATCCAATCGAGTATTTAAATCCATGAAAACCTCCAGATAGAATATTGCTAGTCAAAAAGGCTAATGATAAAAGACAAACCTTCGAAACTAATATCCTCTACAAATAAATTATATCCATTTATATATAAGAAAACCATGAATTTTAAAAGTGACACCAAGAATAATTCCAAATACTAGAGCAATATTTTTATTTATTTTATCTGAAACAAAAATTATAATCTCAGAAACTATTAGCGAGTTGTTTTTTTTTTTGTTTTTTAATTATAAATATTGGTGATGAACAAAGAGAAGCCAAAATAAAAAAAGGTGTAAGACAAGGATGTGTGCTGTCACCCATGATTTTCAACTTATACATAGAAGAAGCGATTAAAGAATTCAAAGACAAAATTGATACAGGTATAGAAATCCAAGGTCAAAAGATCGCTATGTTAAGATTTGCCGATGACATTGCCCTTCTAGGAAGCAATAAAAAAGAATTAGAGGACGCCTTGAATGGAATTAACCAAATCCTAATAGAAGAAATCAAAATGAAAATAAACAAGAATAAAACCAAGTTCCTAGTATGTACAAAAAAAGAACAAACGAGACAGGAATGCATCAAAATTAACCAAGAAAACCTAGAAGGAGTTAAGGAATTCCGCTACCTAGGAAGTAAAATAACATGGGATGGGAGGAGCGAAAACGAAATTAAATCAAGAATTGCCCAAGCAAAAATGGGGTTTAATTCAAAACAAAAACTACTATGCTCCTCCTCAATCAGCTTAGCAAACAGGAAGTTGCTATTGAAGACATATGTATGGAGCATAGCCATGTACGGGTGTGAAACCTGGACAATTAGAGAAGCGGAGAGAAAGAGATTAGAGGCTTTCGAAATGTGGTGCTACAGAAGAATGACGAATATCAAATGGATGGATAAAATTACAAATGAAGAAGTTCTTGGAAGAATCGGAGAAAGAAGAACCTTGTGGAAGAGTCTGAAGAAGAGAAGAGGTCAGATGATGGGGCACACACTGAGACATGGGGGACTGCTTAGGGATATCTTGGAGGGGGAGGTGGGAAAGAAAAGGGGAAGGGGAAGAACCAGATTAGAATATTTCAACCAAATAATTGGGGATATGGGATGCCAGACATTTAGAGAGGTTAAACGGCTGGCGGGGGACAGAGTCGAGTGGAGACGGATTGTTGCATCAAACCAGTCTTAGGACTGTATACTCAATGATGATGATGATGAATTATTATTTAAAATGTTATTTATATAATTATTTTAAAAATAATCTTACTAAATTCTCTACACCTCTAGCTGTCTGCTATATTTTAAATTCTCATTGGATTTGCAAAATTGCGGATGACATTCGGAGTCTTGAAAAAGTTTTCATTTTATTTTCTCTAATTTGTTATATCAAAATAACACAATCAAGAACATTACATTATACTTTGTACTGAAATAAATAAATCAATAGTCAAACGAACTTTCCCTTCGGTTAATGCGCCAAAAAAAAACATTACTGGGCTCGTTATGGTGGTTGCGTTTTCAGCTGGTTTTCTCTCTGACAGATTGTTCAAAAGAAAAAACCCATTTAGAGAAAACTTCGACTTAAAGGGCCATTATTGTATCGGCATTGAGGTTCCCCCTGACGGCTATTTTGAATGAAATAATTGGATTTATGTAAATGACGATAGCTCCTGTTGCCCAATTGTCGCACTGTGTCAATAACAAGAACCCGACGACTCTAATTTGGACGTTTTGCATAGCACATAGCGTACATCCCACATAACATGACATTCTAGAGGAATGCTATTTAACTCGGACGACAAGGCTACGATAACACAACCCCAAATCGATACCATGGCAGAAATATGCCAAACCATTACGAAATTAAAATTTAAACAATGATTATCGTTGTTGGTTTGGTTTTTGTTATTTTCCATTTAAAGGATAACCACGAAATGACACGAAAATAGATTTTCTAAAAGGAGTTATAGTTATATTTGCTCCACTAATGCCGATCCATATGCAAATGATGGTCGTTATTTGCAAATTGATTTATGAATGGTCTCCGATCTGGAAACAGTCCAAGTGTTTTCAAGTCGCTGCTTTGCATTGCGCATTGATAAACATATGAAAAATTTGGTTGCATACGAGGACAACAGATAAGCCCAACAAGATCCAAGCACGTGTGTGGGTGATGTGGGGGTGTTTTTTGGGTAGGGGGTGGTTTCATGTTAAAAGCCACTTCATTTAAAATTCAGTGGGGAAAAGCGGTTGGAATGTGATTAAACAAACAGCGACAGGTTTTTATGAGTGTTATATATTACATATCGCAAAACAAACATTTTATCAGACATGTTCTTACACATAATTATAATTAATATGTACTTGACTTTTAAAATTGTTTTTTTAATTTATGTATATTATATATATATATATATATATATATATATATATATATATATATAAAAGCAATTTAAAATCAGAAACAATAAGTTTCCCAGAGAAAGTGATGATATACTATATATTATTCATTAATGGGGACAATAAAAGAGTGTCTCTTCTGCCGGAAACAGACTCTTTTATTGTCTCATTTAATTTTCAAAAATGCTGCTACTCTCGTCAAAAAGAAACTCTTTCTATTTATATATTATTCATTTTCCAGCAAACAATTAAAAGTATTTAATAAGTAAAAGTATTAGAATTTTAATCAAATGATTATGTTGGGAAGTGTCAAATTGTATATATAGGGTCAATATATTCTTCGAAAGGGGGCTATATTTTTACTTTTGTGGGATATTCCGTTTAAAAAGGAATACAAGACTCCATTATAGTGTTGTTAAAATTTCTAGCTGTTTGTCTGTCAGACCATTGTATCCGAGGGGTGAACCGTGATTGGAATTATGTGTATATTGGAATTCATTAGTTAATACCCCTTCATCTATTGACTTCTACTTAGAAATGGAAGTGGAATTGGAATTAGGTGTACACGATATTAGTTTGCGGTTCACCCTTCGATTGTATGTAAATAAGATACAAACTTGAGATTTAGAAGAAATGTATATTATTCAATTTCCCACAAAACAATGCAAAGTAGATAATAAATAAATGAAAAATATTAGAATTTTAATCAAATAATTATATTTGGAATGTCGAATTATTATTTTCATAGAGTTAAAAATAAAAAAAAATATGTTTTTATTATAGAGTGTGAGGCTCGGTATGATTATCCAATGTAAAGATATTTTTAAGTAGAATTAAGTTGTTTTTTTTATTTATTTAAATTCCGCTGTGAAAGTGCTACAAAGTGGCCGTCTTTAGGCGACTTTTATTTCAAATATGTACTAAAGAAAATTATAAAATAAATTCGCAAATTCCTTTTTTCATTCTTTATCAATAACAAATAAAAACGAATTTGATATCTCAATTATTTCGAAAGATATAAACGTTTTTCTTATCAAAAGTGACCAAGTCTTACATTAAATCAAATTTGGTATTGTTTAATTTAACAGTTTTTGCACACAGCAATCAACTAAAATTAAAATCAATTAGTAATAAAATATAATATTGTCATCGTTAGGTATATCATCAGTCTTGCTTGTCAAAGAACAATCAACTAACATACAATTTTTAAAAACAAATATAAATAATAGTAAAAATACACTATTCTTACATTAAATCCACTTTGGTATCATACTATGTTTAGCATAATTTTTTTAATTTAAATATGTACTTTTTCGAGCTTCAGGCTGAATTCGATTGACGTTTCTTTCAGGAGATTTTTATTGAATTCCGGGACCCAGGAAACTTTCATAATTTGGGATATGAGAGTAAAGAAAATGTTTTAAATTATTGATTCCATGTCATCGGAGCACATAACCTAATCGTAATATCTATAAACGAGCTTTTCGTGCGTGCCTTCGGCACGCCCTCAAAACTCGGCCCTCCGGGCTGGTGCCCTGGCGGGCGGCGTCTCGGTCCAAAAATTTTATTCCTCTTAAAACACCACACTCCAAATGTATACCTGTAAACTCCCGAAAATACATAGTCTCTTAAAAGTTTCGCCTCATTTTCGTTCTGACACAGCTACAGATGAGGCTCTAGATATGAATCTGGAAGTATTTTTTTTTCTATAATCTACAGCATTGCGATATTTTTTGTGTGGAAATAGATTTATTTAAATAAGTGGGATTGTGTGAGGAGGAGAATTATATTATATCATTTTTTTAAAATTCGATAATGTATATAAGGCTCCAAATATTTAAAAGAGATCAGGTGTTGTTTGTATGATATGTCAGGCTGCTCCCTCCAGTATTGCCATGAGAAACTCGGGCATGCGTGTCTTAAGTCGTTTAATTTTGTAAAAATCCAAAAATAAGAATAACAAAATTTAGATTTTTAAAAAATTATAAAAAAGTTGCAAATTATTAAAAAATAAACAAATAATATATAAAATATAAATCAACTAAGATGTGATTAATTTATTTTTCTGTGCGCAAAGAAAAGCGAATTGAATATTTAATTTTTGAGTAGTGAGGCGGGGGGGGGGGGGGGGAGGAGGAATAATTATCAATATATTTAATGTTTCTTAATTTAAAATCAATTGGAGTCTTTCATTTCAAATTACAATTAAAATTATATTTCAAATTTGCCGCAAATATACCGACGGCAGCATTCTCAGAGACGTTGTTACAAATTAATCTAGACAAATATATATATAGTATAGAAATTTTTAATTGCACTTAGTGCAGAAACGAATGTTTAGAGACCCTTCTTTTAGTCATATTTGTGATTTGGGCCTAGTAAAGAGCAAAAATCATCTGGACCTGAATAAAAATAAGTATATGCCGTGCTTCTTTGATGAGGATTTTGCCTCAGAATCTTAATATCAAAACTTATAAATAATAATTTCTTTCGTTGACCATTTTAAACCCTGATGAAAGATCCTCCGAAACCTCGATTTTCAAGAAGATGAAAATGACGCCATAATAAATTATTTTATTCGGAAAGGCATACTGAATCAGCCACTGAAAGATAATTTAATGATACTTAGGGGATATGTAGGTACTAATAAGATAATAAGATCCTGAAAGTTTCAGATCACTAACTCAATTGGTTTTTGAGAAAAAGCAAAAATATGTAAAAAAGCAGAAATTTTTTTTCTCAGGATTGACAGAACCGATTGATCTAAATGTTTAATATATTTTGGGGACTGATAATAGTTTCTAGGAAAAAAAATTATGAGCTATATAGGTATATAAGATCCTTGAAAAAAATTGTTTTTCTTTTACTATTTTTTTTTCAAACACTTATCTACCGTATTTCCCTATCAATAATAATAATACCTTTTCAAATTTTGAAAAAGATACGCTATAGTAGAAAAAAATAAAAACCATTTTTTTTTAAATAATCAAATGAAAGCTTAAAACATATATATTATTTAGTTAATATAAAGTTTCAATATTGTATCAGGGTTAAAAATTGAAATTAAAAGAAAAACAATTTTTTTTCAGGAATCTAATTAACCTATAAAGCTCATAATTTTTTCCTAGAAGCTATTATCAGTCTCCAAAACATTAAAAATCTAGATTAATCGGTTCTGTCAATCCTGAGAAATTTTGTTTTCTCTTTTTTACATATTTTGGTTTTTCTCAAAAACCAATTGAGTTAGGGATCTGAAACTTTCAGTTCTTATTATTTTATTAGTACCTACTTATCAATCATTAGTAGAGATTGTGGTGTTGGTGCAAGGTGAAACATCTTTAATAAAGATAAGAGTAAATAAATATTATATTTAATATTCATTTACTATGAGTTAAGGATTCTTGGTCACTTGTTTCACATTAAAATCATTTTAATGCGAAACAAGTGACCAAGAATCCTTAACTCATAGTAAATGAATATTAAATATAATATTTATTTAATCTTATCTTTACCTACTTATCCCCTAAGTATCATTAAATTATCTTTCGGGGGCCGATTCACTATGCTTATACCCCCATGCCCTTTATTATTTATTATCATTGGGCTGCATTTCCATCAATTCTGTATAGAACTCCTATAAATTAAAGGAGACAATAAAAGAGTGTGTCTTCTGCTGGAAGAATAAATGTTTTAATTTATTTATAAAAAGACTATAGTCACTTTCACACATCAATTCCTGTGAATCAATTGTATTACACTGATGAAGAGGGCAAAGTCCTCCAAACTATAAATTAAAAAATTATTTTTCCTTCAGAAGACACACTCTTTCATTGTCTCCCTTAATTTATCAAAATTCTGCTACTCTAGGCAAAAAGAAACTTTCAATTTAGAACTCCTATAATTCCAAAGTTATATTTTGGAGGAAAAAGAGAAAACTTTTATATAACTCGTAACATCCGCTCATTGCTAATTGTGGTGATTGTGGGGGAGGTATGAGCAGCGGGGGTTAATTTGCTGCATAGTCCCTCGAGTTTTATATTTTAATATAATAAAGGATTCAAAATAAATATTTGAAACATACATTTTGGTTTGTTAGTTCTAGAAAATGAGCCCCAGGCTCTTGTACTGAGTTTATAATATAAAATGAGTGAATGTTGTATATACGAACATGGAGAAATTTCAAAAATATTAAGCAGTTCTGCCGGGAGCCAAGTTTCACCGATTTTTTATGCAAATTTTACAAAAAATTCGAGTTCCCTAATTGGAAATTTCTATTTCAGAAATGTAGAGAATAATTTTTTAAATTATTTTTATTAAGATTTTCACATCTTATCATGGTAAAACAGTGCTACCTCGAGCTTTTATTCGAATGTACTATTCAATTTAGTAAAATGTACTGTAATGGGTTAAAAATCGAGCCACTTTATTAATTTTGTATATTAACGTATATCTTATTATATTAAACGAGCAAAGTTTGTATATATATATATATATATATATATTGGTTCACTATCAAAACGAGTCTGGTCCCAATTGCACCAAAATAGGGCAGTGACCGGATAAAAGTTTTAACTTTCGCTTTCATCTAATGTTAACATATAAACATTCTAAATAAAATTTATTATTGAATATCTGAACAAAATTCATCTGTTTCGATTCCCCAAAGAATCAGACAGATGGGAATTGTAGTAAATTTATATATATATATCCGGTCGGGTTCTCAAAAACAGCTCTAAAGATTTGGATGAAATTCACGGGTTAGGAGGGTTTTGTGTTGGACATTCGATCTGTAACGGTCTCATCCTCGGCTAAGTTGTTTTTGATGGGTTTTTTGTAAATTGAAACAATTATTCACAGGTGGTTGTCTCGATAAAAATGTTTATTTACATTTTTATTCAATTTCCTTTTAAAAAATAATTGGTTTTTTAATTTTATATCCCACAATAAGATTAATACAATTATTATTATATATTAAAAATTGGGCAATTTTATTGATTCGGAGGAATATGGAATTGGAATAATTATCGGAAAAGAGGTTTTTTTATTTAATTAGTTTTTTCCTCTTATTAAAAACAAGGACTAAAAAGATGATCAAGACAGTCGATGGTGGAGAAGTAATCTCCGAAGTAGAAGCTCAAATATAATGTATACATTAATTCATCTAAAATAATTGGTTCAATAAAAATTAAAATAAATAAATAAAAAAAATGTATTGATTCAGTCGATGGTGGGGATGTAATCTCCGAAGTCGAAGCTCAAATAAAATGTACACGTTAATGCATGTAAAATAATTGGTTCAATAAAATTTATTATTATTATTATTATTTTATTGATTAAAAATCGAGATTCAAATCCCACAAGTAATTAATTTGACAATTTAATTGATTAACTCAAAAAATTGTTATTTAATTAAAAAAAATAATGGATGGTCCTGAAGGATGGGGGTGAGATTGGGGATTGAAAAACCAATCGACTTGATTGGGGAATAATGGAATTGAAATAATTATCGGAAAAGACGTTTTTTTATCTAATTAAATTTTTCCTCTTATTAAAAGCAAGGACTAAAGATGAATAAGGACACTCGATGGTGGAGAAGTAATCTCCGGAATCGAAGCAAAATACAATGTATACATTAATTAATGTAAAATAATTGGTTTAATAAAATTTATAAAAAAAAAAAAAAAAAAAAATTATTTAATTAAAAAAATAATTATACCGTATTTATTTATATACCATAACAATATACACATAATCTGTGGGCCACTGAAAGCTAGAAATGCAAAAATTGGGTGCGTGGGCGGAGGTAGATGTAGGGGTGCAGGAGGTGGGGTGCAGGAGGTGGGGTGCAGTGGTAAGGGGTTCAGGGGGCGAAATGAGGGTATAGGTGTGGGGTGGGTTGGGAGGGTGCAGGAGGTGGGGTGAAGTGTTGGGGGTCCGGGGGGCGAGGGGGGTTTCGGTGATTAATATATAGCTATTAACAGAAGCAAAAATGTACCTTTCACTTATAATGTGTAAAAATGAAAAAAAATAAAATAAATAGTATGCAATGATTCCGCAATACAAAAAAATTTATCTGCTTAATTACTTAAACTCTTAAATAAGCTGCATCGGGAGGTTGCCATTCATGACAAGTAGTATTTTAAACATTTCTTTGGTTAATAATAATAAATTATTACAGGTTTCTGTGTTTAAACAATTTATATTTTTTAGTTTGATTAAATTTAATAAAGAAAATTCTGCTAGACATGATATGTTTATCAAGAATTTACTTGGTCAGAAAGAGAAACAAATATTTGAAAAGTTTTTATAAAAACTTTTTTGGGATTTTTTGATAAGAATTGTATAATTTGATTGAATGAAAAAATGCATGTGATTTAAAAGTAATTAAATTCTAATTTGGATTTTTGTTTGTAAATAAATAATGATGAGATATATTATGACCTCATATAAGGGTCAAATATCTAATTATAATGTAATATATAGAAAAAAATTTATATAAACTCATTACTTTCATTCTAAAACTTTTGGGTCCAGGCACGTTATAAAATTCACATGAGGCTAAAAAAATTTTTATTTTTGACAAGGCTTGGTTCGATCACATATGTGTAGCGCATTTTGTGTATAACTGTAAGACTAAAGAACCAACTTGGTCAACTTATAATTTTGTATAAAAAATATATCAATTAACATCCATTTGAAAAAAAAATTTTTAGCCAAATTGACTGAAGATAGCCAAATAAAATTCAGGCCGAAACGTCTTATTAATTGAACCCAGTGATTACATCTTTGGCTGATACCTCCTCCTTCATCTAGTATATATATAAATTATATATAGCATGCGATTGAAAAAAAATGATAAAATAAAAGATCTGGGACACCTAAGGGCCAGTTGTATGTCGGTTTGGTAAACTCTTTTTAAACGTTGGCAAAGGAATTCGCCTTGGGCCTGGCGGGATGGCCAATCAGATGAAAGTGTCTGTCATCTGATTGGCCAACCCACCAGGCTACAAGGTGAATTTTAAGGTTTTACCTTTTGAAAACGTTTAAAAAGAGTTTACCAACCGACATACAACTGGCCCTTAGTGTGATAGAGGCATTACACAAAAATCCAATGAAATTTATAATATGACACGATTTTTTTTTATTTATTGATTTTTTTTATTAGCAACCCCGATTTTGAATCCAATCCATGCCCCCGAAACCTATGATTCTCCCCAGTATATCGGAAAATAATTTAGGGCCAGCTATACGTATAATTGATCTTATGATATATCATCCAGATAAGAAGTCCAACAGTGCACTTTAATTACACGAGGTGTTCGGTTGAGTTACTGATTGGCTCCAGGTTACAAGGCAATTGGATGAGTGTCTGTGCCTGAGACCCCAGGGGACCCCGCCTATCCCCTAACCCCTATCCGCCCAGTAAATTACAACTCACGCAAAAAGTTGTCTGGGTGTTTTGGCTTGTTTGAACCACGATGATAGTGCAGTGCCTATCAATTACTCAACACGACACTAATTATATTTAATTATTA
Source organism: Forficula auricularia (assembly GCA_024734495.1). NCBI lineage: Eukaryota > Metazoa > Arthropoda > Insecta > Dermaptera > Forficulidae > Forficula > Forficula auricularia. The sequence continues at coordinate 31,197,141 of JALMQS010000128.1, read as the reverse complement.
ATTATTAGTTCATATTAGAATTTGCACGTATTAACTACTAATTGATAGTTGGCACTAATGAAACTTTAATCGTAGAACATTTACGCATATTATATTATAGACCAAGATCCCAGCGATCCCAGACCTACGTCAAAGTATAAAGCTTAAGATTTTTTCTATAGGTAGGTACTATAGTAGGTTATTATAACGTATGGGTATTGGCTAACTTGGGCCAGGTGGGCTTTTGCAGATATCAGTTACCGAAGAGGTGAAAAAAATGTGTTAATCTACGTCATAGTGTCAAAGCTAGTTTTTTAATATGTCATACAGGATAGTATTAGTGGCCTACAATTACTATTGCCAGACGCTCTCGGCGGGTCCTTGCTGTAGCCAGGCGCCTCAAAGATCGAAAAATAGTATAGTATCAAGGACATATTTTATATATTTTACTCAGAGGAAAATTATACTTGATAAAAATTTGTACAAATTCTGAAAGATAGCTACTCTTATAAGGATAAAGTCTACAGAGTCTCAAAATTTATGAACCATTACTTTGGCAAAAAAAATTGCTAGTTCAATGCTAAAAACCCCATGTTATTTAGATGGGAAATTTACACGCTTGACCAACCCGACCCACGGTAAATTGTTTACAATTCAAAAACTTGTACTGGCAGCTAATAGAAATTTCAAATTGGAATAAAATTGATTTCTTGCATAAATGAATTTTTTGGGCAATACTTTTTGATTATTTAATGGTATAACATAAATGTCGCGGTAAGAGAGTGTGCTACAGTTGCGACAACATCATCGCATCTCAGTAGAAAATCAAGAAATTTATTTTTTGAAGTAAACAAAACATGACTGAGAATCAAACATATTTATTAGACAATTTAAAAATATTTAAAAGTGATTTTGTTTTGCATGGCTAAGTGCATCAAAATTGATGTCGAGTGATGTTGTCGCCACACGCAAACAGTTTTCTAAATGAACATCAGTAATTCGTGTTCTCACATGTGTTTGATGTGCTTAGATACTGATCATATATTCAGCCCCTGTAAACGCAACCAACAATACAGGGCGTTCTATTTGAATGCATAGCCTTCGCTTTACAGGCGCGGCGCTGAATTATTCCATTACGTCAAAAACACATCTACGTATCTTTCTGTATCTTTTAGCCAGCCGTGAAACCAAACAAAAATGGAAGAAAAAGTTGAAACTTTTTCAAGACTCCGTATGCCCACCAGTTAGAGTGGCCTTATATATAAGAATCTCTTCCTCTTATTTAGTAGCCTTATCTTTATAAGAGTTTTTTTTTATTTTTATGATAATGATGAGAGAAGGAGTTACACCAAAAAGGTGCAACCCCTAAAGGTCTGGGTCGGCCCCTCCATCGTGAAAAGAAGAAGAAAGAATTTTATGGGTTGGGCGGGGGTCGAAGGTATCTGTGGATACGGGTCTTAAATAGCTGAAGGTTATAAGTCGCGGGAAAGATGGTGGCAGGGAGCGAGTTCCAGTCTCTGGAGGTCATAGGGATAAAAGAGTTGGCGAAAGCGCTTGTTCAACTTTTAACCAATTTGACAGCGAAGGGGTGCTGAGTGTCTAAAAACCGCGTGTTTCTCGTAAAGAGGGCATTAGGGGGGATAATTGATTTTTTGTTTGGCCCCCTTAATACTCTCCCATCATCTTTGACAGCCCTGTGTCAATTCTGTGATTATGCCGCAATAGAGGTTTAAGTCAGATACCAAAGAAGCGTATTTATCTGGCGCCTCCTGTGTGACGTCTGATTGCAATGATAATGTAGGAAAGTGAGTAAAGTTTTTTGTCCTCAACTGCTGTTTCCAAAGGCCAAGTCTCATTTGAAATGCAGAAATATGATCATACATCCTATTAATTAATTGATCTTTCCCTTGTAGACGAGTATTAACGGGATATTTAAAATGCCTCATAGCAAAAGTAGCCAGAAATCACCAGAAAAATGATTATATATTCCAAAATACTTGAGATATCAAATTTCTTCTTATTTATTTTTGTGGAATTTTTTCATAATTTTGTCAAGCCTTTTCTAAGCATAGAGAGGTAAAAAAAATCACTTAATAAAGTATATTTTCGGGCTCTTCCACATGATGATTTTAAATAAACTTTAAAAAAATAAAAAATGAACTTAATTCTACTTAGAGTCCTTTACTTTTTATGATAAAAAAATATATATTTTTGATCCTATATATAATTCGACCATCCTCAAAATAATAATGTGATTAGAACTTATAATTAATAGAGAATGTGGTGTTGGTACAAGGTGAAACATCTTTAATAAAGATAAAAGTAAATAAATAATATAATAAATTTACTATGAGTTAGGTTTACTGGATTAGAATTTTAATACTTACATTAGAAAATAAAGACAAATATGATAAGAATACTTAAAAGAAGAAAATCTTATGATTTAGTAAAATAATAACAAGACCTGTAATGTAAATATTAGACCAAAAGGCCACTAAAGTGTAATTCCTTTGTTTTAGGAAATATACTAAATTATATAAGAAATAAATTATTCACTGATCTACTTTATTGATCAGATTGTAATGATTTTGAAAAAAAATAAAATAAAAGGTAACTTTGCCATAGATTTTTTGATTTCTCTTTCCATACCATGTTAGAGTTAATACGTACAAAGGTGCCCCTTATTTCAGATAAATTATACTTTAAAAATCATTATTATCGTACAATAGGAACAAAGGAAATATAATTGGAATGAAAATTAAAAAAGACAAAGAAATTTTTATATAATCCTTGAATAATGATTAAATAAAAGGTCAAAATACACCGATAATGGGTTTCAAATCAGATAGAATAGTAATTTGAGTTTTATTCAACCCAAAGCTCCGATCTAAACGAAAAATATAATTTTTTTTAATTAGAGGGAAGATGAAATGGTATTCTGCTTTTTAATATAGTCTTTTTTACAAAATTAATGCCATTAGCTAAAATGACTAATTTTCATCATATCATATAACCAGCACCTGGTCTGCAGAAAAATTATCAGGGGGGAGGGAGGAGACAAAGCTTGAAAATAAATAATTTTATTATTAAATTTTTATTTAGATATTTAATTTTTTGAGTATTTTTTCACAAGTGATACCTACTGATACAGTACTGCTTAAATACAAAAACATATACGGTGCATTAAACATATTATAGTTTAGTGAGATCAGACCGGAAGTGAATGCTGTTACTGAATTTTGTATTCGATCCCAGGGGGAGGGCATGGGCACTCTCTAGTCCTCCTCCCCGTACCCCCATGCATATATAGGGCTCGGTATTCCCCCTATTTGCTTTTTTTATTTCTGGCTTAAAATTTAGGCCAAAATGATATCTATGCGTTTCATGAAATTCTGAATAAAATAAGAGGCATTTGTTAATCCCTATAATGCCTATTTTGTCCTATTCTGGGTGTTAGTGCCTATTTCATCTATAAATCTTTTTTAGTGCCTATTTTAACTAAAATTGGTAATTTCCATTTTTAATTTACCATACAGGGTATGGTCAAGTATTGTAAACGTGCATCAAAAAAGTGGTGTTTTCCTTCTTTTTTTTCAAAATATCTAAAAAACGGCTGAAACTATTTCTATTAAAAAAATTGAGCGAAACCATGGTATTTAGGTCTACAAAAAAGCTCTAATAAGTAAACATCGAAAAAATAAATTTTTCGAGAAAATAATTGTTTTGTCAAAATGTCTGTTAGTTAGTTAGTTAGTCTGTGCGTTAGCGAATTTGTGGACGAGGTAGCTCAAAAACCAGTGTGAATATCGAAACCAAATTTCCCACGTAGTTTTGGTCCATTGAGATTAAGAGCTGATTAGATTTTGGTGCATATCGACCCAAAATTAAGGGGGTCGATGGGGGGGGGGGGTTAAAAATTAAAAATCTAGATCGTTTGAGCAAACTCTACCAAATTTTGTAGACATAATCAGTGGACCACCAGAAGTCTAAAAATGAAAAATCTAACCGCCCAAAATGGGGGGGGGGGGTCAAAAAATGAAAATCTTGGCCATTTGCCAAACTCAACCAAATTTTGTATACATAATCAGTGGGTCCCCAGAAGTCTAAAAATGCAAAAACTAACCGCCCGAAATGGAGGGGGGTCAAAAAATGAAAATCATTGCCATTTACCAAACTCAACCAAATTTTGTATACATAATCAGTGGGACCCAAGAAGTCTAAAAATGCAAAAACTAACCCCCCGAAATGGGGGGGAGGGTCAAAAAATAAAAATCTTGAGTATTTACCAAACTAAACCAAATTTTGTATACATAATCAGTGGGTCCCAGGAGTCTAAAAATGCAAAAACTAACCCCCCCCTACATGATTATAAATAATTTTATTAAATATTAAATATAAGTGAGGGGCCAGGTTGTATGTTAAAGTCAAGTGGATGGCCACATCAGAACACGTCAGCTTATTTTACGATGTATAAATTTTCTAAATTTAAAAGTTTTTTGAATAATTAAGAAAATATTCCGAAAAAATGATTTATGGAGGTGCTAGACGGCGGCAGTATCGATTAAAAATATTATGTATTGTTTTTTCTTAATTGGAATTTGCATTATACCTATACACTGTTAAGGTAGTTGTTCCACCAAATAGGTTTTCTTAGGATTTTTTTGAAATTTAGACTATTATTTAAATACATCTGCATCGATTGAGGGCAAAACGAAATTTATGAACAATATATAGTTCCGGAGATATTAAATTTCAAAAATAGAGTTTTCAGAGAAAATTTAGATACATATTTAATTATAATTAAGAAACCCTTCTTACCATTTTTATAAAAAACTAAACCAACATTAAAAAATGACCAATACATATTTTAAGACAATTTTGATTCATAGTTACAACACAGTTTCTGATATAATAATGAATAAATAATGAAAAATGTATTAAAAAAATTTACTCTAAAAACAGCGCATTTATATAACCAGCGAAAGATGTACAAATTTTCTTTACTCTACATCCTATATCATTCGTTCATTTGCCGCATAGAAGAGCAAACCTAAGCATAGCAATATTTTGTCCTTGAATTTCAATTGATGTATCTATGTAATTCTTGAATTCTTTGATTTCTTCTTCCATATATAGCTAAGTTAAAAATCTTGGCTGACATAATACATCCTTGTCTGATTTCTTTCTTCATTTAGGATTCGCTTAGTTCATTTTCAACAATGATAATTGTAAAGATAATTTTGGTATAAATTATAATATTGATCTTCTGTCTCTAAATTTTATTCTCACGTGTTTAAAATTTTGAGCATATTTTTTTTGTTAAATTCTGTCTGGCTGTTCTTAAGGTAGTTTCTTTCACGACAATCCACACTAAAAGTTTTAGCCTAGTAACCACTTTATAAATATGAACGGTGCTAAAATTTTAGGTTATATTTTTTTAACGTGACTGTTCTTTTCACACTACTATATTCTCTTTATGAATGGATCGTTTCTAAGCCATTGATATTATATTCCCTCCACTAAAAATAATCGCCCAAATATGTTTTTTTTGTTTTTTATCAAAACTACATGGTAAATAATTTCAATTTTTTTTTTTAAGTTACTCCGAATATATTATTCTAACAAATATTAGTTTTTCATCAAGTTGGTGAAAGTCCTTCAATGAAAAAAAATAAAATATTGATCATTTTCCCCACTCTTTCCCTATCTACTGTATAATAAGGAGGTTCTTTTTCGACAATCCACACAAAAAGTTTTAGCCTCGTAACCAATTTATAAATATGAACAGAACTAAAATTTTAGGTTATGTTTTTTTAACGTGACTGTCTACTCACACTTTGAAATCTCTATATGGATACACACATACTAGCTGGATCGTTTCCAAGCCATTGTGCTTATATCCCCTCCACTAAAAATAATCGCCCAAATATGTTTTTTTTATTTTTTATCAAAACTACGAGGTAAATAATTTAATTTTTTTAAGGTACTCCGAGTATATTATTCTAACAAATGTTAGTTTTTCATCAAGATGGTGAAAATCCTTCAATGAAAAAAAAAATAAAATAATGATCATTTTCACACCCTTTTCTAATTTACCATATGTAAAAAATTTCATTTTTAATCGCAATTATTTCATGTTTGGTGTGGTAAATCGTCTTCAAATTTTAACAGTGTGATAATTATGGTTTTAATGACTTATATTCCAAGTTTCGAAGACTTCTTGAATTTTTTCATTTCTGAAATAACTACCTTAAAGCCTGCAATTTCGTGGAAATAATTTGTTTCTATTTAGCTTTTCAATAATTTTATATATAATATTACAGATGACTTCTTCAATTAGTAAATTCCTTTGCTGAAATTCTTCAATTTTCATCATGTCACATTGATTAAGACGTAAAAGAGAGAATTGTAAATTGAAGCTGAAATAGAATTTCTTCGTTATTCTTGAGCGAGGTGTTTTGTTTGTTGGGATTAACTCAGAATCATATTTATTTTCAATATGTATATATATGTCTTAATAAATCCAATTTAAAAGAAAAACTTTTATTCAGGAAATATTTTCTTAAATAAAGATTGCGATTTCTCTAGAGAAGACGAAGTTTTAATTAAAATGTCTATTGAAATCCAATAATTCATCAGAGTACAAATCAAATAAAGAGGCTTTTCTCAGTCTTATTTAGCCCGAGGAGCAGCTAGAACCCACGGAGCTTAAAACTAATCGATTAATACTAAGGGATCTTTTCTTCATATATTTAACATTTAATTTATATGTTTATGATTTTCGTTTTTTTATTTATAAAATTTAAATTGTTTAAATGTCTGTATAACAAGTCGAAATAAATAAATAGACAATGTAGCAACTAATTAATTTATACTATTAACTAATTAATTTAGACTTATGCAATTAATTTAGATTCAATTAATTCAATTAATTTAGACTTATGCAAACTTAAAAACTGGGGATCTCAAAACTTAGTTAACTTCAATGCAGGGAAAACTCAGTGTTGCCTTATTTCTAGGCGCGTAGACAGAAACCTCCCAAACATATCATTCGACTCAAACTCACTAGAATTCAGGGATAAAATTTCAATGCTAGGCGTAACTCTAGGGTCTGACCTTTCATGGAATGACCATATCTCAACCACTGCTAAAGCTGCAGCGCGCAAGCTTGGTTTCCTATTTAGGTCTAGACGCTGTTTTACTCCTAGTCAACTTCTTATACTGTATAAGGCTCAAATTCGTCCCTGTCTCGAATATGGCTCTCATCTGTGGGGGGTGCATCCAAGCATTCTCTTGCTACACTGGATGTAATTCAGAAGCGAGCAACTAAACTAATAGGAGACCCAACTCACTCGACTCCCTGGCTCACCGAAGAACCGTTTCTGCCCTTTCCTGTACTACAGATACTATCACGGTGTCTGTTCAGTCGAGCTGAAATCAATTTTCCCCCCTAATACCCTCTTTACGAGAAACACGCGGTTTTCGAACGCTCAGCACCCCTTCGCTGTCAAATTGGATAAAAGTCGAACAAGCGCTTTCGCCAACTCTTTTATCCCTATGACCTCCAGAGACTGGAACTCGCTCCCTGCCACCATCTTTCCCGCGACTTATAACCTTCAGCTATTTAAGACCCGTATCCACAGATACCTTCGACCCCCGCCCAACCCATAAAATTCTTTCTTCTTCTTTTCACGATGGAGGGGCCAACCCAGGCCTTTAGGGGTTGCACCATTTTGGTGTAACTCCTTCTCTCATCATTATCATAAAAAAACTACTACACAGTTTATAAGTTTAACTAAACCAAATTCTATATATTCTATAGTTTTCTACTTCTTAGGGCTATTCAAAACGAGGCCCGTGAGCCAGAAAAAATGTTAAGCTTCCTTAAAACTATAAGATTTTTATTTACCTATTTATTTGTGATATTTTTTGATATATTTTGTAATATGTACTTAAAATTATTATTATTAATTGCATTATGGCCTCTATATAATAGCAAAAGTAATTAGAACCCAAAATGAGAAAAATTTCAGAAAAAAAAGAATTAATTTTATCAAAAACAGACATATAGGCAGGGGCGTGCTGGCCCGCCGGGACACCGGGCAAATGCCCGGTGGGCCGCTGCCCGCCACATTAAAAATTAAGAATATTTTAAAAGAACAAGATCGTTGACGCCGATTCATTTTCAAGGGTCACTTGCCTATTCGATGATTATAGCAAAAACCTTCCTTTTAGTTTTAAAGCTCCTCTCCTTCGTAACTCATGCCCTTCGGTCTCCATCTCGATCACTTGCGAGAGCCCTTTGGTTCTCCTTTTTATCTATTCCTTTATTTTTCGCCGGTGGTCCTGCTATATTCGGTGATATTGTCAGTTGCAAAAATCAGGAGGGAGGTGGAAGGTCTTTTACAATGTTTTTCACACATGTGGGTATTCTATGACCGACTCTGGCGGCTGGTCTCACAAAGAAGTATCCAAAGTTATTCATTAAGTCACGTCTGTTTTCAAGTGGCGTTCAAAAGGGAGGGCAACTTAGATACAAGAGTGTAAAAATTATTTCACTCTTTCGGAAGTTCTCGAACAGTTCTCATCCAATTTTAAGTCTCTTTTATATATATGTCGGTTGGCTAATTTTTTTTAATTAACAAGTTTATTTGTGCTAAATTAATAGTAATAATATGAGTGAGAGGAAGCGAAAAGGAGGTGCCGAAAAGCTACGTGAAAAGAAAAAAAACTTTTGCTAGAAAAAGCAGAAAAGTGTGTTAAATTGGACAAATAAGCATTATTAACAAATTAAAAAAAAATAAGTGGGCTGAAATTGTGTCGCATATCCAGGGCCGCCCCGTGCCAGCCAGCACGCCCCTGCATATAGGTATGATTATCTTTACAGATTCATTACGTATTGTCGAGGCAAAAAAAGGCATTCTTAATTTATGGTGAATTTCCGATAGTTTTTAAAGAATATACTTAGGAAAGACATTAACTTCAAAATATGGTGCCAAAATTAGTAGGGACTTTTTTAGGATATGGATCAAAATTTTTAAAATTTCTGAACTAAAATAAGAAGTCATAGATATTATACTATGACTTTTTATTTAATTAACATTGTGGATATCATTATATTTACTTACTATCTTTTTTGATTAACAAATATTTTTAGAATTAATTATTTTTTAAGCGCCTCGAGACATTTTATTTTTCAAAATTGGCCCAAGTAAGCCATCAATTTGGACAACCTTGTTCTACGTTTAATTAAAACAGAACATTCCGAACATACTTTGCTACCTACCTAGGCATTCAACTAACCTGGGCAAAGATTTTGATTTTTCCATTCCCAAAATTTTAGATAAAGAACAATTAAGGGTCAGAAAATGAAAATCTAGGCCCTTTTACCAAACTCAACCAAATTTTGTATACATAATCAGTGGGACCCCAGTATGCATAATCCGTGGGCCCCCAGAAGTCTAAAAATGCAAAAACTAACCCCCCCCCCCCACTACATGATTATAAATAATTTTATTAAATATTAAATATCAGTGAGGGGCCAGGTTATATGGTAAAGTCAACTGAATGGCCACATCAGAACGTGTCAGTTTATTTTAATATTGATAAAAAAATTTTAGAAAAAAATAATTTATCTTAAATATTTTTTATATTTTTTATTTTTATTCAGGCTGATTTCATCTCTAAGACAATCGGTATCATTATCTTTTTCAAAATATTTTACTTGTTTATAGAATAGTTTTTTATATTCCTTTTTTAAAGCATTTTTTTTTTCAAATTTCGATTGATAAAGGAGAATTTCTCCTGAAACGTCAAAACAAATAAAAGTTTTCACATTGTTTTTATTTTATGTTTTGCGATTGAGGTTGTTAAAGTATTTACTGAAAGGATAGTCCACGTTTGGGTTGGATCAACATTTATACCATGTTCTTTCGATTCCATTCAGATTTAATTATCCCTATCAACCAGTGGATAGCCAGAAAATTTTCATGGGGGGGGGGGTTAATCCACAAAGCAAAATATTTAGTGGGAATTTTTTTTATTAAAACAAATAGTCCAGTTAAATTGTGTTTTTACCCGGAAGGTTTTGGAGTAGTGTTGTAATTTCTTCGACCGTCTGTTTTTGGGTGTGCAGAATCCGAATCTGAGGTTTGCTAACAAAGTTTCGTGATGGAACATTGTCAAAAATTCCAAAAAGGGTAAAAATTTTGATGAAAAAATGAGATTTAAATCTCGTTTTTTGTTTATAACTCGAAAACTATCAACCTTTCGTAAATAACCTTCCTATTCAAAATGAAAGTTCATAAAATCTCCTACAAATTTCATCATTTAGGTTTTCTCCGACCAACCGTTCGATTTTTTGTCTTGAGCTTTTACTTGGACCACTTTTTTGATAAAACTTTTAGATTTATAGACTTATTATCCACCATTTTCCATGACACTTTTGAAGATTCGGGTAAAATCCTGTCATGGAAAATGCTAGATATCTAAAGATCTAAGAGTTATAACAAAAAGGTGGTCCAGAAAAACGTTCAAGCCAACAAAATTTCTAGAGAATGAGATAGAAATCAAATTTCTAGGATGAGTGGTTTTCGTTTTATTAAGAAAAAACTGAGATTTTTTATCAAAAAATTGCAGTTTTTCAAAACTTCAACCTCATTTGCGGCACGGGTTACCATTATCCAATTAAGATGAAACTTTGTTTTAATTTAATCTAGCTTAAAAATGTATAAAGTTGTCTTTGTCGAAAACGTGCGCTTTCATGGTCAAAATGAGAAAAAATCTAAAAAAGTGCGAGTTTTTGGGATTTGCGGAAACAGAAAAAACTCGCCACAATTTTCAACTAGCGCTTGAGCCCGAAGTCGGAGAAAACCTAAATGATTAAATTATTAGAAAATTTTATGACCTTTCATTTTTAATACGAAGGTTATTTAAGAAAAGTTGATAGTTTTCGAGTTATAAGCAAAAAACCGCCAGAAAATGACTTTTTTTAAACTTTTTTGTCATTTTTGACAATGTTCCTTCACGAAATTTTGTTATAAAACCTCAGATTCGGATTCAGCACACCAAAAAATATATAAGATCAAGAAATCGAAACTGCCCCAAAAATTTCCTGCGAGGGGCCTTTTAGAGAACAATTCAACTGAACTTAAAAGGTACTCCAAGAAATTAAAAAAGAAAATAATTCTTGATTAAACATATGAAATATATTTAATTGCGGTTAGTTTGCCATAAGAAACGGTTTGTCATCCCATGAGCCCTGCCATTGGGGGCTTCTCACCCGCCATGTGGCTAAGCCTCTGCTATCAACAACTAACGCTATAGGTATGTATTTCAGTTTATGCTTACATTAAAACTGCCAATCAACTGTAGAATGGCTGGATGCAGTTATCGCTATCATTATTGGCAAGCTATCAACCTCGAACAGCGTGATCTGAAACAAAATATCGTAAAATTTAGCTTAAATTCATAACGCTAGAGTGTATTAAAAAGTTAAAAATAAATAGAGCACTAAATAATTATTCCAAAACTATAAATATGCAAATTTTATGATTTTTCAATGTAATTTTTGACACATTTTCTATGCCACTGTCAATACGAGTGTGATAGAATTATTAAATGAACCTCAAAATTGAGAATCAAGAATATAAGTAAATGTTATATCTTATTCATTACTCTAAATCAGCGCCTCTTAAACATTTTTTATTCGCGATTTGTCTGAGAAATTTTTCGCGACCCCATATTATATAGATAGATGGTATAAACCAGTGGTTCCCAACCTGGGGGCGATCGAACTTTGGGTTATCAGGGGGCCAATAAATAAGTGGGTGCGATGAGGGGTAAAAATTAAAAATGAAATCAACTACTCCTGTTTTTTAAATGTACGTCAATGATCTTAGTTAATTGAATGTAATGGAAGGCAGCCGAGGGGTAGTGAGGAAAGAAAAATCAACATATATCAAATATTTATTTATTGGAATCCTTCCTCCTTTCCTTTCAAACCGACGTTTCGGAGGATTTTTTCCTCCTTCTTCAGAGTTTCAAAGGGTCAATGAATGAAACAAATAAAATGTTTCCTTCTTCTCTCCACAGTACACACCCTTTGAATCCCTGAAGAAGGAGAGAGAAATCCTCCGAAACGTCGGTTTGAAAGGAAAGGAGGAAGGATTCCAATAAATTACACCTTATTTGATATGTGTTAATTTTTCTTTCCTCACCACCCTGGGCTGCCTTCCATTACATTCAATTAAAAGTTCTACCAGTCCGTCTCTCTCCAGAGAAAATTTCGTCGCAAAAAAAATCTTAGTTAATTATTGCACTTCTTTGTTCTTAAAAAAATCTGTAAAAAATGTATATTTTAATTTTTTTATTTAAGAATGACCGGATAAAACTGCTTTGGTTGTTGTTATATACGGTAATAAAATTGTTTAAAATAATAAAACTACTTCATTATTTACACTTTATCAAATTAAAATTAGCCATTCAATGAAAATGAAAAGAGGGCTATAGGTGTTAGTCAACCTCCAGAAAGGGGAGATGGGCCACAAAAGGTTGGGAACCATCACTGGTATAAACCATAATTTTTACTAGCAAATCATAAATAAATTTATTTTGAAGCAAATCTTTAATACACAAATATTATAATAATTTTATCATTTATTAAAACTACATAATTACAATATTCAATCTAAATATTAATGAAATGGATCTGCTTGTTTCTTATTAAATAAAAAATCGAACAGGACTTCAACATCTTCAATATTTTTCAAATTTTATCTTTATTTTCAATTTATACCTAATCGCCAATGCTGAGAAAGTCACTACACATAAATAAATAAATATATCTAAAATACAGAATGGCCATTTCACAGATTAATTTGTGACAGCTAAGTTTGAAAAGCAGGAGTGGGGGTGTCTCCAGTCAGGACAGACATTTCACCTCCAGCCCGAACATTAGTCGAGTCAGAAATTTCTCCAAACAAATCCATTTTGAAACTGGGCCAGTCTCCGCCAGAGGGAATGTCCGTCGAAATCCCGAGACTCTGTTCACAGACCATTCCGACACCAATCTGATATTAAGGCATATCTCCGCCCGATCGAATTTCGGTCGAAATACCGAGACTCGGTTAGTTGATCATTCTGACACCAACCTGATATTAATGCGAATCTCCAACTGATCGTAAAACCCATGTGTCTCATAAATGGTAACAGTCGGATGTCAGATCGATACGCTCATGTCGGTTTAGTCTCAGACTTGCCACATGGGTTATTGGAAATTCAATGACAGATATACATCGAATTCACTTTAATTATTGACAGGTGCGAATTATAATTTTTTTATTGTCATAGTTGCCCTATGTTTCGCGACCCCAAAATGTATTTACTAATCTGAAAATTGTATAGCAATGTTATAGCAAGATAGCCACATAATGGTTAATCTCTTATGTGGCTAACTTGCTATAACAACAAAACAAATTTTCTATATCCAATCGAGTAATTGACCCCATGAGAAATAAGAGATAAAAAGACTGATGAGATGAAGGTCAAACCTTAGAAACTATACTATCAAACAAATAAATTATATATGTATATATTTATATGTATGAGTTTATTTGCATCAATCAACCTCGTTGATTTCTCTTTAGATATTTATCATTTAAAATTATTAATTCATCAAAACTGCAAAGAGCGTAACGAGTTATGAAAAAGTGTCACTTTTTACTCCAATTATCATTCGTCTTTGAAAATAAAAGTTCTAATATACCGGGTGAGTTTTTTATCTTGAGACATTCTTATAACTCAAAAACAATGCATTATATGGAAAAAAGTTTCAAATAAAAGTGTATTTATATCAAGGGGGAAACTAAACTACGCTATTATTTGTTGGCGCAGAATAAGCTTTCAAGGGTATTTCGAAGTCAACTTCTGTTTCTTAAATGGAAACGTATGTTTCTGTACATATTCTGAATCTACAAAAAAAACTGAACAACTTTCATAAGAACTATTTTTTTATACGACATCAAATAAAAAAAAATATTAAATCAATTAGATCACTTAAAAAAATCTTAATAATTATTTTTAACAATCATTCAACTTAATTATCAAATAATAATGATTAAATCATTAATTATTAAATAAATATTTATTAAATCGAAGTCACAATAGTGAAAATAAGTGTTTATAGTGATATGAAAACTTCATTATACTCAAATTGAAGAGATTATATTCTACTTAATAGACCTAGTTGAAATTCTTGAGTTTAAAAAAGTTCATTTCTCGTGTCAATCCCAGATAATTATATTGTATTACTATAATAAAAACGAGCTTTTCGTGCGTACCTTCGGCACGCCCTCGAAGCTCTGCCCTCCGGGCTGGTGGCCTGGCGGGCAGCGTCTCTGTCCAAAAATTTTATTCCTCTTAAAAAACCACACTCCAAATGTATACCCGTAAACTACCGAAAATACATCGTCTCTTAAAAGTTTCGCCTCTTTAATTTTCGAGTGGCGAGGGGGGGGGGAATAATTATCAATATATTTAATGTTTCTTAATTTAAAATGAATTGGAGTCTTTCATTTCAAAATTCGAGTCCAAATTACAATTATATTTCAAATTTGCCTGGTTAATGAAAATGGATTGGAGCCATCAGTTTAAAATCCGAGCTGACAATTATATTTCAAATTTGCCTCGTTAATTAATATATATTTAATGTTTCTTAATTTAAAATCTATTGATGTTTTTTCATTTTCATTCGAGTTCAAATGAATACAATATTATCTCGACACAAAGTCTAAATCAAAAATATATAGTTTTAGTAACAGAAATCAAGATATAAATATTAATGTTGCATTGGTGTAATGGCTAGAGCTGATGCCCTTAGTTCAAGAGTTCGTCGGTTCGATTCTAGCCAAGAGGGTAATTTTTTTAAAGAAAATTCTCTCAGCGTTGTTACAAATTAATCTAGCCTCTTATATATAGTATTATTGAAATCGGACTAAAATTGACGGATATATGAATTTTTTAGTTATATCGTATTTGTATATTACAAAATTTTGTACATTTTCTAGATATCATATTTTATTAAAATTCGAATATTTCTTGCGATACTCTTCAATGGTTAATAATAAAAACTCCGTCAATTTTAGTCCGATTTCAATAAATAAACATGTTTTGGATTTGTATTAACGTCCTCTATCGATATAATATATAATTTGGCCATTTAATATTAGGGTGGACCAAAATGAAAAAACCTACTTTTTCAAAATTTTGAGGCCTAGGGCTCGGTTATGCGATGTTCGAAATTTAAAGTTATTAGATGTTTATCTATATGAACAAGTTTCCGGGTTGTCTCGTTGATTTTCGCATAATTTCAAATTCCCCATATACGTTAAAACCACTCTAATAGATATAGAACTGTTTTTAATACATTCTATTCAATCACTGTCCATTTTTTATGGTTTTGAAAAAAGAAGTACAAAAATATATAAAGATATAATTTTGATTTTAAGTTGTTTTATATACAAAAAAATCTGGTGTGATTTCTGAATACATTGAGCTTAAATGACTAAAAACAACCGAAAATAAAATTGAATTATAAACATAAAGAAATTTCATTACTCGGTTCGGCGAGAGGTAGGAGCAGTATTAAATTCACTTAAAAAGTTTTTCGTTAGTCAATTAAATGAATCACTTTATTATAATGATGTTTCACTAAAGATAAACGTTGCTGTTATTTAATTTTAAAGAGATAGTTTTAAGTGGATAAATAATACACAACATAGAAACTCTAAAGTGTCTTAGAATAAATAGAGGGGGTTATAAAGAAAAGTGGAACTTGACGCATAGACAAATATTTTTTATAAAACACTTTTTTAAAGTCAAGAGATTTTTAAACGTAAATTTAAAAATATTTATATCAATCAAAAGAAATGAAGAATGAAATGGTTTTATTGATGATTTTCAAAAACTAAAACGATATTTTCTACTGAAGATGATCAACCTAGTGATGATCAAAACTGTTTAGTGATTTCATATAAGTAAATAGATAAAAAGAACACTGGTCGACAAAAATTTCTAACCGTGTAAACCTAATAATGCATTCCAATAGAGTTGTATACTCTGAATATCATGCAATTTCCCAATTTCTTACAACAGGTCAGAGTTTTGAGATATTATCGGTCAAAACGACGAAAAAGGCCATTTTGACCTATTTTCGAGTCCCATTAGATATTAAACAGTAATATTTGAAATCAAAATATTTTGTTGACTTAATAGAAAACAGCTTCCTCTTTGATTTTCAAACTACCACTTGTTTTTGGATCACTTAGAACTCGAGATATAACTAAAAAACTAAATCTAATTGATTATAAAGGATAATATAACATAGATAAAAACATATGCTCTTAGTTTTTTAGTTATAATTCGAGTTCTAATTGAGCTAAATTCAAGTGGTGATTTGAAAATCAAAGCGGAAGCTGTTTTCTATTAGGTCAACAAATTATTTTGATTTCAAATATTGCTGTTTGGTATCTGGTTGAACTCGAAAACGGGTCAAAATGGCATTTTTCGTTGTTTTGACAGATAATATCTCAAAACTCTGACCTGTTGTAAAAATCTGGAAATTGCATGCTAATCAGAATATACAACTCTACTGGAATCCACGGTTAGATTTATTGTTATTTAATTTTTGTCGAGCAGTGTAATTTAACTGTATTATTATATTTCTTCCCAATTAACCCCTTGGCGTTATAATAATGTAAATTTAAATGCAAATTCTTTCTTGATTAGAAAACTTTCTCTTACGTAGTATATGTAAAATGTTCATACAAATTTAAAGTATATGGATATAAGGTCGACCAAATGCGAAAGGATTATTGGGCTTCCTAATGGATCCTGTTCCTTTTTGGCCTCAATAAACATTAGTCTTGCGTAACAAGCATCGTCAACTATCCATTCTATATTCCATTTATATTAATAACCACAGGTAATCGGCAGTGGATTAATCAGCCCTCCATCATCCAGAATGGTCACCCCCAATCAGCTGATGATATTCCAAGGCAAACAAGTGCAATATTGCCCAAGGGACGATAAATAACCCCAACATTTTATGAGTATTCGCTATATGAATATTTCATCTCGCAACTCAGCAAGTTAAATAATGTTTATGACCTAACATAATAAGATAATCTAGGATTCGGATCGAAAGTGAATTTGAAATTGATACCCCCAACCTCTGGTTTAATTAGGTATTAATTACTTGTGATTCACATAAATGAATCATCGCTAATTAACCTTCTAATTCTAAGCATAAATATGAAGGTCGGATTGTTATCTAACAAACATGGCCTGATGAATGTTTACAGAATAGAGGAGGTAACAAATTTTATTTCCATTACTCTACAAATTAAATGGATGTTTCTATCAAATGTAATGAAATCTTGTTTTTGTAAACAACGAAATTGAGATTTTTACTGATCTTTACGTTATAAAGTCTCTTGAGGCCATAAAAGTGGTATTTATTATAGAAAAAGCTGGTATATGCGCGTATACCAAAATGATGCCTAGACCTAGAAGGTTCAACCGTAAATTTATGAAAATTTGAATTTATATAGTTTTTTGTTAATTCATAAGATAGTGACTTATTTTTAAATCTATATATTTATTTATTTTTAGAATACTTTAACTCAAGGCTGGTGCAGTATTTTTGAAAATTCTCAAAAATAGCTCTAACTAAAATTGGAGCCAAGAATGTGTTGAAAAATAAAAAGATTATTTGATGTATTGGATAGCGGAATTGTTTTTTGACTTAAAGTGATAAAATGAGGTATTTATAAACCAATGAAAATTAATTTATTTGTATCATGGAAAAAAAAAATCCAGCCATTCCAGTGAGAAGTTACAGAGTCGTCAAAATGGCTCGAATTGCTTCATGTCCCTATGACCTCCAGAGACTGAAACTCGCTCCCTGCCACCATCTTTCCCGCGACTTATAACCTTCAGCTATTTAAGACCCGTATCCACAGATACCTTCCACCCCCGCCCAACCCATAAAATTATTTCTTCTTCTTTTCACGATGGAGGGGCCAACCCAGGCCTTTAGGGTTTTTTTTTTTTTTTTTTTTTTATAATGATATTGATACAAGAAGAAGTTGCACCAAGAAGGTACAACCTCTGAAGT
The DNA here is from genome assembly GCA_024734495.1 of Forficula auricularia. NCBI lineage: Eukaryota > Metazoa > Arthropoda > Insecta > Dermaptera > Forficulidae > Forficula > Forficula auricularia. The sequence goes on along the minus strand of JALMQS010000128.1, from coordinate 31,178,987 downwards.
CCGTGGTGGACCCTTGTAACGTGAAGATAAGGGGAGATTTAGGGATTGGGTAGAGGTCGAAGGTATCTGTGGATGCTGGTCTTGAAAGTTTGAAGGTTATAAGTAGCTGGAAAGACGGTCGGGGGAAGAAGAATTCCAGTCTCTAGATGTCATAGGGATAAATGAATTGGCGAATGCGTTTGTTCGATTAGTATCTAGTTTAAGCGCGTAGGGGTGTTGAATTTTAGAAAATCGTGTATTTCGGGCAAATGAGGCCTTTGGTGGGATTATCGATTTTATTTCGTCAGAACAAAAGCCATGGTAATATCTATAAAAAAGGGATAGGGCGGAGACAGATCTACGATGGGCTAGGGAGTCGAGAGTGTCAGTTAATGTAGGATCGCCTATCAGTCTGATAGCTCGCCTCTGAATTGCATCTAAGGTATTAAGAGAATACTTGGAGGCTCCTCTCCACAAATGCGAGCAATATTCAAGACAGGGGCGAATTTGAGCCTTGTATAATATAAGGAGTTGAGTGGGGGTGAAAAATCGTTTGGTTCGGAAAAGAAAGCCAAGCTTACATGCTGCAGCTTTTGCTACTGAGATAATATGGTCATTCCAAGAGAGGTCAGAACCTAAGGTGACACCTAACATTGATATTTTATTACGGAATTCCAATGAGCTCGAATCAAAGGAAATGTCCGGAAGGTTCCTATCTGCGCGCCTAGAAATTAGGCAGCACTGTGTTTTGCCAGCATTAAAGTTTACCAAATTGTGAGATCCCCATTTTTTAAGCATGCTTAAATCTGAATTTATTGAGGAGGCTATGTTTGCGCGATTGTCTAGTAAGGATTGAGCGTTGTGGAGGGTGCTATCGTCAGCGTAACAATGTATTGGATTGGAGGGCAGATTTAATAGGTCATTAATATAGATAATAAAGAGTGTGGGAGAGATGACTGAGCCCTGAGGAACTCCAGCATTAGTATTAAAGGACGAGGATGATATTCCGTCAACCTCGACTTTAATAGAGCAGTTTGAGAGAAAGCTCTCAAGCAACTTGCAGAGGCTCGGGGGAAGGCCAAATGCAGGTAATTTGGCAAGAAGATTTTCGTGCCAGACATGATCGAAGGCCTTTGAAATGTCTAAGCCTATTACGAAAGTCTCTTTACCAGTCTCTAGTGCTTTATTCCAAATATGGAGTTATATATGCTAAAATATCGGCGGTGGACCGAAATTGTCTAAAGCCGTATTGACTGTCATGGATTAGTTTATTAGATTCTAAATGGTGCACCTTTTTGGTGTAACTCCTTCTCTCATCATTATTATTAAAAAAAAAATCAATGTAGTTATGTTTTTCTGATATCCCTGTTTTATCACTCTAGCCACTGAGGAAGTCGAAATAAATCGACGAAACGTCTGGCCCATTTAATAAAAACTCTGTTTTTAATTTTTTGGCCAATTCCCTACTCTTTTAATTGGCTTTTATTAATAATATCAGTAACAATGATATTTTCTCAGAGATATTAATTATTTATTTCGGAAAAAATTTGGTACTTAACATGGGCCAAGTTTTCCTTACATAATGCATTTTGGACAATTTTATAATTTTATTTATTTTGTATTCATCTAATAATATAAGAATCGTCCAAAACGCCTTTTCTAATGGAAATTCGTCACTTGTTGAGAACCACATTTTTTCTTTGACTTTAGGGGAGACCCGGGCACATTTTCCATAGGGACACGTTTCCAACCCGATTTAGTTTTTAAATATGCTGCTAAATGACGCAGGCGGGCTAACTGGCTGAAGTAACAACACAGCACCCATCATCTACGAAAGTTTTAGTTTAGTAGTTGCTGTGACATTGACGGCAGAGCTGCTTTCTTAATTTTCAGTTCTTTATTAAAACTTAAAATAAACGTACTAGCATTAAACTTATTGTTTTGAAATTGCATGTACTAAAAAAAGAGTTTCTTTCTTCACATAGATATGCGTTTGTTTTGTAAATAATTTACACCGCTACTACGTGTGTGTAGTGTTAAAGTTCCAAAATGGCGTCGGGGCAAGTTTTCCAAAAGCATACGGGGCATGTTCTATTATTATGCCTTTTTAGTTTACAATGAAAAATACATATTAAGTAACAAGCAAGATTTATTACCTGTGTTTTACCATTTAAAGTAGAGTTGGAAAATTTGAACACGTACATTTTTAGTAGGCTGGAAAAATTACCCCGCATAAGAGGAACATTTTCCAACTTCACATCATCAGACTTATCCATTTGCTGTCAAAGACTATATTTACTTTTTTGAAAAATAATTATACTAGATTGTAGAGTAAGGTCTGGGAATGCAATGATATCCTGTTTATACTTCAAAAAAGATAAAATTAAAAAAATAGTACAAAAATAAAATTATAAAAAAGCTGGGAAACTTGCCCCGGTCTCTCGAACTTTAAAAAATAAGAATTAACCTTCGACCCAACCGAATTTAATGTTACAGGACGATCTGAGTAAGAATCAAATAATGAAAACATAGGTCAAAATAAGCTGACGTGTTCTGATGTGGCAATCCTCTTGACTTTACCATACAACCTGGCCCCTCACTTATATTTAATATTGAATAAAATTATTTATAATCATGTAGGGGTGGAGTTAGTTTTTGCATTTTTAGACTCCTGCGACCCACTGATTATGTATACAAAATTTGGTTTAGTTTGGTAAATGGCCAAGATTTTCTTTTTTTACCCTCCGCCCCCCCCCCCCCCCCCCATTTCGGGCGGTTAGTTTTTGCATTTTTAGACTTCTGGGGACCCACTGATTATGTATACAAAATTTGGTTGAGTTTGCTCAAACGACCTAGATTTTTAATTTTTAACCCCCCTCGACCCCCCTTAATTTTGGGTCGATATGCACTAAAATCTAATCAGCTCTTAATCTCAATGGACCAAAACTACGTGTGAAATTTGGTTTCGATATTCACACTAGTTTTTGAGCTAGCTCCAACCCAAATTTGGTAACGCACAGAATAACTAACAGACATTTTGACAAAACAATTATTATCTCGAAAAATATAATTTTTTCGATGTTGACTTATTAGAGCTTTTTTGTAGACCGAAATGCCATGGTTTTGCTCAATTTTTTTAATCGAAATAATTTCAGCAGTTTTTTAGATATTTTGAAACAAATCACTTTTTTCATGCACGATAACAATACTTGACCATACCCTGCCTGATGCTAAAGTAAAATAAAATGAAAAAACTACAAAGTAGGATTTCCAAATATCTAGTATCTCTTTAATTTAATTAAATATGTTTAATCTCGAAAGAACATGTGTAATATACTTTCTGAATAAAAAATCATACGTTAATTCCTATTAGCAACGGGTCCTTAAAGTGTGAAACTTCGTATCTAACGGAAAATTAATCAACAGCATTGTTGAAATTTTTAGAATGTATCAGCATCTTAAATCTCTCTACTTGAAGATCAGTGCTTAAAAGGCATTTAGTCGAGAGTCACTTTAAACTTGCATTTGAGTTTGGTTGTCAAACATTGCGTTCATCTTGAGAGTATTACTGAATCCTAATTAAAATTACATCCTTTAACTAGCTGGGTTCTAGAAATGGAAGAGTAATATGCGAATCAAGGATTAGCGAGAATTATCTACTTAATGTATTTTAGTCATATAAATTCTTAATGGTACTTTGAACCCACTGGGAGCAGGGAAAGCCACAAAAAAATGCAAATTTGAAGAGAGAGAGGACTCTTGCGGAAATACGGCTTAATATAAAACAAACAGGTAAGACAACGTGTTTTAGCGAACAGAACTGGTTTTAGAAAATTTATTAATTTATACATCTAAAGTAGATTTAAAATTTTAAAATAAATACAAATCTTTTTCAAAACAATCTTTAAACGCTTAATCAAATCGAAACGTTTCAGGTGAATTTCTCCCTTTATCAATGGAAATGTGTAATTAAAATAAGCTGACGTGTTCTGATGTGGCCATCCACTTGACTTTACCATACACCCTGACCCCTAAAATTATTTATAATCATGTAGGCGGGGGGGGGGGGGTTAGTTTTTCCATTTTTATACCTCTGGTGTATGTATACAAAATTTGGTTGAGTTTGATAAATGCCAAGATTTTCATTTTTTGAGCCTACACCCCCCCCCCCATTTTGGACGGTTAATTTTTGCATTTTTAGACTTCTGGAGTCCCACTGGCTATATATACAAAATTTGGTTGAGTTTGGTAAATGGCCAAGATTTTTAATTTTTGACCCTACACCCCCCCCCCATTTTGGGTTGTTAGTTTTTAGACTTCTGGAGGTCCACTGATTATGTATACAAAATTTGGTTAAGTTTGCTCAAACGAGCTAGAATTTTTAATTTTTAACCCCCCTCCACCCCCTTAATTTTGGGTCGATATGCACCAAAATCTAATCAACTCTTAATCTCAATGGACCAAAACTATGTGTGAAATTTGGTTTTGATATTCACACTATTTTTTGAGCTAGCCCGTCCACAAAAATTTGGTAACGCACAGACTAACTAACAGACATTTTGACAAAATAATTATTATCTCGCAAAATATAATTTTTTCGATGTTTACTTATTAAAGCTTTTTTGTAGACCGAAATACCATGGTTTCGCTCAATTTTTTTAATCAAAATAGTTTCAGCCGTTTTTGAGATATTTTGAAAAAAAGAAGGAAAAAAACATTTTTTTCATGCACGATTACAATACTTGACCATACCCTACCCTGTATGGTAAAGTAAAAAAGAAAAAAAGTTGCTTTCTCTAAGGTTTAGAAAGTAACAGTAAACTTTTTTTTTATAATTATAAATTTTCCATTGATAAAGGAGAAATTCTCCCGAAACGTTTAGATTTGATTAAACATTTAAAGATTGTTATATAAAAGATTTGTATTTATTTTAATTAAATAACATGGGGGAGTCGGGTTGTCCGAGCTGGCTAAGGCGCTGGGCCCGCTTTAGCATTGTTGATGACGATGTTCAAACGGGAGACCCGGGTTCGAGCCTGGCTAGCATATAAAATTTCGACCGGCTAAAACTTGGCTCCCTCACTAACCCTACTAACACTTTACTGATGTGCTGTTTAAATGGGCTCTGTTTCCGGTGACAATAAATTACAAAAAAAGAATTATTTTAAAATTTTAGACAATTTCTAGTGCAGGGGTTCCCAACGGGGTCCAGGTGATGATGGAATTTTAAAAAGGGTCTATATAGTATCCCAGGAGTTTATTGGGGGTATATGATAAATTTTTCTAATTTTATTTTATTTTTTTATGTACAAAAAAAATGTAATAATATTGCAGTTTTGTTTTTTTTTTAATTTGAATTATCATATGAGCCTGATGTTTCACTTATATACTTAGTATAATAAATATAAATATAAAATTTTATTGTCATGAGTTTATCCATTAGTACCTATGTATTTCTTGATGGAAGTTTAACGGATGGGCATGAAGTCATGTGTAATAGAAAGAACTATTTTAAAGTAAACGTGATATTGGTCGATAACTTTCCCTTAAATTCCGGGAAAGTTTGACATTCAGCCGAGATTCTTGTCAGTAATTTCAATTCCGGGACTATCCCGGCCAAACCGGGACGGTTGGCAACCCTAGCCGGAGGATCTTTGTTAAGCCTCGGATTAATAAGTGATATCTACTCTTATTAAACGAGCAAAAATTGTATATTTATTTATTTATATATATATATTTATTTATATATTTGTATCTTGGTTCTATTTTGAAAATCGGCCCTACCGATTTTGATGAAACAAAATCTATTAACAAGTTTTGAGGATGAAAAAACGATCTGGCTATGTCTGGACCTCATCAAAATTCATCTTAATTGATTTTTTCTTAATTAAAGTAATTATTGATAGATGAAAATCTCAATAAAAAAATGACTCGTCGGAACCACTGGACTATAGAAATATTTTAAAAATCTTTGCTTTTTACTTTTACTAAAATGAATATTTTTGAATTAGACTTTATTATAAGTGTGGAAATAATTGAATATATTATATATAGCTATGTATTTAATAAATAGAATTCATTGAATAAATTGCGGCGAGGCAAATTTGAAATATGTATAATTGAATTGAGCTGAAAGAAAGACAACTATTAATTTTATTAAATATATTAATAATTATTCCTTCGCCACCCCTCCACTCTTCTAATTAAAATTAAATATTAAATTGTCTTTTCTCCAGACAATTATCCTTGAAATTGTCTTCCCGAGATGCACATATTTTTTAATTTTATTTTTTATTTCAGATTCTATACGATTATTTTTTTTATTATTATTTTCCTATTTATTTTTTTATAATGTTTATCAATATGAACGAATGTGGTCAAATTGGTGTACGAGTAAGCAAATATACACATAATATGTGGACCACTAGAAAGATAGAAGTACAAAAACTGGATGGGGGGTGGGGATGGATGTGGGGGGTGCAGGAGGTGGGGTGCAGTTGTGGCGGATCCGGGGGTGGGAGGCGCAGTTGGGGTGGGGTGGGGGTGCAGTGGTGGGGGCGAGGTGTGTGGTTGGGGGGGGGCAGGGGTTACCATGCATCGCTCGGTGCCTCCACGTACTAATAAAAGAAAGATAAATAGATTCCGTTCTTTTAGAGACAATTTGATTTTATGGAAATTGAATTGGAATAATATATAGTAAATGAACTGCTATCGGAAGGATATGTATTTTACGATTGAGATTTTATCATAATGAGCGTTTTAAATGGTTAAATATGTAGTGTGAATTATATCAAATATGATATCAAAATTACATCATTTGATTTTCAAATTGACACATTAATATTCATGCTCATTTATATCTAATTTCTCAGTCGAGTATACACAGTTGAGTTCGAAAAATGATATTTCTGTTAGTTAACGATATTGTTTTAAAATATTAGTCGATTGTGAAGAGGCTGGCAAGATTTAGATAACACTCAAAAGGAAAAGGCTATATAAGTCGAGATATTCTCAAATATTGTCTTTAGCAAGACAAATAGAAGCGGAATAAAAACCTAAGCAGGATAATCTGCAGAAGAGGCTGAACAATCATTGAGGCTCTAGGAAATACATTCTACTAAAAATTTATTATTAAATCCAATTAATTAAATTAATATATTATGATCCGAATAAGATTATCAGTTCTAAAAAATGATCTGATGCTGCTTACACAACAACTAGACATAAGCCAAGATCGGTAAGGGAGGACTCTTGGGGGATTAGCCACCGAATTTTGTTTAAGTCCCCCTCCAAAGGTCAACAAAAAAGATAATAATTAAATGATATAAGGATATGAGCTAAGAGTCATCTACTAGATTCCAGATGGAACTGATGATTTTGATAATATGCCACAAGCGTCGTCCGCAGAAATCGAACCCGCGTGATCTGGAAGAATTTCTGCGTTAGATTCTTTATAGAGAAATAAGAAAAATAGAAGATTTTGTATTACTTTACAAGATCTTAGGAAATTCGATAAATAAATTAAATTCATAGTTTTAAATTGAATAAAACGATCGTTTCGTCACTATATTTGCGACTTTTTCAGGGACTTATATTTCTTCAACTCAATTTTCTGATATTATTATAGGTACGAAACATTCTATCTTTTTTAATTTATCTAATTTTAAACACATTAATTTTTCTATTACAGTTTAAACAAAGAACCACAGAAGCTTTCTTTGTTTTAACTGTATTGAAAAAAATTAATGTGTTTAAGGTAGCTGTTTCACCATATGGGTTTTCTTAGGATTTTTTTTTTTGAAATTTAGACATTATTATTTAAATACTACTGCATCGATTGGTGGCAAAATGAAATTGATGAACAATATAGTTCCGGCGACTGTGGGTCAGTGGGTAGAGTGTTGGGTCGCTGACTCGGAGATCGCTGGTTCGAGACCGAGTCTCAGCAGATAGATATGTGTAGTCGCCTCCTCTTGGAAAGTAATGGCAACCTACCAAGAGTATAATTGCCAAGTGACCTCTCCAAATTAGCCGTTCGGAACCGGCATTAAAAAGTAGGTCCAGTATATCTGTGTAAAACAACTAAACACACTCAGCATATGTATATGTGGAGAGGCGCCGACACCCGTTTCGGGTATGACACTCAAAGAAGAAGATATTAAATTCCAAAGATAGAGTTTTTCAGACTCTTATACATTCCACTATACGGGAAATCGGAAAGTTTACATACATATTTAATTATAATTAAGAAACTCTTCTTACCATTGTTATAAAAAACTAAAATGACACGTCTGATGTGGCCATCCATTTGACTTTACCATACACTTCTGGTTGAGTTTGATCCAAGGGCCTAGATTTTCATTTTTTGACCCCCCCCCCTCATTTTTGGCGGTTTGTTTTTGCATTTTTAGTGTTCTGGGGACCCACTGATATGTATACAAAATTTGGTTGAGTTTGCTCAAATAGCCTAGATTTTTTTTGAGCCCCTAATTTTGGCACCATAAAAAAATATTTTCGTTATTATAGGTTCATTTTATAGAATATTTCATTTTTCTTGTTTTTTTTTTAGTTTGAAAATATTATAATTTTAAATTTTAACCCCCGCTGACCCCCTTAATTTTTGGTCGATATGCACCAAAATCTAATCAGCTCTTAATCTCACTTCAGGAAAACTACTTGTGAAATTTGGTTTTGATATTCCCACTAGTTTTTGAGCTAGCTCGTCCACAAAAATTTATTATCCCACAGACAACAGAATAACACATTAACGGACTAACAGATTTTTCTCTACGTTCTAGACATTTTTCAACACGATGAACAAAAAAAAATGAAAATTTTTGAGTGAATTCAATACTAGGCTTCGCTTGCCTTCCGGGCGAACCGAGTAATACAAATCCATACCATATAGCTTAAAAAAAGTTGGAGTGTTTCGAATTAGAATAAATTAACAATCCGAAGAGGAATGGAAGAATGACTTTTCCAAATTGAATAGATTTAAGAGTTCAAGTAGGCGATAGAAATAGATTTTAAATATTGTAAGTTGAAAAACACCCCAGTGAAAAATTTCCCCAAAAAAATTAAAATATAAAGGAATCTCTCCATAGTAATCGACACCTATTGGAATCGAATATGGCGCTTGAAGAAGAATTCGAATTAAAATGTTAAAATGTAAAATGTAAGAATAATGAAAAGTTAATGTAACAGAACCTGGTATTGAGCCTAGGACTGAAAATGCAGTAAGAAATAAATAAATAAAAAACATAGATTTTAAATTATTAATAAATTCACAAGAGTTGTCATCTATTGCAGCGATCGACAACAGTCGTCCGTGGCATAATTCTTAATGGTCCACATAGAGATCCAGATACTATTTAAATTCACTGAGCCTATTTAATAAAATTTCTTTAGTAAAAAATTAAATTTTATTTGAACTGTATTATGTATATGGAATTCATAATGAAACATTTAAATATATGAAGGAAAAAATGACAAAGCCACTCACTAAATTATTTAATGAAATAGTAAAATCAAAAACAATTCCAATACAATGGAAGAAATCTGATATTATCCTAATCTTCAAAAAAGGTGACAGAAAAGACATAAACAATTATAGACCAATTACAATATCCTCAAATATAGGAAAAATATTCATGAAAATCATTACTTTGAGGCTGGGACCAGTGCTTACAGAGAATCAGCCCAGAGAACAGGCAGGCTTCAGGAATGGCTTCTCGACGACCGATCAATTACAGGTCCTTAACCAATTGATAGAAAAATCTAAAGAATACCAATTTGATCTATTTATTGCATTTCTTGATTATAAGAAAGCATTCGACACAATTGAACACGACTATATATTTAAATCAATGCACTCCCAAGGTATAGACACAGATTATATTAACCTCATAAAAAATATTTACAAAAATTCAGAATCACGAATAACTATAGAAGACAATGGTCCATATTTTTTGATCGAAAGAGGAGTGAAACAAGGAGACCCATTGTCACCAGCGCTTTTCAACTGCGCATTAGAAAATATGTTCAGAGAACTTAACTGGTGTAATATGGGTATAAAGATTGACGGTGAATATCTAAATAACTTAAGGTTTGCAGACGACTTGGTACTGATAGCATCGTCGAGGACCCAAATAGAAGAAATGATAAACCAAATAATTAAAAAAGGAAAAAATTATGGGTTTGGAACTAAATTTCAAAAAATCAATGTTCATATCCTCTAGCCCACAGACTGATATCATATTAGAAGAAAATAAAACAATGATAAAATATCAAGAAGACGTTATTTACTTGGGACAATTGATAAGTTTCAACGAAAGATCAAATAAAGAGCTTAAAAGAAGAATAAATTTAGGATGGAATAAATTTTGGTCACTAAAATTTATATTGAAAAACAAAAGTATAGACTTAAGATCAAAAATAAATATCTTTAAATCCTGCGTGACTCTAGTTCTGACTTATGGTTCTCAAACTTGGTCCATTACTAAAAATGTATACAACAAGCTGGAGACTTCACAAAGAGCAATGCTAAGAACCATTTTACTACTATGAAAACTCTCAAGTGGAAATGGGCAGGTCATGTATATAGGCAGGAAGACAGAAGATGGACTAAAAAAGTGACAGAATGGTGTCCCATAGACAAGAAAAGAAGGAAAGGAAGACAAAACGCAAGATGGAGTGATGACATCAAGAATTTTGCAGGGAACGAGTGGAGTAAACACAGAACAAGAGATAGAAACCTATGGAAAGAAATTGGAGAGGCCTATGCCCAATAATGGGCTCAACAATATTATAAAAATGTTTGTAAAAATTATGTTAAAAATACACTGTATCAATCAATTTATTGTAAATAAAAGCTCAATAATAATAATATGTATTATATGCAAAATAGAACAAGAACATTATATTGCGAATTGATTTGTTACAAATTACTACTGTGACTTGCAAAACGTCTACCTCAAAAGGGTTTAATTAAAGCCCTACTCGGTCAGTGGCATAGAAAAAGTAACAAACCGTCAAATAAATGCAATTAAAATTATTAATATAATAAATAAATATATATGTAGGTATATCATACTCAATGTTCGTAAATAAATCGTACCTTTAAACATTATTTTAGTGGTCCGTGAAATTTTAAATTGCGAATTTAGGGGCCCGCAATATCTAAAACAGGGGTGTCCAACCTTTTGTCTTATTCGGGGAACATTTGAAGAAAAAAAATTTCTCGGGCCGCAGATAAAACCTATACTAATACTATTAATATTTGTTAATCAAAAAAGATAGTTAATGCTGTAGAATAATTATATTCATCATAACAAAGAATATATTTTGAAGATATGAGGTGTTTTTTATTTTTGGAATCATTAAATTATCCAAAAGATTTTAAAAAATTGTATTTAAATGTTTACCTTGTCTATCATGAAGGTTTGAACAATTTTCCACAAAGCAGTTTTCAACAGAAATGCACAAAACGCGAGACAGAGTAAAAACAACGATTACGCACTTGTCCCGCTGGCTGATCGACTCCAAATGAAATAAATACATTTCAATGCAAAAAAACAAAGCAAAGAGAAAAGAATCCCGTTTTATTTGATTAGATATCAGAAAGGAAAATAAATCCAGATAAAATAAAAATGTATTCAAGAAATTGCCAATTGGTTTGAGATTGTTTTAAAAAAACTATCCCGTGCTTCAGTCAGGTGATTTTCACTTAACTTTTCGCAATTAATTAAAAATAAAAATTTTAAAGGAATAAACCTTTAAATAAATATTTAGTAAATAAAATAACAAATAATAATCTAATTGTAATAAATTCCATCACAAATTTACAAAATCTAATAAAGTTCTACAGGTGTTACAAATTAAAACTTATTACAGGTTAAAATAAGCTGACGTGTTCTGATGTGGCCACCATCCACTTGACTTTACCATACAACCTGGTCCCTAAAATTATTTATAATCATGTAGGGGGTTAGTTTATGCATTTTTATCCTTCTGGTGTCCCACTGATTATGTATACAAAATTTAGTTGAATTTGGTAAATGGCCAAGATTTTCATTTTTTGACCCCCCCCATTTTGGGTGTTTAGTTTTTGCATTTTTAGACTTCTGGGGACCCACTGATATGTATAAAAAATTTGGTTGAGTTTGTTCAAATGGCCTAGATTTTTATTTTTTGACCCCCCCCCCTAATTTTGGCACCATAAAAAAATATTTTCGTTATTATAGGTTCATTTTATAGAACATTTTATTTTTCTTTGTTTTTTTTTAGTTTGAAAATATTATAATTTTAAATTTTAACCCCCCTGCCCCCTTGATTTTTGGTCGATATGCACCAAAATCTAATCAGTTCTTAACCTAATCTCAATGCAGCAAAATTATTTGTGAAATTTGGTTTTGATATTCCCACTAGTTTTTGAGCTAGCTCGTCCACAAAAATTTAGTAACCCACAGACAACAGAATAACACATTAACGGACTAACAGACATTTTGACAAAACAATTATTATCTCGAAAAATATAATTTTTTCGATTTTCACTTATTAGGGCTTTTTTGCAGACCGAAATGCCATCCATGGTTTTGGCCAATTTTTTTAATCAAAATAGTTTCAGTAGTTTTTGAGATATTTCAAAAAAAAGAAGCAAAAAAAAAACACTTTTTTCATGCACGATTACAATACTTGACCATACTCCTGTATGGTAAAGTAATAAAACCATTAAACAATAAGTAGCACATTTTTTAAGAAAATTTTAATTCATAGTTACAACACAGTTTCTGAGATAATAACGAATAAATAATGAAAAATGTATAATGAAAAATTTACACTAAAAACAAGCTGGCAACGACGCAATATATTTAACCTAAAAAGTGGGTTAACTTTAGCAATTTTTTGACGTTTTTTCGCTTCAGCGATTGTCACAACAGCTTTCAATCGCTTTACTAAGAACTTTCTGTTTCATAAAATCTTCCTCTATAATGTAATTTTATCTGAAATTTCTATGAGAAAATATATACAAGCTCGGAGAGTGTTGCCAGATTTGTCAAACGAGCACGGGATTGGCTAGCAGAAAAAAGTTTTGGGCTTATGAATTATGAATCCTTATAGTCTGTTCTATATACTCTAACATTAACTTTTTGCTAGTATTGTCGCGAAACAACTACCTTAAACAGATTATTTTCATATTTAGTGAAAATAAAGTAGAATTTTTAGTGATATCTACCATGCCAAAAGAATGTCTAAAAGTTTGGACACCTCGGGAAATGAGAGAATTTTATTAAAGCCCTAAACTAAAATCCCTTAGCCACAATTCAACCTCATGAACTGCAAAAGTTTTGTTCCAACCGAAATGGAATAAAGGTTAGCGATAATTTCGTTGTGAGTTGTATCTCAAGCAGAAATGACAAATGGCCATTCATTCTTAAGCCCTGACAAATGACAGAGATTTGCAAAAGGACTTCGTTGCTTTCGATTTACAAACATTGCAAAATAACTTACTATCTCTACAATAAAATGAGACCAGTCCATCCAATTAAAAAAAAATATCAAAAATCTGTTATAAGTTAATCGAAAAAGTTAAAACTTTTTCAAGACTAAATTAAAGGAGACAATACAATAGTGTGTCTTCTGCTGGAAAAAATATTTTTTTAATTTATTTATAACGAGACTATACTTTCATAGATCATTTCTGTGAATCAATTGTAATAGACTGATAAAGGGGTAAAGCCCTCGATACTATAGTCTCTAAAAAAATTATTTTTTCACCAGAAGACACACTCTTTTTATTGTTTCCCCCAATTTTATAAAAATTTCTGCTACTCTCGGCAAAAATAAACTTTCAATTTTTCCAAGACTTATATATGGTCTCTGTTTAGACGAAACTTAGTAATAATACTAAAAATTTAATTATTTGTTCAAAACTTATTAATTTGAAAGTTTATATTAGGAAAATAAGGACAAGTTTTTATGTGTGACTTTTTTATTTAACAACCAACGTTTGCCGACTTCTTCAGGTCTTCAAATAGTCGAAAAGTTTTTGTTTTTCCGAGAGTAGCAGAGTTGTTGATTCACAAAGAGAAACAAAGAGGTTGTCTCTGCTTGATGCAAATAAACATAGACACATATATATCGAGATGATATATCTGTATATATATATGTGTGTATGTTTATTTGCATCAAGCAGAGGACAACCTCTTTGTTTCTCTTTGTGCTTCAAATAGTCGAATAGTCGAATGTGTGGCATGACTATTTGGAAGCCCTGAAGAAGTCGGCAAAGCCGACGCAACCTTGGCTGATGAACAAAAAAGTCCCACATAAAGAAACGTGTCCTTATTTTCCCTAATATAAACTTTCAAATTTATACAAATTATGGACGGAAATGATAATAATAGCTCAAAATTTATCTTCATTTAATTAAACTTATTATTTTGTTTTTTTAACGTTAGCATTTATATTTAAAAAATAAAATGTGTAAATATTGTAATCGCTCTCTGAGAGCTTCTCTTCGAAAAAAATAAAATAGAAAATAAGTTAAATTAATTTTGTGACTTCTAGGTGGAAGGAATCGATGCCCTTGAGCGCCAGTTATATGTCGGTTGGTAAAGTCTTTGTAAAAGTGTAAAACCTTGAATTCATCTTAGTGCCCGGCGGGATGGCCCAATCAGATGAAAGTCATGTGATTGGCCATCCCGCCGGGTACAAGATGAATTCCTAGGTTTTACCCTTTGTCAACTTTTACACAGACTTTACCAACCGACACACAACTGGCCATTAATAGTTTGAAACCGGATTTAGATCAAAAACTCGGATGTTGTGGACTCTAGAGGCCAAAAAGTGACCAAAAATCCATTCATCCCTGTGTATCTGTGTACGTGTATACCTATGTACCAGTCTCAGAAATACGAAATTCGAAACTTAAGCTCAAATAGACCAGAAAGAGTAGAGCAAGCTTTTGTTGAAATCGGAACACTGGAAGTTGACATTTATATGAAATATTTTTCGTTTTTTTGTGATTTTCTCAAAAACAGCTGTCATGATTTTTTAGGTAGGTATATGATAAAGTCATGAGATTACCACATCACATTTTTTTTCTATTTAATAAACTATTATAAATTTATTTTCAATCAACTGGGAATAAATTAAAATTAACAAATATGTGTTTTTCAATTTCAATTTATTCTAAAAATCCATCTATTTAATTTAAAATAAAGTAATACTTTATTACTAATAATTATATATAGAAATAGTTTTTTGATTGTTTTTTTAAATTACTTTTTTTAACGGAATGTTATTGTTTATTATCTTTGTTCTAGTATCTTCCATCAATTTAATTTAAATATAACAAACTATTACAAAATGTACGTTTGGCTTTAGAGAAATACAATTTTAATTTAAATGGATTTCACTAAGCAAAAAACGTTTTAAATTATTTTTCGATCAATTTTTGAGGCCCAGTAAAATACCTTGTGAGATAAAAAAGTACCTACTGGGATTTTAAGCTTAGAGAATAGAACAATATCGGATAAATCGAGTATGTGTAGATTGTGTGAAGAAAAGGAAGGGACTTTTAACCATGAATGGGAATGCAAGGGGTTGTATGAATGGATGAGGGTGAGCGGGGGTTGGAAAAAAAGGAAGTAGAAAAACGAACGGGATTCCAAAATGGCAAGTGTTCTCGGAAAGCTGAAAGCAGAAACGGGTGAATGGCTTGCGGAGGTATGTAAACAACGTAAAACGATTGAATGAAATTGGTTCACGAGTAAATTTTATTGTATATATAAATATTTTAATGGAAATAGTATTATTTTAATTAAACAGCTAACCACAAAGAGGGGGTTCATACTATTAATGGACTACATAGTTTATATGGAAACGCTCTTCATCCCAAAACCAGAATCGGAAAATCGATAAATAAATAGCTATGACAAATATATTAATATAAATCCCATATAGTGTTTGAGCTGACTACACGTGTCTTCTGTATAGCTCAAGATTTGTTTTAATAGAAGCAGTTTTAGTGTTTTCTGGCGGTCCAAAAGTGTTACATATTGCAATATAAGTGTTCCTTAACATTTTGAGTGAAAAAGTTTATTTTTAATTCAAGGATTAATTATTTAAACACTAATCTTGAGACCTAACCTCTCAAGAAAACTAACTGGCCCAGCTCCTTGGAGCCGCCATTGGATTTCCCGGGAATTTCAAATATCTATTTAAAACTTTGGGTTTAAAATACCAACATGACCAACTCTATCTGTGACAAGTGTAACGAAAAAATCAATAGACAATCCTTTATTATTTGCAAGTGTCAAAAAGAATTTCACTTAGAATGTGCAAACATAAATGAAGCTGATCTTCCACAATTCCTTAACAATAATGGATCATCTAAATACATCTGCCTAGACTGCACACCACCCCGGCAAATTAAAGAGTCAGCTCCATTAGAGAATAATGAAGCAACTAAGATCGACCTGGTGCTTGACATTTTAAAAGGCATACAATCTGAGATGTCAACGTTAAGGGGAGAAATGTCCTCTCTCAGAGCTGAAAATGTAGAGCTAAAGGCACTCTTAGTCACTTTGAAACCAAACAGTTCTACTTCCTATGCCGATTCGATCTCACCTGCACCTACTGTTAATACTTTTTCATGATTTAAAATTTTAAGGATTTGACAATTTTTGTCAATGAACAATTTGAGCCAGAAAGGTGAAACTTAGTAGAAAGGTAGTTCTATCACAAATGTAAAAATTGCATTTATTTCTAGAGTAACCAGATATCGTAAAATTTGATTAACTTTTCGTCCCTATTTTAACGTTTTACACACATATGTTACTGTGAAATTCCTTCAAAATACCCCATTTTACTTCGGGATGAATCAATCATGATTTTTTAATAAATAAACTCTGATACAAAAGGTACGAAATGATTACTTCTTCTTTTCTAAAAATTCCTTGAATTTCCTTTACAGTACTTATTCTCTTTCACTATCCAACTCACGTTCGCATTACTAATGAAAATCTAAGACCCTTCCTTATTGCACTTCTGTAATTCATCGGTAGTAGAAAGGTAGTTCTATCACAAATGTAAAAATTCAAGAACTCTTCGAAACTTGGAATATAAGTCATTAAAAGCATAATAAACACACTGTTAAAATTTGAAGACAATTTACAACACAAAAAATGAAATAATTGCAATTAAAAATGAAATATTTTACATATGGTAGATTGGGAAAGGGCGGGAAATGATCATTATTTTATTTTTTTTCATTGAAGGACTTTCACCATCTTGATGAAAAACTAATATTTGTTAGAATAATATATTCGGAGTAACTTAAAAAAAATTGAAATTATTTACCTAGTAGTTTTGATGAAAAATAAAAAAAAACATATTTGGGCTATTATTTTTAGTGGAGGGGATATAATAAACGAATATTGAAAACGATCCATTCATAAAGAGAATATAGTAGTGTAAAAAGTACAGTCACGTTATAAAAACATAACCTAAAATTTTAATACCGTTCATATTTATAGAGTGTTTAGGAGGCTAAAACTTTTTGTGTGGATTGTCGCGAAAAAAAAACTTTGAATAAAATTACGTTCTTCTATACCAAGGGTCTAAGAACCTTTTTAATTATTACCCCAAAATATTTTACGATAAAATGAATATATTGAAGAAAATTTATTGAATTGTTTTATATAAATAAATACAAATCTTTAATAAAAACATTATCGTCAAACGTTTATTAAAAGTAACTTTTAAAGAGATAGGTGTTGGTTCTAGGTGATTTTTTTTTTTGTAAAACCTACCTCGCATATTACCCAATTTTTATTATTATAGTTTATTAAAAGATTACTCCCTCTATCATTCGAATTAAATTTCTGAAAAAAGAAATTTTTAAATATACTGAAAAATTATATTAATCGTTATTATAAAAATAAATAGGTACATATCTTTTATAAAAAATAATCTTCAAAAGTTTATTAAAAACTAAAAAGTTTAATTCCATAGGTAAAGGGAGAGACGTTTGGAGTTTTAATAAACGTTTGACCATTATTTTATGTAAAAGATTAGTATTTATTTAAACGAAAATATTTTCGTTATTTTCTAGGTTCACTTTATAGTATATTTAATTTTTCTTGTCTTTTTAGTTTGAAAATATTATAATTTTAAATTTAAATCCCCCCCCCTTAATTTTGCGTCGATATGCACCAAAAATCTAATCAGCTCTTAATCTCAATGCACCAAAACTACGTGTGAAATTCAAAAATTTTGATATTCACTCAGTTTTTGTGCTAGCTCGTACACAAAATTTTGTAACTCACAGACCAACAAACATTTTGAGAAAACAGCTATTATCTCTAAAAATATAATTTTTTCGATGTTTACTTATTAGAGCTTTTTTGTAGACCGAAATGCCATGGTTTGGCCCACGATTTTTTATCATAATAGTTTCAGCCGTTTTTGAGATATTTAAAAAAAAAAACTTTTTTCATGCACGATTACAATACTTGACCATACCCTGTATGGTAAAGTAAAAATTTTCCGCAAAGGCTTTTAAGAAGTGATACTATATTGTTTCATTATTAAAAAATTAATATCAAAATTTGGGCCAGCTTGCTATAACAGAAAAACGAATTTCTTTAATCTAATCGTGTAATTGACCCTATGAGAAAATAGAAATAACAGATATAATATTTCTAATTAAAAAAAAACTTTTGATAAAGGTTACCTTCAAAACTATAGTCTCGAACAAATAAATTATATATAAATTGAAAGTTTCATTGATTTCTCATGATTAATTATTACTAGTCGTTGATAGCGACAAAATTAAGAAATTCGTAGATTTTTTTCTTAATTTTAAGTTGAGTCACTTATGAACGCCGACAGATACGAAAATCAGTTAAAAACGACCAGTTTGGGAATATCTCACACAGTAATTTTAAATTGAATGAAAATTTTACAAAAAATAGCCTAATTATAGCGTACCTCAGAAGTCGATTAAAATTCCATAAGAATAATAAATAAGCTGACGTGTTTTGATGTGGCCATCCACTTGACTTTACCATACAACCTGACCCCTCACTTATGTTTAATATTTAATAAAATTATTTATAATCATGTAGGAGAGGCATTTTTAGACTCCTGGGGGCCCACTGATTATGTATACAAAATTTGGTTGAGTTTGGTACAAGAGCCTAGATTTTTATTTTTTGAACACACAACCCCCCCCCCCCCCATTTCGGGCGGTTAGTTTTTGCATTTTTAGATTACTGTGGGGCCACTGATTATGTATACAAAATTTGGTTGAGTTTGGTTTAAGGCCTAGTTTTCAATTTTTGACCCCCCCCCCTTTGCATTTTAGACTTCTGGGGTCCCACTGATTATGTATCCAAAATTTGGTTGAGTTTGCTTAAAGGGCCTAGATTTTTAATTTTTAACCCCCTTCCACTCCCCCTTAATTTTGGGTCGAAATGCACCAAAATCTAATCAGTTCTTAATTTCAATGGACCAAAACTACCTGTGAAATTTGGTTTCGATATTCACACTAGTTTTTGAGCTAGCTCGTCCACAAAAATTTGGTAACGCACAGACTAACTAACAACCAGACAACTTACCAGACAGACTAACAGACATTTTGACAAAACAATCATTATCTCAAAAAATATAATTTTTTCGATATTCACTTATAAGAGCTTTTTTGTAGACCGAAATGCCATGGTTTCGCTCAATTTTTTTAATCAAAATAGTTTCAGCCGTTTTTGAGAAATTTCGAAAAAAAAGAAGGAAAAAAAAACACTTTTTTCATGCACGATTACAATACTTGACCATACCCTGTATGGTAAAGTAAAAAGTGATGATGTTAAGAAATAATCAATAGCTGAACCTTTTTCTAAATAGCTCTAACTAGAATGGAATTGTAAATTTTTGAACTTAAAAAACACCTCACATCCCTGACATAATGCAAGACCTTCGATCTCTCTTTTAATTTGGTCACGTATATACAAATATAATTATCTAATGTCTAAAAGACATGTTAATGAATAAATTCCCCTCATTGAAGCAGAGAGTTAGTTTGAAGCAATGGAGAGTGGACAAATTTCTTCTTTTTTTTCAAAGTGTAAGTGAACCCTTTGAGGATAGCAAGTAAATATAGAAGGTAGGCTGAATAATTCCAAGCACGATTTCTAGTTGGCCTTGGGGCTGGGAGGGTTCAAATCTCATCCGAAATTTTGAAAATCTATTTTAAGGTACGTGCGCAATCATTGTAACTAGTTTAATACTAATCGTTTTTAGTAGTTATTTATACGATCAGGTTAGTGAACAGAACTAGATTATACTAACTAATTAGTTTTCCGAAGAGCTTTGGAGAGAGAAAATATAGAACACATTCCAGAAATGGACCTAAAAATTTTTTGAGCGTATATATAGATACGCTCATATATATATATATATATATATATATATATAGATAATGGTATCAAAACGAAAATCAACATTTAATTTTTATATTGGGCTTAAGAGAAAATTAAATTTTCTTTGAATTTACACTAAAAATTAAAATGAAAGGATTAAAAAATTAAATTTAAAGAATGAAGAAGGAGAGAATAAATCTCCGAAACGTCGGTTTAACAAATAAATGTAAAATAATAAAACCTCTATAGTCTTATTTTTTTACAACCACCGTGGACTGCTTTCATCAACATCCAATTAAATTTAAAGAATTTTTATTCCAAGAAATCAAAAAACTGAAATTTACTATAGGTAGTTTAAGGTAGTTCTTTCGCGACAATACTAGCAAAAAGTTAAAGCTAGAGTATATAGACCAGACAATAAGGATTCATAATTTATAAGCCCAAAACTTTTTGCTGTTTATGTACCACTACTAGCCAACCCCGTGCTCGTTTGACAAATCTGACAACATTGTCCGAGCTTGAATATTTTTATCATAGAAATGACAGATAAATTACATTATAAAGGTCGATTTATAAAACAAAATGTTCTTAATAAGCGATTGAAAGCTGTTGCGACAATGGCTGAAGCAAAAAAGCGTCAAAAAAGTACTAAAGCTAACACACTTTTTAGGTTAAATTCATACATTGTTGCCAGCTTATATTTAGTGTAAATTTTTCATTATACATTTTTCATTATTTATTCATTATTATCTCAGAAAACTGTGTTGTAATTATGAATTAAAATTTTCTTACAAACTGTATTAGTTATTGTTTAATGATGGTTTAGTTTTTTTATAACAATGATAAGAAGAGTTTCTTAATTATAATTAAATATGTATGTAAACTTTCCGATATCCCTTAAGGTGCAATGTATAAGAGCCTGAAAAACTCTATCTTTGGAATTTAATATCTCCGGAACTATTTTGTTCATAAATTTCGTTTTGTCACCAGAAGTATTTAAATAATAATCTATCTAAATTTCAAAAAAAATCTAAAGAAAACCCATATGATGAAACTACTACCTTAAATAAATGTAAATATTTCATCGAACCAGGAGGGTTCAAAAAAAAACTATATATCGACTAATTCTGACATTTGCTATTTTATGAAATATAGATTAAATTATTTCATATTCGAAAACAACTCGCGGAGGCGACCTAACATCTCATTTTTAATTTTAAAAACTAAAAATATAATATGTTGGAGTTGGTGGTGCTTCATAGTAGGGGTATCCAAAACGAGATGCTTTATATCTCCACCTAAACTAAATTAACATTCTCACTGTGAAACACCACCAACTCCAACCTATTATAATTTTAAAAATGTTTCACTATAAACCCACACCGCGTTAACAGAATTCCCTAAGTTTTATTTAAAATCTAAAAAAAAGTGTCAATTTAAATCTTAGATCTTGATTCATATCTATGTTTATATTATATATCTGAAAAGCCCCGATCTATATAATATTTAAAAAAAAATTTTTTATTACTGATATGAGTTTTAAATCAAGTACAGGTAAAGGTTAATTATGATAAAAGTCCCTTCTAGTGGGGTATTTTTTGAAACCCCAGGAGATCGCTTGTGAAAAAGCATCGTTTTAATTATGAATTCATTATAAAATTATTCAAGTTCCTAAATATTATTTATAATTAAATAGATTAATTTAGTAAATAAAGACAAATATAAACTAGTCCATTACAAGTTCAAATTTAGCAGCACATTTTCCAATTAAAACTTTATTTCATTCTTCAAACATTGAACTAACTAAAAAATAATGATACAATAAAAATAATTATCAAAAGCCGATTTAATATTTTTAATAAAAAAGGGTGAAGAAGTCATATGAACTATATATAGTCTCTAGCAAATCTATATATATATAATCCTTAGTGTGTATGTGCGTGATCGACCCACGCCTAAACCACTGAACGTATCGAAACCATATTTACTCCATATGTTTGTTTAGTGCTCCGGATGGTTTATCTAAATTTTGGGCCAAATCGGTTTGATTTGATTTCACACGATTTTAAGTAATTAAATTAATTATTCTCAGGTAGAAGAATGCCAATCTTGGGGTTTTAAAAAAGGTTTCTCATTTCTTTTGTACCCAGGCAGACAATGGGTTTGGGTTAATTCATTGTTATCAAAGGCCTTGAAGAGACTTATATATTCGAACGGAGGAATATATATGTAAGTGTTCACTCCTAAATTCAAAAAGTTAATTAATAGCCCTAATGAAAACGTGTTAAGATAATTGTCTAAATTTAAATAAAAATGTAATAGATGAAATTTTTATATAATAAATTTATTTAGTACCTAAATATCAATTTTTTTTTAAATATGCTCAAAATAAATAATATCTACAATCTATAAAAAATATTTTTTATTTTGCTTTCGCAATGAGTTAAATTATTTCTTGGAGCTGATTTTTAATTAATAAAATATACCTATTTAATTAAAATACAGTTGAACAAAATTATATTGCAAACAAACTTTTGGCCGTCTCGAGACGCTGCCCGCCAGGGCCACCCGCCTGGAGGGTCAAGGTGTAGAGGGCGTGCCGGAGGCACGCCTGACGCAGCTTATAAATTATAAATTGAAAGTTTTTTGGCGAGGGTAGCGGAATTTTTATATATTGAAGGAGACAATAAATTATATACTATATGTACAAATGCACATACATATATAATTAAAGGTGTTTCATTTGGAAGTAACAATTTTTTTTCCTTCTATTTATACTAAAAATTCTTGTAATATTCGAATGTAGAAAAAAGATCGTTCCGCAAGCGGTTTATTTTAACTTTAAGAGATCGCTCAAATAATTTATAAGTTTTTCTATTTAAATAAAATGCGAACATGGGTTCTTTTTTAAATTATTCTCATACATTTGCATTTCACTCTATTATATTGTCATTAGGCTCATTTCCTCCACAAATATTTACATAACAATAATTTAAGCTTGGCCCGTAACTTCAATTTGACATTTTCACTTTTTTAAATTTAAATTAAAAGGTGCATTTTTTTCATTGCGTTTTCTTCCATTGCTGTATTTTAGCATAACATAAATGTCAATCAGCTAGTAATCAAGCAATAGTGTAGACGTGCAAGTTGTTATAGATATTATACTATTTCATTTTATCCCAGTCAATTTGACCTTAAGTAGTAAGTACGTTATATAGTACTTTATTTTTTAACTGCTACGAGTTAATTATTATCATATAATATTTATTATAATAGCCCATTTAATAATAGTACTCCGACGAGTAAAGTTGATCCTTTAGCACCCATTTAATTTATATTTGAATCTTTCGTGGGATTTTTAATGAGATAATTCTATGCCTGCAACTCTTAGGGTAGGCATTCAGTGAACGGAAGTGCTAACTCTATTGTATAGTTGTCGAGGATTAACGAGAATTCCTAAAACTTCAAAAATATATTAATTAAGTGATCAAATTCATTCATAATTTTCATTATAAAGAGAGAATTAGGGAATCTAATTTTTATAAATTAAAAGGTTTATTTAGTCACTAAAATAAATAAATAGAGTAATTTAAGTCAAGTAACATTATTTATTTGATAGATTTACTAAACAGTTTAGGTCACCCCTGGTAGAACTTCTTCAGTAGTACTGAAAATTGAAACATTTTTTTTATATATACAATTACACAAAATAAAAACCATAAAATTTCACATTCATACATACAATTTCGTTTAAAATTTGGAATTTTTCACTATGCATATAACTCATAATAAATTTATTAACATGGATATTTCAATAATTTTCAATAAATAAATACTTTATAAACACTTATCATTGAATTTAGAATCTGATTTGAACTGATGATTAATTAAAGTGCTTTTTTATTATTATATTTTATAATTAAATCTCAATTAACTAAATCTACCTCATCATAATATATTGTAAAATGTTCCATGTTTTTAATTATAATTGACTAAAATTATACCATTTATTTATTTTATGTGACTAAATAAACCCCTTTAATTTATAAAATTAAATTCTACAAGTCATTTAAGTTTTGGAAGAATTTTAGACAAAATTAGGGGATTCGTGCTATTTTTTAATTAACTGAAGTTTAACCATTTCTAAACATCCCAGGTAAAAAATTACCTAAAATTATACCCATACCTATTTATGGATTTCTCGTAATCCCTGACAACTATGCAACCTAGAGAGCATCTCTGATCACCGAATGCCTACCCTAAGAAATGCAGGCGCCTCCAGTTATCTCATTAAAAATCTTTAACTAGATTATTTCACCCAAGCTAAGAATAATTAAGTGGATATCGATGAGGCAGTCCAAATAAAGAAGAAGATAATTTACACTATCTTTTTAACCGACTTCAAAAAAGGAGGAGGTTCTCTATTCGACTGAATTTTTTTTTTTTTGTGCCTATGTTACCTCATATCTCCGCCATTTGTGAACCGATTTTGAAAAAAAAATTTGCATTGGGTTCAGTCTACCTTCCGATTGGTCCCATTTTTTTTAATAGGTATTAAATCTTTTTTATTAGGTTTGTTTAGACCTAACTTCTTTGTTTATAAACCGATTTCGATGATTCTTTTTTATTGGAAAGGGGGTATCTTAGGGATGGTGCCATATTAATTTGGTCAAGTTCTGATGATATGATCACTATTAATACCATCACTAAAAGAGAAAAATAAAAATAATTTTTAAGAAAAAAATAAAACCGACTTCAAAAAAATTAAATGCAACAAATAAAATACACTAAAAGGTATAAAATAATTATTAACTTATTTAGTTACAACTAAACTACGAAATATTAACATGAAATTACTTTTTTAAGTCGGTGCCAAACATAGACATTTTATGAATCGCATTGGCACCGAGTACCAAAAGTAATTTCATGTTAATATTTCGTTTACCTCTACCGATTACTCCATTACGACATTAATGTTTGTATCTTGATTTTTGTTACTAAAACTAGATATTTTTGATTTGGACTTTGTGTCGAGATAATATTCTATTCATTTGAACTCGAATGAAAATGAAAAAACACCAATTGATTTTAAATTAAGAAATATTAAATATATATTAATTAACGAGGCAAATTTGAAATATAATTGTCAGCGCGGCTCCAATCGATTTTCATTAACCAGGCAAATTTGAAATTCTAATTTCTAATTTGGACTCGAATTTTGAAATGAAAGACTCCAATTCATTTTGAATTAAGAAACATTAAATATATTGATCATTATTCCTCGCCACTCAAAAGTTAAAGAGGCTAAACTTTTAAGAGACGATGTATTTTCGGTAGTTTACCGGTATACATTTGGAGTGTGGTTTTTTAAGAGGAATAAAATTTTTGGACCGAGACGCTGCCCTCCAGGGCACCAGCTCGGAGGGCCGAGCTTCGAGAGAGCGTGCCGAAGGCACGCACGAAAAGCTCGTTTATATATATATATATATATATATATATATATATATATATATATATATATATATATGACTAACCTATTTTAAAAGAATTTATTATCAAATTATTTAATTAATAATTTATATTTAAATAAAAATTTTATAAAAACTAAAAATGAATAAAATATTATTTCTACCCTTATGTACTAATTGTCCTTTTGCAATTTCATTATTGGATATACCCGTGGGTATATTGTAAGGTTTATAGGAAAACATATTTAAAAAATTACAAAGGGCTGGAATTAGTGGTGTTACAGAAAATAAAAATTGAAATAAAGTTTGATACTCTAAATATTTCAGGGTTTTAGCCCATCAACGGGAGTTTAAAAAGTCGGTCTTTTGTATAAACTCCTGATGATGGGCTAAAAACCCGAAATATATAGAGTATCCAGTAAACTCAAACTTTATTTCAATTTTTATTTTGTGAAACACCACTAATTACAACCCTTTGTATTGTAAAGGATTTAGATGAGTAACCCTAAAATGGATTCTAAAGCTATTTTGAGATTCCGACAATAGAATATTGTCATTGTTGGAAGAGTATATGCGATTGTGTCAAGGATTGAAAGTTGTGAAAGATATTTCAAAAGTTTTTCTATTTTAATCGAAATTTGTACTTTTTATTCATGGGCTTTCTTTCCATCAAATGAGATTGAGTTCTATCAGTCCATCGCCAAAAGAAAATATATATAACATTCAAATAAATATTGTCATGAGACGGTCTCCTATTCAAAGATTAACTCCCGCCACATATGATTAACTCCACGAAGACCCTTAAATAATAATAATAACATTAGAACCAAAATAATATTTAGATGGGAAAATATCTATCGAGAGGTAAGAGGTTTGAAGAATATAAAATTTCCAAAATGGAATACTTCCAATTTTAAGTCCATTGGTTTTCCAACCAACATATTATGCAAAATAGTATAATTTGAATTAATTATTTATTATTTAAGTCTTTTTTTATGGACGTATAATATTTCAATAACAGGCAGCGAGAAAAATATCTTTTTTCTCTGCAGCTTTTAAAATTGTTATCATATCTATTAAAATGTTATTTATTGACCCAATATATCAAATTTTACTTTCTATCCACAAGTTTCAAAAACATAATTTGTCGCATTAATTAAATTAATCTTTAAGAAATTCAAAGATATTTTTATAAAGCGAAATTTTAGAGAATACTTGAGATGCCATGTCCCTCTAGGTGGTCCGTGGTGGGGTATCATGCGGGCTATACGCGGATTGATACCGGGTAACACCTAGATGGACCATATCTTTTTCGCTCTCTTGGTTCAGGATGGAGAATCAGCTGGACCTCAATGGTTCTTATAAAACGGTAGTCTGGCTAAGTATTCTCTAAAATTTCGCTTTATAAAAATATCTTTGAATTTCTTAAAGATTAATTTAATTAATTTGATAATTTCTATATTTGTATAAATATACTAGAAAAACAAATTTATTTATAATTTGTTAAAAATTCCGTTTAGTAGATTTGCTCGCGAATCTACTCCGCGGAAGTTCTAAATTAATAATTTGTCACCTTTGTGCCAAAACCACGAATGTCATTTTTAATTCAATTTTTTAACAAAAAACTTTCTATGGCAGAAACACCAATGTGATCCTCAAACTTGAAGTTTATATTCCCGAATGTAATTAAATAGTATTAAATAGAAAGTTTTCAAATAGTAATAACTCAAAACGAGGTATTTCACACTCGTGGTTTTGGTCTAAGGAGCGTCGATATGAAATTATATATTTTGTAATTATTCACCTCATCCTTGTCAAAATAAAACACGAACGCAGCTTGAATAGTTGAGGATTAAACTCCTGTTGAAGTAGTAGTTCAAGTCTAAGATAGAAGTAAAAAGATTATTAGTTCAAATTTCTATTTACAAGGCAATAAATATTTTCCTTGTAATTATAAGTAAATAAGGCAAAAGAAAAGAAATTGTATTTTGAATTTACTTTTCTTCTAACGAATCTAAATTGCATAATTGTTTGTATTTTAGGGGCTCCACATCTCCCTTTATAGCCCTCTGATCCTCCCACACCTGATCCAGATAAGAGGCTCAGAATATGGCTACAGTAAATGGTGGAATAAAACCACCTTTGTTTACTGTGGTATTTTTATACTCGGGGGACAAAAGACAAACAGAAAAACAATAAAAACAAATAAATAAATAAACAATATAAAACAAATAAATGAACAAAATGAATAAGATAAATAAAACTAAATCATTTTAAAAATTGTCTTAAGGGAGTTGATCCCCTATACCAGTATTTCTCAACCTTTTGTAGAGCGAGAAACCCTAGAGTGCTTATATTTATTTCTGGGGAACCCCCCTAGAACTAAAATATGAGATATTTAATTTTTCGTCAAAATATCAACATCATAATACTTTTATAGGTTCCAAATATAACGTATCGAAGCCGGTGACAATGTTACCACATTTTAAAAGTTTAATAGATTTTGGGGAAATTGGGTACAAAAAACGTGCATTTTAAATTATAATACCTAACATTTTTATTTTGAAGTCGGTTTTATTTTTTTCTTAAAAATTATTTTTATTTTTCTCTTTTTAGTGATGTTATTAATAGTGATTATATCATCAGAACTTGACCAACTTAATTTGGCACCATCCCTAAGAAACTCCCTTTCCAATAAAAAAAGGATCATCGAAATCGGTTAATAAACAAAGAAGTTAGGTATAATAATAAAACTAAGATACGAGGTAGGTTTCACAAAAAAGAAATAAAACAGAATTGAGTTTTGAGTTCGATATATTTCGGGGGTTAGCCCATCATCAGGAGTCTAAGAAAACTGATTACATATTGGAAAAATAGTTTTACAAGTAAGAATTTTTAAAAATTTTTTTTAAAAATGTATATGGTGGGGGGAATGTAGGGGAAGAGGGGGGGGTAGTTGTTGTTCTAAGGATTAATATTTTCTATTGAGATTTGAGCTGGGTGAAAGGGATCTATCTATACCTGATATTATAATAGCGAATGGACAGGTACCTGAGAAGGTACAACTTAAAAGGTATATAAGTATCATATTCGCCAATTACTAGACCTATGCCTAAACCAAAATTATTTTCTCTTTAATAATAACTACTATAAACCACAAAAAGGATTAGCCATGGGTAGTCCCCTTAGCCCCTTGCTTTCAGAAATTTATATGTCTCATTTAGAACAAACCATTCTTAGCCCAACCAACCACTATTTCAAAGATATTGTGTTCTGGCGTAGATACGTAGACGATATTTTTGTCATATGGTCTGGCACTAAAAGACAAATTAATCTATTCCAACAATATCTTAATACTCTCCATGAAAATATACAATTTACTTCTGAAATAGGTACAAATAATACTCTCGCTTTCTTGGACCTTCAAATAACTATTTCACATCAAAAATTACTCTATGAAATATATAGAAAACCCACTTTCACGGACACAGTCATTCCCTTCTCATCTAATCACCCCATTAATACAAAATTTGCAGCATTCTATTCAATGATTCATAGACTCCTCAGTATACCTATGAATACTATAAATTTCAATCAAGAGCTTAACATCATTCAGAATATAGCCCTGAATAATGGATATAACATTTCGACTATCAACAAAATTTATAATAAAATCAAACGTAAATTCACTATCTCACACTTACACTCATTAGAATCTGGAACCGAAAAAATATATAGAAGAATACCCTTCATTTCTAATCATCTGACATCTCCATTAGCTTATACCCTTAGATCATATGGAATCACTCCTGCTTTATACAACAACAACAATTTAGGCTCTCAATTAATTAACAATAAAATAGACAAAATAGATAAATTAGACAAATCAGGAGTGTATAAATTAACTTGTCAAGATTGCGACGCTTTTTATATTGGGCAGACAGGTCGCGCTTTCAAAATACGTTACTCCGAGCATGTAAGAGCCCTTAACCACCTCAACAAATCCGATAACATTAATTTAGATTCGACCTCAGCCTTCGCAATTCACTTACATGAATCTAACCATTCACCCTCTAATAATAACCCTATCCCCATTCATTTCGAAAGAAAAGGCCTTAAATTGGACCTCCTGGAATCCACCGAGATAAAAATAGCCCTCTCTAATAATTCAAATATTTTAAATAATCAATTGGAAGTGTATAAAAATACAATTATTGATTATATGTTATAATAAATTAAATAAACATTCCTTTCATTGTTTGCACATTATATTAGGGTAATTGCACTCTCTTATATACCTTTTAAGTTGTACCTTCTCAGGTACCTGTCCATTCGCTATTATAATATCAGGTATAGATAGATCCCTTTCACCCAGCTCAAATCTCAATAGAAAATATTAATCCTTAGAACAACAACTACCCCCCCCCCCTCTTCCCCTACATTCCCCCCACCATATACATTTTTAAAAAAAATTTTAAAAATTCTTACTTGTAAAACTATTTTTCCAATATGTAATCAGTTTTCTTAGACTCCTGATGATGGGCTAACCCCCGAAATATATCGAACTCAAAACTCAATTTTGTTTTATTTCTTTTTTGTGAAACCTACCTCGTATCTTAGTTTTATTATTATATTAAAATGTTTCACCTAGAACCAACACCGAACTCCTTAAAAGTTAAAGAAGTTAGGCCTGAACAAACCTAACAAAAAAGGTCTAATACCAATGAAAAAAAACGAGACCAATCGGAAGGTAGACTGAACGCAATGCAAAAATAATTTTCAAAATCGGTTCACAATTGGCGGAGATATGAGGTAACATAGACACAAAAAAAAATCAGTCAAATAGAGAACCTCCTCCTTTTTTGAAGTCGGTTAAAAATAAAATAGAACCTTAGATATTGGAAGAGATGGATGCCCTGTGTCTGCCTTGGAGAATTGACTTTCCCATTTCCAGGCAGGAAGAGAGAAAGTATGATCAAATGAGAATTCTTGTCTTTACTAGTATTTTCCTACAGAAAAGAAAGAATTAATATTAGAATTACTAGAATATGGGAAGGAATAAAGAAAAAGTTTTGGCTTATAAATGACACACACACACACACACACACACTAATTCTACAGCATAAATTAATAAATTAGAAGAGCTCACCATTGAATTCCATCTTTCTGAATTAATAATTTTATAAAATTTCACTTCGAATCAAAAAATAAGTAATCAAAGTTCAAAAACTATACTTTTGAAAGATTATCTATCGAAAAATCGACTGGAAAATAATCGAATTTGTATTGGAATGTGGGGGCGATATTAATGGCGTTGTCACAGAGTATAAAATAATTCAACACTCGGACGCCTCGAATTGTTGAATTCAAATTTGAATAATCAAACAGGGTAGCATTGGAAATGTGTGTGGTTGAGCAAAGAAACCTCTCTCTTCATGTTATCTAAACTCAAATTCACTTAATGCTAATTTAAAATATGATTTTAATATTATTATAATAAACCAAAACTTGCTCTGAAAAAATGTACTCTCCTTCAAAACACAACATCAGACTACGATCCTGATTTGATTACTTAATAAAATACAAGAATACTTGATTACTTTGATTAAATTAATTAAAAAAAAAACTTTCCTGAAAATTAAATTTATCTTGGCGAAAATCTATTAAATAATAAAAAAAAAAAAAAAAAAGACATTATATATTTTTCAAAATTTTCTATGTATAAATCTTAATTTGTAACTAATTTGAAATATTTGTGATAGACTGATGATGAAGGCAATGCCTTCGAAACTATAGTCTCTAGAAATAATTAAAAATTATTTTATTAAAAAACAGAAGACTCTCTCATTTTATTTTATTTTTAACCTAAAATAAAAACAATTCTGTTACCATCGACAGTGAAATCTTTTATTCAACTAATATTAAATAATATTTGTAAAACTTTGGTAAAGTTTATTTTATTTTATTTTTATACCAGCTACGCCCCCTGGCCCCCTCCGAACCCCACCTCATTTCACCTCTGCACCCCACTAAGCACCATTCTCACCCCCCCTCGAAACCCCGGCCCCGAACCCCCCATTACAACCACACACCCGCACCGGGCCCCCTGCATTCTACCCCCGCACCCAGTTCTTGCATTTCTAGCTCCTTAGAGGCCCACAGATTATGTGTATAAAATTTGGTTGAGTTTGATTCAAGAGCAAGATACGAAACCTTTTGTGTTTTGGAGCACAAAATCAAAAATTCCCCATTGTTCAGTTCAGGGGTCGAATTTCAAAAAAATAAAAAAATTTTCCCGAGATTTAGCATTAATAAATCTATGTACCAAATTTGAATGGTAAAACTTAAAAAGTCGAGAAGATAGAGCACTTTAAATATTTCAAAAATTTACTCCAAAATGACTATATCTCCCTTTCGGGGATAAATTGAGCAAAATACTCAAATATGTTTTTTTTGTATTTCAATGCTTCACCTTTTTTAAACTAATCCCATATCGATATCTTTTCTGGTTTAGGAGATCTTGAAAAACTCCGAAAACTCATTTTGCGGCCTTTTCTCACCTTTAATTTCAAAAAATCCATACTTATCACACCCATAAATCGTTGAATGAATATACACTCCAAATTTTCAGCCGTCTACTTAAAGAATAATTTGAAAAATAAAAAAATAGAATGAAAAAATGAAAATGCTCTCATGACTTGGTACGCTCTATACAAATTTTACAGTTGGTAGTAGCTATCTCAGGCAGCTTGGATTATAGACCGTCTAGTAATTAATTTAAATATAATAGACTACAAAATATTTGATGAATAAATAAGGTGTAGGATTTTCAAGATAAAACGCTTTAAAAAATTTCCATATAAGAATTAAACACATGAATAAGCTCAGATGATTTGTTCAATCCAAAAAATCCTGGAAATACTTAATGACTACACTTGTTCATTAGAGAGAAGATCTCTAGTTTTTATTTTTTTATTTTATTTATTTAATTATTATGAAAATCAAATTAATTTTCCCCAGAAAATTAATATTAATTATTAAATAAATTTTACCACTTCGGCAACATTGGGCAACGTAACTTTTTATATTGATTTGATTAAAGATAATTCATTTTTATACAAAAAACTATTTGAGTAACAAAATTGTGTCTTTGAATATGAATTTCGCAAAATGCATTTTTCAGCATAGCTACATCAGGGTGGTCCTTATTTTGGGTATTTTCGAATTTGTATGCTGACAGAGGCTCATAAGGTTCATAATAAATAATAAAAAAAATCCCTTAAGTTTCAAGTCTGTATCTCAATTTTAATCTGTGCCACACGGTGATGCAAGTTTCCCATTTAAATAACATGGCGTTTTTGGAATTGAAATATCATTTTTTTATTCCGCCCAAAGCAATGGTTCAAAAATTTTTAAAACTCTGTAGACTTTATCCTTATGATAGTATCTATCCTTCAGAATTTTTACAGATTTTTATCTATTATAATTTTGGAGTCTATAACTTACTAACACTAAGATTTACCAGTATTTTATCTAGCTGTAACTCCAAAATTATAATATCTAAAAATCTGTAAAAATTCTGTAAGATAGCTTCTATTATAAGAATAATGTCTAAAGAGTTTCAAATTTTTTAAACTATTTCTTTGGCTGGAATAAAAAATTGATATTTCAATGCCAAAAAATCCATGTTATTTAGATGGGAAACTGTGCGGCACAGTTAGAATTGAGATAGAGACATGAAACTTAGGAGATATTTGTTTTATTTGTTTATTTCGAACAATATGAGCCTCTGTCAGCGAAAGAATTCGAAAATACTCAAAATAAGGACCACCCTGTTACATCCTAACCTTTTGAGTTACACAACTTTGTATATGTAATAAGTATTTAATAATATAAAAGTTTTTAATTTCAAAACCATAAGATATGACGTTTTAGAAGTTATAGCGGTTGAAATAATTTTCATTAATATTTATTTTCTGAAAAGAAAATTTTTAAATATTTTATTTTAAAACCGAGGTTTATCTTCTGAACCATTATTCATCTAAGATATCTATATTTTTTTTTTTTTTTTTTTTTAATGCAATCGAATGCAAGAAGGGTGCACCAGTAAAGATGTAGCCCCTATGGATCTCGAAAGACCCTTGCATTACCGAAGAGAAGGGAAAGTTGATTAAGAGAGAGGATGTAGACGCAGGTGTCTATGCACCCTGGTTTTGAAGGTTTGAAGATCATAGTGTGCTGGGAAAGATAGAGGCTGGGAGAGAGTTCCAGTTCCTTGAAGTCATGGGGATATATGTATTCGCGAATGAAGTGGTCCGGCACTTTTCCAATTTGACAGCGAAAGAGTGTTGGGAGTCGGCAAAACGTGTGCTGCGTGCAAAGCATGCTTTGGGGGAATTATTGATTTTATCTCGTCAGAGCACCTGCCGTGATAGTATCTATAGAAAAGGGAAAGGGCAGAGACATCTCTTCGATGAGCTAGCGAGTCGAGGGAGTCGGTGAGGGTAGAATCGTCAATTAGCCTGACGGCTCGTTTCTGAATTGCATCAAGGGTAGCAAGAGAATATTTTGAGGCTCCTCTCCATAGATGAGAGCCGTATTCGAGACAGGGGCGGATTTGGGCCTTGTAGATGGTGAGAAGTTGTGGGGGTTTGTAAAATCGCTTGGACCTGAATAAGAAGCCAATCTTCCTTGCTGCAGATTTCGCCACAGAGGAGATGTGTTCATTCCAAGACAGGTCAGATGCGACAGAGACGCCCAACATGGATAGGCTGTCACACATTTTCAGGGTATTCGAATCGAAGTGAATATCAGGGAAATCTCTATTTTCGCGCCTAGAAATTAGACAACATTGAGTCTTATTTGAATTAAAGTTAACAAATTTAATACTTAATAACTTTTCTTCTAGGAAATATGATTTTCTAAAAATTCTTTTTTCAAAGTTTTTCTAAAGATTGATTCGTTTTGCCAAAGATCTGTTTTTTTTTTTTTTTTAATTTTCGTCTAAATTTTTCAATTAAGCACTAAATCTTCAAGACCCTAGCTTAAATAAAAAGATCCATGATATTATACCTAGAGGAACAAAAGGTTTGAGCCTCAAATGCAGCCAATAACAGTGACTGGGTAAATATATACCTTATTATATATATTTTTCATTCACAAGAAATAATAATACTAGTTAATTGAATATAAAAATGTTCTAAAATATGATAACGCTCTCATGTGTATTAAATAAATAAATCCGTTTCTTTTTAATAATAATAGAATATTCTAATTTAGCAGTTCTATTTTCGTTTTCTTCCCGAGACTAACATAAAAATTTAATTATGAAATTTTTAATTTGACATAGATTCAATGACGGGGAAAATTTGGACACATGTGCTTTTTAATTAGCGAGACGGCTGAAGATTTCTCAGAGGACACATCGCCTCCAAATTGGATACCTACGACTTCAGAAACGAATGAAAATATATTAGACAAAAATAATAAGCCGGCCAAGGCCGATTCGGGCTCGAATGCCGAGGATTTTGTACATTATTTCTAATCACAATTCATTTCCATTACATTGAAAATGAAATCTGATTTTATTTTCTAGTAAACTTCAACAAATTTAATTATGAACTCTTTATCTCCTTACTAAAATAAAGACTCAAGAAAAATATGTGAAAATAAAATTAAAAATAAATAAATAAATAAAAGGTAGGTAGCATTTCAAATTCGATTTTTTATTAAACTAAATGACCTATAGAAAAATGTATATGAAACAATTTTTGCATATTTAAATAACCTACAAATAAAACCTATTTAATAAATTCAGCTAGGATCAAATAGAAAGTTTTTTGCCGAGGGTAGCAGAATTTTTATATATTGAAGGAGACAATAAAAGAGTGTGTCTTCTGCTGGAATTATAAATTTTATTTATAAGGAGACTATAGTTTCGAGGGCTTTTCCCTCTTCATCAGTCTATTACAGTTGATCCACAGGAATTAATGTATGAATGGATCTGCATTAATTAATTAATTGCTGATTCAAATCGTATTCATATCCCGAGTCACCGGTCCGAGGTGGTGAATAGGTCATTCACTGTCACTGCTGCCCGACTGTGGAATTCATTACCTTCATTCACCCGTTCATCTTCATCATCACTTATCGTCAATCGTGGTCTCTTGGCATGTATTCGCGGGGGCGGGTTTCGGGAGTGAGCGTCTCTTTTTTGGCGTCTCTCTTTTATGGTGTATCTTTTCCCTCCTGCTGGCTCTCTCACCTTCCTTTCGCTTGAGCTTTCTTTCTTTCTTTTTCGCACATACTTGTTTTTACTTGTTTTTATTTTTCTCCTCTTTGTTTTATGTTAATTCTTATTTTTTACTGCTCATATGAGGCAAACTGCCTCAGAGCATTGTGTAAAGTTAAATTGTAAGAATTATGAATGAATAAATAAATTAATAAATAAATAAATAATTCCTGTGTATCAATTGTAATAGACTGATGAAGAGGGCAAAGCTCTCGAAACTATAGTCTCGTTATAAATAAAATTTATAATTCCAGCAGAAGACACACTCTTTTATTGTCTCCTTCAGCTAGGATCAATATTTTCGAAGATAGACAAGTTTTTTTAGGAAATATTTAAGAATTTTTTAGAGACAAAATAAAAAAGATTTTTCGAAAAAATTGTTGATTTTGGCTAAGGGCAATATCTCTGTAACTACACAAAAATTTTTTGCGAAAACCGAGTCATCGACTAATTTCTTTTTTTTTCGATTCAAAAAATTATTTAACAAATCGTTAAGCTCGAAATTTCATATTAAAAAATGTATAAACTCCGATAACTTTTTAACCGACTTCAAAAAAGGAGGAGGTACTCTATTCGATTGAATTTTTTTTTTTTTTTTTTTTTTTTTGCCTATGTTACCTCATATCTCCGCCAATTCTCAACCGATTTTTGAAAATTTTTTTTGCATTGGGTCCAGTCTAGCTTCCGATTGGTCCCATTTTTTTCGTATTTTTTTCATAGGTATTAGACCTTTTTTATTAGGTTTGTTTAGACCTAACCTCTTTGTTTATGAACCGATTTCGATGGTTCTTTTTTTATCCGATAGGGGGTGTCTTAGGGATGGTGTCATATTAATTTGGTCAAGTTCTGATGATATGATCACTATTAATAACATCACTAAAAAGAGAAAAATAAAAATAATTTTTAAGAAAAAAATAAAAACCGACTTCAAAAAATTAAATGCAACAAATAAAATACACTAAAAGGTATAAAATAATTATTATCTTATTTAGTTACAACTAAACGACGAAATATTAACATGAAATTACTTTTTGAAGTTGGTGCCAAACATATACCTTTTATGAATCGCACTCGACGGATCTTACTTAGTACGTTTGGAGGGTATGCTCGCTTATAGGTATAGTTAGTTTGGCACCGACTTCAAAAAGTAATTTCATGTTAATATTTCGTCGTTTAGTTGTAACTAAATAAGATAATAATTATTTTATACCTTTTAGTGTATTTTATTTGTTGCATTTAATTTTTTCAAGTCGGTTTTTATTTTTTCTTAAAAATTATTTTTTTAATCAAACATTTTAGAGTATACACACTTTTATATTTATTCGTGTAAAATTAAATTTTCTTCAATTAAGGCCATTATAGAAATTTGAATATCTCATAGGGTTAGACACATATGGTGAAATTTATTTTACGTTTCATATTCGATTTCTTATACTGGCAAAACGAAATAACCTATAGAAAGATTTACTTGAAACAATTTTCCCCTATTCAAATATCCTACAAAAAAGCCTATATATCAAATTCAGCTTGCATCAATATTTTCGATGGTAGACAAGTTATATTAAGCAATATTTAAGAATTTTTTCGGGACAAAATAAAAAAGATTTTTTTTTAAATTGTTGATTTTGGTTAAAAAAAATATCTCTCTAACAACACAAAAATTTTCAACGAAATCCGAGTCATCAACCCATTCCCACTTTTTTCGAATTAGAAAATTATTTGATCAAATCTTTGAACTTGAAATTTCATATTAAAAATTGTATAAACTCCGATAACTTTTTAACCATACATTTTAGAGTATACACACTTTTATATTTATTTGTGTAAAATTAAATTTTCTTCAATTAGGCTTCTCATAATAATTTGAATATCTCTTAGGGTTAGACAGATATGGTGAAATTTAGGTAACATTTCATATTTGATTTTTTATAATGGCAAAACTAAATGGCGTATAGAAAAATTTTCATGAAACAATTTTTGTCTATTCAAATATCCGACTAAAAAGCTTATATGTCAAATTCAGAGTGGATCAATATTTTCGAAGATAGACGTGTTTTTTAAGGCAATATTTAAAAAAATTTTGGGACAAAATAAAAAAGATTTTTTAAAATATTATCTATTTTGCTCAAGAGACTTACCTTTAATAATACAAAATTTTTCAAAGAAACCCGATTTATCGACCAATTTCCAAATTTTTTGATTCATATTTAATATTTTATACCTACATCCTACATATTCTAAAGTCCTGAATCTATCTAAATATTTATTCACATGATCTTTTTACTTTATTTCTAGACGCTTTTAAAAATTATCTCTAACAACAATAAGATTACCATGCTGTTTGCAGTGGCGTAGCCAGAAAATTTTCATGGGGTGGGGTCAAAAATATTTAGTGGAAATTTTTATTAAAACAAATACGGGTACTTCAAGAAATTAACAAAGAGCATAATTCTTGATTAAACGTATGAAATATATTTAATTACGGTTAGTTTGCCAGAAGAAACGGTTTGTCGTTGCTATTACTCATCCCATGAGCCCTGCCCTTGGGGGTTCTACCCCCCCCCGGGCTACGCCCCTGGCTGTTTGTTCTAATGTTTTAAAGCCACTAATTCCATCTTAGTTCTTATATTTCAGAATCATGGTCAACTAACTTATTTTATCCTCAAATTGGACATGAATCGAACTACTGAAATTCCTGATCTCCTTTTTCCCTTTGATTTCTCGAAACTGGAACTTGCTTTGTCCTGCACCCTACAGAATTGTACAAACACATTATTTGCTTAAGGACATTTTTTGGTATCGACTTTACCTATAAAATAGCTTCTTCTTCTTTGCACGATCCAGTAGTTTATAATTTCAACATCTGTTACAGTAGACTAACAGAAAAAATAGGACAATACAGCCACAAATACTTGAACAAATTAAATGACCACCCAAACGACTACGCAAAACAACTAATGACAACAACAATCCCAAAAAGAGTTAAGAGACACACACCAAATGACCCCCCTCGACCCTTCACTTGATCATGCCAAACCTTTTATACCTCTGTAAATATTGTAAATAATTATTATTGTAAATAGTTTCAAGTCAAAAAACTTATATTATTATTATTTTGTAAATAGTCTCAAGTCAAAAAACTTATATATTTTATTAATGTTTTGTAAATAGTATTGCACCAAAAACTTATGTTTATATTTTTATTTTTATTTTATCTTTAATTTTGTTTTTTTGTAAATAGTTTCAAGTCAGAAAACTTATATTTACTTTTTTTGTATATATCGTTCGAGGGCTGCAATAGTGGCACAACTTAAAAAAAGCAATTTTTGGACTAAACACATATATCACAATGTGAAAAACTAAGTTCTTTCAACCTGCAATACAGGCATATATCTTACTTTAATTTTTGACTGCTAGATGACAGAAGTGTCTCATCAATTAAGAGAATTGTTTATGATCATAAAATGTTTAAACGCATTTATCTCAAAACTTGATTTTTTTAGTTGTGCCACTATTGCAGCCCACGAGCGATATGTAGTCATCAGGAAAAATTGAAAGTTCAATGGAACTTTTATAATTTAAGTTATAATCCTTGTTTCATGGCATTATTATTTTGTTATCAAATAAATCTGCCTATTGCTCTTTGGGGCAGATTGCCTGTGTAAAATGGAGAAAAAAAATAAATTTCAACATCATTTCAAATTATACGTCTTTCTTTATTTCCTAAACTTGTTTCAAACTGTCATCCTTTAAGAATACGTGATTCCACTGAATGGCTTATTATTCTCGGATCTTGGAATTAATGTAGAGGAATTTAGATAGGTAATAATAATATTTTATTTTTAACACAAGAATTATAATAATAATAATAAAAGCTTCTAAAGTTTGATACTTTATTCTGAAATATTTGTCATCTTTTTAGCGATCTGTCAATTAATTATATGTGACCCTACATCTTGGTTATTTGAATTCATTTTTCAATTTATTACCAACAAACTCATTTACTTTAAACCATGACAGAAGATATCCCTCCCTTTATGTCTTTTGTTTTCAAACAACATGTAATTTATGATGTACGTCTCTTTTTTTTTTGTTTTTTTTTTTACTTTTCCAATTTCCAACTCAATTTCCTTACAGAGAAATAAAAAAAAATAAAATAAATTGAAAACTAACTAAAAGTAATATAACAAATAAATCCATCCTTAGCGCCAGTTGACATGATCTTGTTATATAACTTCTTTTCAAAGAGAATTGATTTAAAGAAAAATATAGAATCGTCTTTCGCTTTCGTGATTTATTTCATCAAATAATAATAATAATAATAATATTCGATATGCGTTTTCTCAATCTTTTCACGAATGCTTAAGATATATCTAGATTCGAGCTACATCAAAATTCATTAATCTGATACAATATCGAATTATTAAGTTGATTTTCTTATTAAATTACTATGTTAAAGATGTCGGGTGTTTTTGTACATGTACTATTTATTCACAAATCCACAATTGAAATTATTAATCTTTGGAGTGTTCTGAGGTGTTTCGGAAAATGTTTTTTACTGGATGTTGTGTAAAATAATTTTTAGAAAAACTGATGTTGTTGTTTTTATTTGTGTATTTTAAACTTTTTGGGCCAAATTGTACACCAGAAAAAATACACAAATAAAAACAACAACATCAGTTTTTCTAAAAATTATTTTACACAACATCCAGTAAAAAACATTTTCCGAAACACCTCAGAACACTCCAAAGATTAATAATTCATAAACGGAAACCTTGGATTTGCGACACTGAATCTTCCAGATACCAAAAACAACAATAATTATTTAAATTATTTTAAAAATTCCAAAATAAAGTATTAAGAAGTATAGTGTAAGCTGAATTTAATATATAAGCATTATGAATAGGTAAAAATTGTTTCATGTAAATTTTTCTATACCTAGGTCATTGAGTTTTGCCATTATATTAAGAAGTCGAATTTGAAATGTAACCTAAATTTCACCAAATCTGTCTAACCCTCATAGATATTCAAATTATTATGAGAAGCTTAATTTAAGATAATTCAATTTTATGTAAAATTATATTTAATATATTATCTAATTTAGTTGAAGTTTTTAGAAAATTTTGAAAAAATTAATATGAAAATTTAGAGTATTTCATTATAAGAATAGTGTATTAAATAGATAACTTACCTAAACAGCCAACGTCTCGTGCCTGGAACTGTAATGCTGACTCCACTGGAACACACTCACTTTCGCACACAAGTAAAAATATACTCGCATTCGATTCGAGAAGGAAAAAGCGAAAGAGTAGGAAATTAAAAGTAAAATGGATATAGGATGAAAAAGATAAAAGATTTGATTTTGCTGAAAATAAGAAAATCAAACACTTAATCTAAATGTTAGTATTAGTAGTACGTGCGCCTACCTGAAAAAGAATAAAAGGCATGATATTAGTAAAATTAAATAGTGGATTTATTTTTTTATACAAATATTCCCAATCAAATTATATTATTTAAAATTTTATCTAATTTTTTTAAATTTTTTTTTAAAACTCGAAAAAATGAATATGAAAAATTTAGATTATTCCTTAATTATTTCATTTTTTTTATAATGATATTGATACAAGAAGAAGTTGCACCAGTCATTATAAAAATCCAGAATTAAATAGATATCTTACCTTAACAGCCAAGTCTCGTGCCTGGATCTCAAATACCTACTCTGACCAGACAGGACTACACCGACACTCGCGCACAAAAATAAATATACTCCCGATAAATTTCGATTTCGATGGAATAGGATTTGAAAACACACGGATTGAATTTGGATAGGAATAGGGTTAGGACGTGATTCTCTTGATAAAATAATCATGAGCTCACGTGGCCAGGGAGGCAAACCCCTGAAGTAGGTCTGTACTTCTTACTCTATAATAGCACAAAAGAACACACCTACCCGTTACCCAGATTTTAATATTTTATTCTCGATCCCAAATTAATTTAAAAAATGTAAAGTATAATCTTGGA
The DNA here is from genome assembly GCA_024734495.1 of Forficula auricularia. NCBI lineage: Eukaryota > Metazoa > Arthropoda > Insecta > Dermaptera > Forficulidae > Forficula > Forficula auricularia. The sequence goes on along the minus strand of JALMQS010000128.1, from coordinate 31,136,808 downwards.
ATGGAATCATATTAAAAATCTCTAAATTTTTTTTCATAATGATTTGTGCGAATTTTTATACAAACAACCATTTAATTTAGAAAAAAATAAGCACTTAGCCATTGTATTTATTACTTATTAAATTATTATAATACTAATTATTAGAATAAATGATGACAAAAACTACTCTTGTATTTTCAAGTCGAATATAAAAATTTCAAATTTCATATATAATAAATTATTATTTGCATTAATTTTGAATGAATTTTAGTTATTAAAATTAAACAATTTTTTTTATATTTTTGTAAAATAGATACCATAAGAGAAATTATAATTGCGATAGTATATATAATATTTACGTTTTCGAAATTGATTATTATCATTAATGGGAATATGTGGTGTATGTAAAAAATTATGCAAATATAATTATTATATATGATTATGTCTCTATAGTTAATTTATAGAGAGACATAGACAGCTGTTTAGCGAGAACAGGGGGCACCACGAGTAGGTAGCTGTCACCACCCCCCGCATGGATAGATAAATAAATAATAATTAAAGGGAGATCATTAATATAATATTGGTCGCAAATTACATAATATAGTACTAATAGAGTAATAATTTTAAAATATTATTTTCTTTATTTTCAAATATATAAAAGAGACAGAAATACAATTTTAAATTTGAATACCGAAAATACTGAAAATTTCAAGGAAAGACGTGTTTTGAAACAAATAGGAGACATTGTATTTGTAGCAAAATACGTCTACTCTTGAAATAAGTAATTGTTAAAAGACCCTTTCCGAAACAAATATCAGTACAATGTCTCCAATACTGCAATTTGTTTCGATTCAAAGTCTTGAACATTCGACATTTTGTAAAATTTCGTGAAATATTTGTATATAAAGAAACAAATATAAAAATTTCTAGATCTGAGTGTATTCTAAGTAGTTAAGGATGAGAGAAAGTTCGATTTTGACTCATGCATTAAATCAGAAAATAGATTGAAGTTTAGAGGGGGAATAATTCAAATAAGGGGATTATTTTTAAAAGTGAATTATTTAATTATTTATTTTTGAATGTTATTTTTTTAACCGAAATTGGATTTTATTATCTATCCATGTGAAACAATTTTATTAAACTGAAAATATAAAAGCGAAATTGTTTCAAACCAATATATCAAATTAAATTTAGAAAAAAGGAAAAGATTACAAAATTCTGTATAAAAATAATTTTAATTTTAATTTGTTTATGTAGTTTTATACACACATACCCATTACCCATAGATAAAGGATTTGATTTTCCAAAAAAATAAGAAAATCAAATACTTCATCTAGATGTTAGCATTAGTAGTCGAGCACCTACCTAAAAAAAGAAAAAAATATTATTAGTAAAATAATATAGTGAATTTAAAGAATTTTTTTCTATATAAATATTCGAAATAAAATTATATTTAATAAATTATTTATTTTATTTGATCTTTTTTTTCTTGAAAATATCGAAAAAATACTTGAAAAATTTAGAGTGTTTCTAACTTATATAATTATGAGAATAGAGTATTATAAAGATATCTTACCTTTACAGCCAAAGTCGAGTGTCTGGACCTCGAATACTCTGGCACCACAGGAACGGATCACACTTACTTACACTCGCGAACAAGTAAAAATATACTCGCGAAACATTTCGAAGGAATAAGGAATTGTGAAGATACGGATTGAAGTTGGTTAGGATTAGGGATAGGATATGATTCTCTTGATAAAAGAATCATGAGCTCGCGTGGGCAGGGAAGCCAGCCCCTGAAGTAGGTCTGTACATCTTTATATATAAGAACTAAGAAGTTCAGACCTACACATTACCCAGAGATAAAGGATTTGATTTTCCAAAAAAATAAGAAAATTAAATACTTCATCTAGATGTTAAGATTAGTAGGACGAGCACCTAGCTGAAAAAAGAAAAAAATATTATTAGTAAAATAATATAGTGAATTTAAAGTATTTTTTTCTATATAAATATTCGCAATAAAATTATATTTAAAAAATTATATATTTTATTTGATCTTTTTTTTGAAAATATCGAACAAAGTACTTGAAAAATTTAGAGTATTTCTTACTTATATAATTATAAGAATAGAGTATAATATAAATATGTTACCTTTACAGCCAAAGTCGCGTGTCTGGACCTCGAATACTCTGGAACCACAGGAACGAATCACACTTACTTACACTCGCGAACAAGTAAAAATATACTCGCAAAACATTTTGAAAGAATAAGTATTTGTAAACCCTCGGATTGAAGTAGGTTAGAATTAGGAATAGGACATGATTCTCTTGATAAAAGAATCATGAGCTTACGTAGGCAGAGACGCCAGCCCCAGAAGTAGGTCTGTACATCTTTATCTATAAGAACAAAGAAGTACACACCTACCCATTACCCAAAGATAAAGCATATGATTTTCCAGAAAATAAGAAAATCAAATACTTCATCTAGATATTAGGATTAGTAGGACGAGCACCTATCTGAAAAAAAGAAAAAAATATTATTAGTAAAATATCATCAATTTAAAGTAAAAGTATCTTTCTAAATAAATATTTGCAATAAAATTATATTTAATTGAATGTAATGGAAGGCACCCCAGAGGTAGTGAGGAAAGAAAAAATTAACACATATAAAATAAGGTGTAATTTATTGGAATCCTTCCTTATTTGATATGTGTTAATTTTTTCTTTCCTCACTACCCCTGGGCTGCCTTCCATTACATTCAATTAAAATTTCTACCAGTCCGTCTCTCTCCAGAGAAAATTTCGTTGCAAAAAAATTATATTTAATAAATTATTTATTTTATTTGATCTTTTTTTTGAAAATATCGAAAAAACTACTTGAAAAATTTAGAGTATTTCTTACTTATATAATTATAAGAATAGAGTATTATAAAGATATCTTACCTTTACAGCCAAAGTCTCGTGTCTGGACCTCGAATACTCTGGCACCACAGGAACGAATCACACTTACTTACACTCGCGAATAAGTAAAAATATACTCGCGAAACATTTCGAAGGAATAAGGATTTGTGAAGACACGGATTGAAGTTGGTTAGGATTAGGGATAGGACATGATTCTCTTGATAAAAGAATCATGAGCTCACGTGGGCAGGGACGCCAGCCCCTGAAGTAGGTCTGTACATCTTTATCTATAAGAACAAAGAAGTACACACCTACCCATTACCCAAAGATAAAGGGTTTGATTTTCCAGAAATTAAGAAAATCAAATACTTCATCTAAATATTAGGATTAGTAGGACGAGCACCTACCTGAAAAAAGAAAAAAATATTATTAGTAAAATAATATAGTGAATTTAAAGTATTTTTTTCTATATAAATATTCGCAATAAAATTATATTTAATATATTAGGTATCTATGATCTTTATAGAAAATTTTGAAAAAATTAAAATTTAGAGTATTTCTTAGTTATTTCATTATAAGAACAGAGTATTAAATAGATATCCTACCTTAACAGCCAACGTCTCGTACCTGGAGCTGAGATGCTGACCCCACAGGAACATACTGACACTCACGCACACTGTCTCTATCACCATCTTTCTCTCCTCCTTATATAGCTTTCACTATCTCCCCCCCTACACACTCCACTGTCCCTATCCTCCCCACTACACAAAACCCATTGTCCCTATCTACCCCCCACATTTACCCCTCCTTACTCTCCCTATCTCTCTCTCCCCCTTATATACCCCTCGAGAGCATTTATACCAAGCTATATTTAGCTTATCTTCCGAGATAATCTTAATCGGCTTAGAATAGTACGTCATACTCTTTTTACTTATTATTTTTAAATTAAATTAATATATTATCTTTCTTTTTTATCGTTTAGGTTCTTGGTAAAGTAACAGTTCTTCAATAGGTCACATAATAGACTTTTACACTCTTACGTGCTAATGAATGAAAACGTTTTATTTAACATATTATAACTTAATTCAATCTCATGCTTTGCTAACATTTCGGTTCTCATCTTAGTACATTCATCACCAAGTCATAGTCATATATACTATTTAAACTAATGAATAGGTACACAATTTTAATTAGTATCATATAATTTAATACTTTAGTGAACGTTTCGGTCCCTGATTAAGTGAGGACGTCACAGAATTGATTTTTTACACTCTAACGTACTAATGAATGAAAATGTTTTATTTAATTTATTATAATGCAATTTAATTGAAAAGTTTTTGTTTTGCCGAGAGTAGCAGAGTTGTTGATTCACAAGAAAGTCCTCTGATGCAAATAAATATACACATATATATATATATCGAGATGATATATCTATAAATATATATATACAGATATATGCAAGGATAACCTCTTTGTTTCTCTTTGTGTATTATAATGCAGTATATTATTTATTTAAGAGAGATTTTCTTTAATTACATAATAGTCTCAAGCATATTTTTTTTTTTATTTTGAGATCTGAATCTTGAAGCCTGCTTGATTTATGAAACCCCCGCCTGTTCAGAAATTCGCCACAGAAAATAAAAAAAAATATCTATAAATGTGTAGGATTAGGGATAGAGGTTTGAGAATGTCACGTGGATGGCCGCATCACTTTATGTTTCTTATTAATATTTCTAGAAAACGAAAAAGAAAGTCTAAGTCAGCAAAATTAATCTACTCAATCTCCACTAATACACCAATACACCTTGTTCAAATTATTTAAAATAATAATATATCAAAATTTCAAATAAATGATAATTTTATTAATGAACCAAGTTCAAACGATATATATATAATATTAATATAATATGAATCAATTGTTTAACCAAGATGATTCTTCAAGTTCTGCTTCAAAAATGATTCTAGAGAGGATGAAAACGATTCTCCAAATATAAATGAAGGAGATGAGATTTCAGGGATGAAGAAAAAAAGAAACCCCGCCATGTGAAAGAATTATTTATACATAATAATTTTTATAAAAAAAAAATAAAACCGACTTCAAAAAAATTAAATGCAATAAATAAAATAATAAGAACTCAAAAATAAAATAGAATGGACTAAAAGGTATAAAATAATTATCTATTTTAGTTTCAACTAAACGATGAAATATTTACATGAAATCACTTTTTGAAGTCGGTGCCAAACATATATATTTTATGAATCAAACTTTTTGATTTTCAGAAATAAATAAATATTATGGCCATCCTGGATTTAAACTTTGAATTTTTATGATTAAGTAGGATTCTTTAATGTCTAATTAAGAGTTCTGATTGATCAAATTAATTCTACAAACAATAGTTTAATTATTATTAATTTTTAAAGATGAACGCTAAATTGGTTGATTTTACAAACTATCTAAAATAATTCAGAAATGATAAATTTTAGACATCAAGTGCAATATACAAAATCATCTTAGTTTTTAACACTTAATCTAATGATGCAAAAATATTTGGGGGTTCCATAGAAAATAAGAAAGTTGATAGCGATTGCGGCAAAGCCGAAAGTGTCCAAAAGCTGTTAATAATTTATTTAAAAAGAACATATTCCAAAAGATAAATATGTCAAAGTTCAAAATTTTCTCTCCACTCCTTCCATGAAAACTTTTAACACGTTGACTGCCGCGGGTATTTTTGGGAAAGGTGTCTCAGGCCACACCAATTTTTAAAATTAATTTTCCAAAGAATGATGTATTTTGTACTATTATAATGTAAAATTGCATTTTTTGTTATTTTACCCTCTTCCACTGAAGGTGGACCCCGTGTGACTCAGCGATACACGAGGCGTAGAGTTGTTATCATGTATTTCTGCGCCATGTGTATTCCCTGGAATACACAGCTTTCAGGTCTCATCCTGCGTACACTGAATAACATATTAGTATTACGAATACGTTTATCACTGCGCTCAGTCACCATATACCACGGCATAATCGCGTTTGTGGAAGTTTATAAAATGTCTTACGAACGTAAAGAGTCCTATCTGATACATCGACATGAGTGACGAAGAGGAACAACCAAGCAACAAAAGTATCACGAATTTCAAAGAAAATCTGTGCATGCAGCTTTTGAATGTTGGCAAGGAAAATATCGAAGCGACTCCAGTGAAAAACCAAGATGCATATAGTCCTGCAGGAAAAAAGGTCGTTGCAAGATCTGTTATCAAAAGAACAAAGAAGCCCATGGTCGCACAAACGCAATACGAAAAACGGAACGCAAGTTTCTTCGGGATGTCTTGACAAGCCAGGTAACACACAATATCCTCAGAATATTCTAAGAAGATTTAAATGTGCTTAGAGGCTATCCTTAGAATATTCTTGGGATCATTGTGGTTACCGGGGACATCTACAGATGAGCCATTGAGTTTGCTTAAGAATGTTTTTTTCTACGCATAATATTACATTCAAGAAATAGAATACATTTTTTATTTGAATTTTATATATTTTGTATGTTACTATACCATAAGCTTTTTAATTTTAGTTCTTGATATTACCACAATGTTTGTATTTTTTTAATAATAAATTTTTCACATAAAAACCTTGTATTTCAAATATTTTTTCAAAATTTTTTGGCTAAGTGGCTAGACGTGTAATTCCACGCCACGCCAACCATTCCGCCTTAAGAAACCTATTCTAAGCGTGCTCTAGTAGCATACACAGGGCCAGAACCAAGTTATTGTTAGTGTATACGAAATTATACACGCGATGTACAGGACTCAACTTGCGTGTATACTTTTATATGCACATGGCAGTCAACGTGTTTTAATGAACGAGTTCTGTGGAACACCCTGTATTTATATTTTTATAAAAAAACATTTCATTTAAGATGTAGTTGATATCAGGAGCGCGGTATTCTCTGTGACCCGGATAAACTCATCTCAACACTTTTATTTGGCTTTTTGAAAAAAAAAACGCCCGGTCCAGGCCCCTCTATTACAGAGCCCAGAATTTGCCCCCTCTGGGCCTGCTCTTACTTAACAAATTAATAAGCAGGTAATTTATATAGTACCGTTCCTGGTTTAACAAGATTTACCAACTAATGATACAAAAACTAGATGGACTCTCCGTTTGCTTTGTTTTTAAGAAGATAAATTATTTGTTAATCCAGATGTTGGTTTTAAAATTAAATCCATTCTCGATAAATCTTCTATTTAATGTTAAAATTTTATCCCCTATTTTAAAGGGAAACGAGATTTTTTTCTGAGATTTTAAAATATTTTCAACCACAAATAAAAATGTTATTTGAATTAGATCTTAACCACAATTTATGAAAGATCACGAACTGCTGCTGCTAATAATAGTTTTATCTTTTTTTGTCCTCCTCTCGCTTTGGTTTAATTCCTGCCATTAACGCATGCAAAAATAGATTGTGGAAAAGTATATTTCTTTTTAAACAGGGATAATTATATTTATTAAAAAAATATAAATATAGTTGATACAATTTTGATGGCTGTATATGTATATAATTAAGTAATGGAGAGTTCAGTTTTTTGTGCTTGGGACGTTGCGCATATCAAGTGAGAGCACATCAAGATTTATGTACCATTTTGTAATTCATATAATTTTGTATATTATGATAAAATCTATAACAACTCTGCCTGCGGACAATTTATTTATAAAATTAATTGTGTCGCTAATACCTCTTAGGAACTGATGACGGCATTATTAATTAAAGCCGAAACGTTTTCCATAATTGGGAGTTTTTCATTCAGCAGAGGCTACCCATTGGCTGAATCCTCTCCATTACTTAATTAATATAAATATTTATATATATATATATGTATATATTTTCCTAAAAGAATTATTATTTGCTTTTAGTCCAGGAAAATTACGTGAAAAAATGATTTAAACAGGAAATAATTCCCGATAAAGATTTTCTGCTGGAATACCTTTATTGGTACTCCAATATTACTATCCTAAGTTTTCCCCCAAATCTGTGTTGTGGAAATTTTTCTACGCGCCTCAAAATAAGAACATTTTGGAGTTTTTTTCAGTTTATCTTGAATAACTCTAAAACGGCTTATCAAATCAAAAAGATACCCATAAAATAAATTAAAGCTCTTTAAATTATAAGCAAAATAATAACAATTTCGTCTATTTAGGTTAAATAGAACCGGTACTATCGCCTGTCAAAAAACAGCTCCTCGGGATCACTTTTGAATATCCCTAAAACTCGTACTTTTTTCCTTTTTTCCCCTATTCGACCATGAAGGAGCACGTTTTCGACAAAGACCAATCTATACATTTTTAAACTAGATTAAATTTACTACACTTTAAACAAAGTTCCATCTTAATTGGATAATGGTAACCCGTGCCGCAATGAGGTTGAAGTTTACAGGGTTTTTCCTTCATAAAATGAAAACCACTCATCCTATAGTAGAAACTTGATTCCTATCTCAATGTCTATTAAATTTTATTGACTTGAACGTTTTCTTGGACCATTTTTTTGTTAAAATTCTTATATTTATAGGTATCCAGTATTTTCCATAAGGCTTTTGAGGATATAATAGGGTACTATGTACTATAATAAATAAATATATAATAATAAAAGATGACATCTAAAAAGTGGCCGAGTGTGATTGAGACTCGCAAACAATCATGGATGGATGTAGCCAAGATATTGTCAGAAGGGGCAACTGCTCAGCTTCGAAGATGGAACTATAATCAATGGCCGAAACGTCAGTGGGAATTTTTAAATAAAAGAAATATTAAAAACTACATGACTCTTTATTGAATCTTTAGTATAAATATACAAAAATCACAGCTATAAAGGTCCTGAAATAATTGTTGCATAACATGTGAGATTTTTAGATGTTCACTTTACATAATTTTATCTTAGACCGAAGCAGCATTGATTGCTTACTTTTGTTTTTATCAAAAATGGTTTTGATAATTTTTGCTTTACCATACAGGTATGGTCAAGTATTGTAATCAGCATGAAAAAGTGTTTTTTTTCCTTCTTTTTTTTCGAAATATCTCAAAAACGGCTTAAACTATTTTGATTAAAAAAATTGAGCGAAACCATGGTATTTCGGTCTACAAAAAAGCTCTAATAAGTGAACATCGAAAAAATTATATTTTTCGAGATAATAATTGTTTTGTCAAATGTCTGTTAGTCTAGTCTAGTTGTCAGTTAGTCTGTGCGTTACCAAATTTTTGTGGACGAGCTAGCTCAAAAACTAGTGTGAATATCGAAACCAAATTTCACACGTAGTTTTGGTCCATTGAGATTAAGAGCTGATTAGATTTTGGTGCATATCGACCCAAAATTAAGGGGGTCGAGGGGGGGGGTTAAAGATTAAAAATCTAGGCCATTTGAACAAACTCAACCAAAGTTTGTATACCCCAGAAGTCTAAAAATGCAAAAACTAACCGTCCACAATGGTGGGGGAGGGGGGTCAAAAATGAAAATCTAGGCCCTTGTACCAAACAACCAAATTTTGTATACATAATCAGTGGGAGCCCAGGAGTCTAAAAATGGAAAAAACTAACCCCCTCCCTTACATGATTAAAATAATTTTATTAAATATTAAATATAAGTGCGGGCCAGGTTGTATGGTAAAGTCAAGTGGATGGCCACATCAGAACACGTCAGCTTATTTTGTAGATATATCGAATATACAAAAAAAAAAAAAATATTTTTTCAAGCACGATTAGAAATTACAATACTTCACCATACCCCTAAGGTAAAGTAAAAATAAACTATTAACAGTTTATTATAATTAAATTTATTTATAAGGCGACTCTAATCGGCAAATTTTTTTTTTTTATCCCTTTTTCCTTCAATTTTAATAAGAAGACACTAAGACTCTCGCTACACACAATTCAAGATTAATCTTCAACTTGTTAATTTCTCTTTTCTCTTAATGGCGAGTCTAGTGACTTTTTTCAGTTCAATTTCATGTTGAATTAGAAACTTAATTTCAAGACATTCTCGACTAAGTAAAGAAACAAAATACAAACGAGCGGAAAAAGTTCTTAATTAGGAATCATGTGTTGGTGTAATTATTTCATACTTATTATTTAGGTTAGATAATTTCAAAAGTCACCTATTATATTCATTTAGAAAATTGTTCTACTACAAACAAGATTTCAAATGTTGGTGTTAAGTTTACTTAGATAATGCTGCATCTTAGAGATGAATTGAATACAATTTGAAGAATTTTCCTATGCTAGTAAAAATTTAATATATTATGTATAATGAAATACTATATACTGGGAGAGTTTTTTTATCTTGAGACAGTCTTATAACTCAAAAACAGTGACATTATATGAAAAAAGGTTTCAAATAAAAGTTTATTTCTATGTATCATTATCAGGGGAAAACAAATTACGCTATTGTTTGTCGACCTCGAACAAGCTTTCAATTCATAAATTAATGTCGAATAAAAAAATAGTTCTAATAAAAATTGTTCAGTTTTTTTTTTGTTGATTCTGAATATGTACAGAAACATATGGGTTTCCATTTAAAAACCCTTGAAAGCTTGTTCTAGGTCGACAAATAGCTTAGTTTAGTTCCCCTGATATAAATAAACTTTTATTTAAAACTTTTTTTCATATAATGCATTGTTTTTGAGTTTTAAGACTGTCAAGATAAAAAAAAACTCATCCGGTATCTTCAGACGTTTAATAAAACCCAAACGATTCGAGAGTATTTCTCCCTCTTTATCAAAATGTAATATCAATTCATGCATAAAAAAAGACTTTGGGGGGCTAGTTTTCGATGTTCACTTATTAGAGCTTTTTTGTAGAGCTTCTGGGGACACAATGATTATGTATATAAAATTTGGTTGAGTTTGTTCAAAGGGCCTAGATTTTTATTTTTTGCCCCCCCCCCCCCCAAATTTTGGCTCAAGAAAAAAAAATGTTTTCGTTATTATATGTTCAATTTATAGTATATTTCATTTTTCTTGTTTTTTTTAGTTTGAAAATATTATAATTTTAATTTTGAATCCCCCTTCCACCTCTTAATTTTTTTGAGTATATATGCAGCAAAATCTAATCAGCTCTTACTCTCAGTGCACCAAGCCTACATGTGAAATTTCGTTTTGATATTCACACTAGTTTTTAAGCTAGTGCGTCCACAAAAATTTGGTATCGCACTAACCTACTTACAGACATTTTGGCAAAACAATTATTATCTCGAAAAATATAATTTTTCGATATTCACTTATTAGGCATTTTTGTAGACCGAAATGACATGGTTTCGCCCAATTTTTTTAATCTAATTCTCTTGATAAAAGTCATAAGCTCACGTGGGCAGCGAGGCCAGGCTCCCTGAAGTAGGTCTGTACATCTTTATCTATAAGAACAAAGAAGTATACACCTACCCATTACCCAAAAGTTAATAGTTTTGATTTTCCAGAAAATAAGAAAATCAAATACTTAATCTAGATGTTAGAATTAGTAAGACGATCACCTCCTGAAAAAGAAAAAAATAATATTAGTAAAATGATATACTGAATTTAAAGTATTTTTTTTTATATATAAATATTCGTATTAAAATTATATTAAAATATTATTTATTTATTTGATATTTTTTTTTTTTTGAAAAACTCGAAAAGTGTACTTGAAAAATTTAAAATAATTTTTACTTAATTGATTATAAGAATAGAGTATTATAAAGATATCTTTCCTTAATAGCCAACGTCTCGTGCCTGGAGCTGGAATACTCTGACCCCACAGGAACACATTTAAACTCGCGCACAACTAAAAATAAACTCGAGAAACATTTCGATTAGATGAGTCTGATGAGAAGGTGGATGAAGGTGGAGAGGCCATATTGTAATATTCCCAGTCGATGTTTCATCCCCAACTGTCTGAAACACATTGTCCTTATTACTTTCTCTTTCCCCTTTATATACCTTTCAATACTATCCCTAACTAACCACTGTCCCTATCTAACCACCCCTCATATACCCCTCCTTACACTACCTACTCTCTCTCTCTCTCTCCCTTATATACCCTTCGGGATTAATTTGTCCAAACTATTCTTAGCTCATCGTCCGAGATCATACTATTTTTATTTATCATATGATGACAATAATGAAAATATGATTAACTTTGAAAAATTCCTATAGAAATTCAAAAGAGATGGTCTACTACTTGATCTCAGAAGTTATTGATTATTTTTATTATGTCAGAAGAGTTGATTCACCCCTTCGGGAAACGAACGAACCCAAATGCCAAAAGAATGGCAATGATAGTCTGAATCACCCTATAGATTTGCCATCCATCTTCTCTTTGTTTTATATCTATTTAAAATAAAAAATAAAAATAGAAACATATTACTTTTATCATAAAGCGACTTTAAGCGGATCAAAAGCTTATTACATTTTTAAATAATTGCTAGTTCTCTCTTTCCCTCTCTCTCTATACACACAGAGAAAGGGACTAAATTAATGCAATTTTTTAAAAACATTTATAAACAAATTAGAGAAGGTATTCAGACACAACAACACATAAAATTTTTCCAGACAATCATATATGTATATATATTTTCATGGGAGAAAAAAAAATTATCATGGAAATTCATATTCCAAATGAGCTCTAAATCACGGAATCCATGTCAACGTGAAGAGCTTAATTTTCTAATGAATTTATTTTTCATTTTTTTTTTCAGTTGGCTGGTCAGTTAACAAATAGAAAGGGAAAAAAGCAACTTGTATATTTTAAATGACTTATCTACTTGAATGAACAAATGGCAGCTGTCTAGAAGGATTATTCAATCAAAAATTAAAATCAAAAGATTGTTCTCTACTGAGAATGGCGGATTTGTTTAATTTCATCTTTCTAGGACAAGTGATATGGGCTGATAAGTGAATGCATCAGGCTTTTATTTATATATATATTGAGTTGGGAAGTGTTAACCAAAATACTGTACTTAAATCATATTATTGCTATATCTGCTATTGTATTTTGTTTATTGAGCCTCCGAGGAGCGGGCCGCCTCTTACAAAGACAAAAGAAAGAGCATTAGACAAATTTATTTACACATCTTTCACACTTTCAGCTTCAGAATTGAACCTTATTTTATGTATTAAATGACTTGTTTTATCTAATCTACTTGGCGCATTTATATATACGTATAACCTGAATAAATTTGGATATTATATATACCTATCAAAGCGCACAGCGTGCGCAGGCCAAGTTCGAGCATTGGCTTGGCCGTACACGCTGTACGCTATTTACACAAACCATTTCGACCACCCTGCAGCTCGGAACCTATTTAAGATATATAGCTGAAAGTATACACATGTAATTATGTAATCCATCTTGAAGAAAGTACTAAATTTCAATAATATAATTAAATGAATTTAACTTTAAAGGACATCATAGATATTAGTTGAAATATTTTACATTGCATATCAGAGGTTCGTCCCTTAGGAATCGAACCCAAGCGCTAACTAAGCTTGCCGGGGCAGTAGCCAAACCCTTAAGACAAATCTCTCTGACATGCAACATATATAAGTATTATTGCTATAGATTTTTCACTGTAAAATCCATGGGTCCGTCACTGAAAACTTTTTTCAGTTTAGCAGGAATTTTCACTATTCCCTTTGAGTTGAAGGGAGTGAAAAATCTATAGCTATAATACTTATATATGTTGCATGTCAGAGAGAGATTTGTCTTAAGGGTTTGGCTACTGGCGGCAAGATTAGCGCTTGGGTTCGATTCCTGAGGGGACGAACCTCTCTGATATGCAATGTAAAAATGTTTCAACTAATATTTATGATGTCCTTTAAAGTTGAATTCATTTAATAATATTATATACTGGGTTGATTTTTGAAATAATTTCCATCTTTTTTCAAAAAAAGACACCCAAAAAGATACTTAAATCTTTGTTTTCACTGTTCAATAATATAGTTTAAATGTGATTCTGAGATATGGACCTGAGAAATATATATAATTTTTGGCACTCCCTCACTGGCAGGTCATCAAAACCTTAGAAGTTACTTCTAATTATTCCAGCATCATGAAATTTCGCCTGCTAGTAGAGTTTCGGACACAAACAAATGAAAAATTCCAAAAATCCAAACTTTATATCTTTCAACCCCTTCAAAATGGTAGGGGAGGGGGGCCAAAAATGAAAATTCTAGCTCGTTGGACCAAACTCAACCAAATGTATACATATTCTGTGGGCCTCCTGTAGGCTAGAAATGCAAAAACTAACCACTGAAAATGGAGGGGGGGGTCAAAAATAAAAATTCTAGTCCTTTGGACCAACGGGCTTCTTCATAGCTTACAAAAAGCAGAGAAATCTCAACCAAAACATTCTGTGAAAAAACAGGCCAAGTTTGAAAAAGTAGTGAGAAATCTTGTGTGCAGCCAAGTAAAATTCGAGGAAAAATAATTAAGTTGAGAAAATAGTAGATCTCTCAGCTTAATTATTTTTCGCGATATTTTATTTGGCTGCACCTAGATTTCACTACTTTTTCAAATTTGGACTGTTTTTTCACAGAATGTTTTGGTTGAGTATAATACATACTTATCGCTATATATATATATATATATAAGCATAAATCTTTATTTGCATCAAGCAGAGAACAACCTTTTTGAATTCTCTTTATGAATCAACAATACTGGTACTCTCTGCGAAACAAAATCTTTTCAATTAAATTTTAGCACCAGAATAAAATGTCTAGAAGTTTTATATTTGAGCTATGGTGGGTATCGCAATCCAAACAAACATGCAGGAAAAAAATAATTTAATTGTCGAAAATAGAAGAGTCATTGATTCATAATAGTGGTCTTCAAACTTTGTCGACTCACGGAACCCTTAGAAATATGAGGTTATTTCGGGGAATCACATCCCACACTTAGAAAAATATATCTTAAAATAATATTTAAAGAAAATCACTTTATATGTACTTTATGTAAATGCAATTAAATAATAGTATTGTATTTTTTACTAAAAAGGAAATTGGAACATAAAATTGATGTAATTTACTTATTAATAGCATTAACTCGTGCCAGGTGATAGTAAGCCGGGAAACACCCAAGATATAACTCAGAACACCGGAGTTCCGCGGAACACAACTTGAAAACCACTGATATAGAGAAAACTATGAGGTTGTTCTCTGGTTGATGCAAATAAACATGTACATAATTATATTAACTATTTATTATATATGTAGGTATACATTTATTTGTATCAAGCAGAGGACATCCTCTTTGATTTCATTTTTTGAAAAAAAATTGTTGAAATTGATTTTACTTCAGCCTGCCTTCCGGGCCTACTGAGTAAAATCTTCTTAAAATTACAATTATATATTTTAATCTGCACATCTTCAATAGTTCCGTCGAGATTTGTCTGTCCCCGAGGTACCCAGCCAGCCTCAACACTTGGCTTAGTAGTTTCCTTAACAACCTCTCTCTAATGTTAGTTCATTCCCAAGGCGTTAAAGTTTAATATTTGCTCGATGTATTTATTATAAGTTGTCAATGTTGAGAGTCATAATTGTGATTTCTATTCAGGTCCAAGCACTTTTTTATACCCACTCAAATAATTTCTCCAAATGCCGCTTTGGTACCAAGTACGTGATTCGCAAACATCCCAATTCCTTTAGGAGTGAATTTGAAAGCATATCAGAAGGAAGGCACAAGATACAATTTTTTGTAAAAAGAGGTTCGAAATACCGATTAGATCAAAAACCATTAATCAAATACAAGACATGGTTCATATTAAGTTATGGTAACTAGCATTCGTTTTTTGCCTTCTAATATTCAAGACCTGCATTCACAAATACCTTGGATTTCAAACCCTCGAATGTCTCCTTTTCTTTCCAAGATAAGAGATACAAGATAATAAGTACGTATTTAAATTACATTTCTAAGATAAAATTTATAAAACTTATAGATTCCATAAATTCAATATTATTATTATTATTTGTATGTATTTTGGCCCTTTGCATAATAATTTTTTCGTTCGTTGTTTCAGTGTCATTGTTGCCCTGTTACGTGACCACATAATTCAGTTACTCGACCCAAAATGCTGTCACGACAGATAGTTCAGGAACCAGTGATTTATTAGAATAAAAAAACAATCAAGAGTTTATTTCAAAATATATATTATATAACTAGGAGTCAATTTTGGGAAAAAAATATTTTGATAGGTTTTTTAATTAAACTAATTATAAAAATGCATAATGTGGTTGAATCAAAGTAAAACATTTGGTGATTTGGTTGAGAAAATAAACAATAATTAAAATAAAAAAATTACGGATCGAAGTTCGGTCCGCCAGGTAAGTACTCAATTATTAAATAATAATACGATTGAAGTAGTTTTTGGAAGAATGCATTCTGAAACCTTTGGGTCCAGGCACGTTATAAATTCGCATGAAGCTAAAAGAAATTTTTATTTTTGACAAGGCTTGGTTCGATCACATATGTGTACCGCATTTTGTGTATAACTCCTAATTGACTGAAGATGGCCAAACAAAATTCAGGCCGAAACGTCTCATTAAAGGTGCTTTATTGAACCCAGTGATTCCATCTTTGGCTGATACCTCCTCCTTCATCTAGTATAGTTTCATCACAGCCACGAACTCTTACAATATTCATACAAAGGGTAAAACCTTATAATTCCAATAAACATAGGTCCAGGAAGGGAATGTTACATTGTATTTCCTTCACTGACCTTTCAAACCCCCGAAGAAGGAGGGAATAAACCTCCGAAACGTCGGCTTTAAATAAAAAAGATAGTTAGGTATAATTATCTCTCTTTTTTGAACCTTGGAATTCCTCATCAAAATCCATTAAATAAAATAATAAAATATGATATATGATAAAATAGAAAACGATATTAGTAATTGAAGTTAGTCAAACTTCAAACCAGTCTCAAATTGCTCTTTCTCTGCAAGACCGTGATTTGGGAGAGAATAGTTCTATTCTACCTAGATTATATGTATATGATAGAGGTAATTTGGGGGAAATGAGATGCCTGATGAAATTACGTGAAGCCGCAGTGAATTTAAATTATTAATTATGTCTAAATTAAAGCAATTACAGATTCAGCCTCGGAAACCTTAATTATATACCACTGAGCATTTTTCTTTTTAAAAAGCTGTAATTTTTAAAATTATTTTAAACCTTTGTCCGAGCTCTGGCCTTTTTGTTATTAAATACCTTTTAAACAAATCCTCCCATTCGTCTATCTAATATCTTGCAAATTAAATGAGCTTAAATTAAAAGGAATTCTAGGAGCACAATAAAAATAGCAATATCAAATAAGTTCTGTGCTATTTTAGGTATAATGTTTTTCATTTATATATTTTTTTTTAATGCAATCGAATGCAAGAAGGGGTGCACCAGTAAAGATGTAGCCCCTATGGATCTCGAAAGACCCTTGCATTACCGAAGAGAAGGGAAAGTTGATTAAGTGAGAGGGTGTAGACGTAGGTGTCTATGCACACTGGTTTTGAAGGTTTGAAGATCATAGGTGCTGGGAAAGACAGAGGCTGGGAGAGAGTTCCAGTTCCTTGAAGTCATGGGGATATATGTATTCGCGAATGAAGTGGGTCCGGCACTTTTCCAATTTGACCGCAAAAGAGTGTTGGGAGTCGGCAAAACGTGTGCTGCGTGCAAAGTAAAATACTGCCCCTCATAAAAAACGCAACTCCTATCTTTTTCGGATTGTATTTTTATCATGTATATATTTTTTAGCATATCCATTATTTTGTCAAAATGAACCTCAAATAAATGATTGTCTAAAATTAAAAAGAATTCAAGGGGTCAGATCAAATGAGTTGTGGACTATTTTCGGGTAATGTTTTTAAATTATCTACACTCTAATATATACTACCCCTCATAAATAACGAAACTCTTTTTTTGTTTTTCAGATTGTATTTTTATGATATTCCTATATTCTATATATTGCCTAAATATTTTTTAACATACCTATTCATATAATACATTACTTTCATTCTAATGAACATGCTATAAGCAAACTAAGATATTTTATATTGAGATCAAGAGCTGATTAGATTTTGGTTGAAATCATACCAGAAATTAGGAAGGAGAGGATTTTTAAAAATTTGAACACTTTATCCGATTTGGACTAAATTTTGCAGTGTTACTCTTAGGGCCAGTTGCGGTTGGTAAACTCTTTTTAAACGTTGACAAAGGGTAAAACCTTATAATTCACCTTGTGCTGACGGGATGGCCACAAGGTGAATTATAAGGTTTTACCCTTTGTCAACGTTTAAAAAGAGTTTACTAATCGACATTCAACTGGCCCTTAATGACCCTTAGGGAAGGGTGGAGCTGATCTATGGTAAAGTCATAAAATAGCCATATCACATATTTTTTAATTTTTGTCGATTTTTTTTCAATATAGAGAAGACCCGAAAAGCAAGAATTTAAAGTGTTGATTTTCATTTGACGGGCAGTTTACTGATAATTTTTCTGATTCTTTTTTTCTAACCCCAATTCATTGAATGTCTCGAAATTTAAAGAATATTAAATTCAATATACACACATGTATCCGCCAACTTTATCCTTATGACGCTACGAATTGGAATTCCACTTCTGTCTTCCACGTGACATAAAATTCATTCAAGACCCCCATTCTCAAGATTTAGAGATTTCAAGAGATGGTATTCTCACAAATTTTGGAGATTTGAAAAAAAATTTATTACTAAATAGTTTGAGCTAGAAAGCTGAATTCTGACACATAGATGAAGTTGATTAATTTAAACAAAAGTAAAAAATGTCAGCATATTCAGGATCTTTTTCCACTGGGCACTCTGGGCAAGTGTCACAGGGCCCCGCGATCCATGGGACGGACCCCTATTTCTTACTAGCGGCTAATTTATTTTAATATCGTTGCTAGCAGAACACTTTGTATTTCTTTTAGAGTGGCCCCATAAAGTGCCTAGCGTCTCCAATAGGTTAAGCATGATGGCCCTGAGCATTTTAATCAACAGATAATTAGCAGAGATTGTGGTGTTGGTGCAAAGTGAAACATCTTTAATAAAGATAAGAGTAAATAAATATTATATTTAATATTCATTTACTATGAGTTAAGGATTCTTGGTCACTTGTTTCACATAAAAACTTTTAATTTGAAACAAGTGACCAAGAATCCTTAACTCATAGTAAATGAATATTAAATATGTAGCGGCCCGCTCTCGCTCATGGCGACGAGCCTTGAGACACGGCCCCTAGATGACTCAGTCGGATCGTTGAGTCGTTTTTGCATGAGTGAAATATTATCACCCATGCTATAATTAAAGCGACTCGATTCGACTGGAGAAGCGAATTGGATTCGGAGAAGCGAGTTGGATTCGAACAAGCGAATCTGGACGGGCCACCGCCATCCAGCAGCCCCTCCCCTGCACACACCCTACATGAACAACCTACAACTCTGCATACGCAAGATTGTTAGGACCCCATCGACTTGATGGGGGCGCGGCACAAAAGCGCCACACAGCACTCACCTCACGAGAGCCCTAACAATAAAATATAATATTTATTTACTCTTATCTTTATTAATCAACAGACTTTAATTCCAATGAGAGAATGCAATTTTTTCTAATTTTCTTCATTTTTCGACAGTTCAAATTCTGAAGCTATAAATATTAATATGTGTAACATTTCACCCCCCGGAAAGAATTTATGCCACCCTTGATCCTCCGTAGGTAATTCACTTATAACCATACCCTTATACAAGTTGTATTTTGTTTATAGATCATAAAATTTAGTTTAAATTGAAAATTCAAAAAAATAAAAACTCTGTTTAAAATGATCAAGTTAAAATATTAAATTAATTCATTTATATACCAAATATAAAATATGTTGAAAAAATCTTTGTCTCGTCTTTTTTTCATTTCCCTATTGATTTCAATTTAATGGAATTTCTCTTCATTTTTTTTTTATTAAAATTTAGAAAACCAATTTCGAATATGTGTCTCCCAATTATTATTATTATTATTAAGAGGGTCCTATTTTTTAATTTCCTTTCGATAGATATTACCTCTCTTTAAAAATAAACGGGTTCGCTCGTGCATAAACGATTGGGAGGGGGTGTTGAATGAGCATTTTTTTTATTTATTTTTATTTTATGTCATGTTTAAAAAAAAGTAAAAAAAAGGTCGTTGATTGGAGAAAGAGAGCGCGATGTCAACTTGTTAGTCAAATACAAAACAGACTCAAAGAGCGAAGGCTAGAGAAAAATATTCGACACTATGTAAACGACTTTCGCAATGTTAATTAAATTCAAAAGAAAGTTCAGGTGGAAATCTCCAAGATCTGATATGTATTTTAAAGATTAGAGATTGAAAATTTTTATAAAAGCTTAGAGAACTACATAGATCATGTTAGACTAATTTCATTTCAATATTTTTACTGTAAATACAATTATTCATAGGCTAATGGTCTTGGTATGTTCAAAACACCCAAGCTGAAATTCACAGATGCAAGGATTGGTATTTTCTTAAGCAGGTCCTTTCGCAGCCAATGTTAAATAAAAAATATTAGATTATAACTATAACTTAATTTGTTTATAATAGTTTAACTCTCGATCGATGCTTTGGTGAAATTTCAATCACACATTAGCGAGCAAATTTTTGAAAAATAAAATTTTTACTTTACCATATAGGGTATGGTCAATTATTGTAATCGTGCATGAAAAAAGCGATTTTTTCCTTATTTTTTTCGAAATAGCTCAAAAAAGCCTGAAACTATTTTGATTAAAAAAATTGAGCGAAACCACGGGATTTCGGTCTACAAAAAAGCTCTAATAAATGAACATCGAAAAAATTATGTTTTTCGAAATAATAATTGTTTTGTCAAAATGTCTGTTAGTCTGTCTGGTTGTCTGTGCGTTACCAAATTTTTGTGGACGAGCTAGCTCAAAAACTAGTGTGAATAACAAAACAATCATAGTTCTTTTAATAGTAATAATTCTGTATTAAAATAATTATTTTTTCTATATGGTAACAATAACAATTTTTTATGAAATGGACGTCTCTTTCATAACCGTTTGTTGTGTCCCTTTCAAAACTACCAAACCCAAATTAAAAACATGACCACAAAGTCTGAAATTCTAAATAAAAGTTTACTACTCGTTTTTTCTCATATCTGCATGTATATCACCAATTATAAACAATTCTAAACTGTTTAATTAACAGTTTACAGTACTGGAAAAAACGTTTCTAAAGAAGAGCAAAAAAAATGATTTGATACACGATTACAAACACATGCATTTCACCGGCATCCTTGAAATGATAGGAGTGTGAAGTATGATGTCAATGTATGTACTTTAGGATTGCTACAGAACAAAAATAATGTTGTTCCGAGACGACCTTTATTTAGCGAATTATCCCTTTCAATACGTGTCCCTTTCATGCCACCTCTCCCCTACTTTATTAAAGAGATGAAATATTTCTTATTTAAAAGACTAATGATGAAGGCTAAAACTATTTTTTGACGTGACAACGTCTTATAATTCGATGGAGCCGGCTGCACACCCGAAAAAACATGACTCATGAGGCATTCCATTTAAGGCTTGAAGTGCAAGCGAGAGCGCGGAACGAGCGACAAAGAATGAGGCGGGCTTTTTAAAAGCTAGAGTTTCAAAAAATTTTAATGATGTTTCCAAATTTTAAATTTTTAAATTTAAGATTTTATGAACAATAATTTAATCACAGTTTATTCTTATAATAAATTATTCAAAATTATTACTTTTTTACAAAAAGTTACAATTAAATTTGCAAAAATAATTAAGTAACTAATTGAACAACAACTTTTATTCAGTTTACTTGCTGAAAGAAATAATGTCAATACAAAATTTATTATTATAAAATAATAAAATCAAAAATTAAATTTTAACAGTCGAGTAGAAATTTAAACAATAAATTTTATTCAAGTATTTTGTAAATTTAAAATGATTTTCTGAACGAAGAATTTTATGAAAAAAATCGGTTGTCTGTAAAGTCGGTTTACTGACGATAGTTGAACGTGACAACGTCATAAGAAATACCATTCCATCAGTATTTTCTTATGACGTTGTCATTAATATCGTCAGTAAACGCTTTGACCTGATTTTTTTAACAATATATAGGTATACATACAAAGGACAACTTCATTTATTTCTCTTTATTAACCGACTTCAAAAAAAGGAGGAGGTTATCAATTCATTTTCAAGAAGTCAATAAAGTTCTTATACGTGATCGTAAAATGAAATGTTAAAATGGCCTTATATTAGAATAAATATAATTTATTTATGTATAATAACTATTTAAAAAATATTTTAAAAATTGTTGTTTTTTGACCGTATTCATTAGTGAATGAATGAATGAATAGAATGAACTTTTTTTCTTTCACTCTTTTTCTCCTTTCTCCTTGTTCCATTCTCGTTTTCAAGAAGATAATATGAGATGCACTTCACAACTGTTGAGATTTATGATTTCATTAAACAAGTAAAAAGAGACTGGAGGAAAAAACTTTTAACGATATTAAGGAGAGAAGAAGGAGGGAACGCTCCTTCCCCATAGATGCTTCTTTTTTTCTTTTCGAGATTAAAAAGCCGAAAAGAGTGGAATTAAATGAAAGTAAAATTTCTAAAAACAATTTAATAGAAAATAATAGTAGCAAAAAAGGAGCATTACCGGGAGAGAAAGAGTTATAAAGACATTTGTGATTTAAGAAAACCATTTAAGAGTAGGTTAAAAAAAATGTTTCTGAAGTTGAATAATATTTAACGATTTGGAAGGTTTTTTTGGATTAAATCTGTAGTCAGTGAACTGGGGTAAATTACTCCAAGTGGGGTAAAAATGATGATTTTGGGCTAAAGGACCGTTTATTTTGAAAGTCATAAGATGGTGTCCGAATGAATGGAATATTTTAAATTATATGTCAGAAGGATTGCTTTTCACCCCCTCAGGAATCGAACCCGAGTGCCAGTAACAGCAATCCGAACCACCTGGCTCACCTGCGAGGTGCGAACCTCTTTGACATATGTAAACGCGTTAAATATTTTACTCAGATTGTTATCTTAATTTGTAAAATTTCGCGATCTAGTGATTCTAAATTTAAACATATAGCCACAACCGAGGAGTTAACCGCGACCTAAAATCGTGTACACCTACATCCACTTCCACTTTCATTTCCAAGTGGAAGACAATAGATGACAATAAGATTATCTAATGAATTCCAAAGTAATTCCAAAGACGGTGTATACCTAATTCCAATCGCGGTTCACCCTCAGCCACAACCCTTCTGACATATAATTAAATAGGTATATTCCATTCCATCGGATTTAATAGATGACACCATCTTATGATTTTCTAAGAAAATTTGAATTTATTCTTCTTCTTCGAGTGCCATACCCGAAACGGGTGTCGGCGCCTCTCCACATATACCTGTGCTGAGTGTGTTTAGTTGTTTTACACAGATATACGCGACCTACTTTTTAACGCGGGTTCCGAACGGCTAATTTGGAGAGGTTGTCTAGAACAATTATACTCTTGGTAGGTTGCCATTACTTTCCAAGAGGAGGAGGCTGCAAATATCTATCTGCCGAGACTCTGGTCTCGAACCAGCGATCTCCGAGTCAGCGACCCAATACTCTAGCCACTGATCCACAGTCGCCTCTTGAATCTATTTCCATCGGCAAATTGAAATCTTTCATATTCTATTAGGAAAAGTCATTCCATTGCCTTTCGAATTTTGAATCTCTTCAAAATTTGAAACAATCAAAGACCTTTATTTAAATTATATGACATGGCTATATGTTTAAATTTAGAATCACTAGATCGTGAAATTTTACAAATTAAGATAACAATCTTTGAGTAAAATATTTAACGCGTTTACATATGTCAGAGAGGTTCGCACCTCGCAGGTGAGCCAGATGGCCCGGATTGCTGTTACTGGCACTTGGGTTCGATCCCCGAGGGGGGGGGGGTGAAAAACAACCCCTCTAACATATAATTAAAAATATTCCATTCCATCAGATTTAACAGACGACACCATTTTATGATTTTCTAAGAAAATTTGAATCTATTACCATCGGCAAATTGAAATCTTTCATATTTTGAAAGTGGTGGAAGTCTATTTTTTCTTCTTTCAAGAAAATTAAAGATTCAATAATCAATCACTACGCAATTTCTTTTATTGGTCAATTTTAAATTGAACAAAGCATTGACATTTTTTAAGATATTAAATATTAACTAGTTATAAATAGCCAGAGGTGACTGTGGGTCAGTGGATAGAGTGTCGGGTCGCTGACTCGGAGATCGCTGGTTCGAGACCGAGTCTCGGCAGATAGATATTTGCAGTCGCCTCCTCTTGGAAAGTAATGGCAACCTACCAAGAGTATAATTGCCTAGTCACCTCGCTAAATTAGCCGTTCGGAACCGGCGTCGAAAGCAGGTCCCGTATATCTGTGTAAAAAACAACTAAAACGCACTCAGCACAGGTATATGTGGAGAGGCGCCGACACCCGTTTCGGGTATGGCACTCGAAGAAGAAGAAGTTATAAATAAAAAGTTTACACTAAATTAATCACAAATTATGTGCTATCTCATTTTTTTAAAAATAGACTTACACCGCTTTCAAAATAAAGGGTTCATATATATTAGGGTAGTGTTTAATTTGGAAAAGTCGAAATTTCTTTAATTTCACTCCAGAGTTTTAATAGAGATCCTAAAAAGATACGTCTACGCCAATGTTTCCCAAACTATGGTCCGCGGGACACGCCTCAATATTTCAGAATAAGGCAACAGGAAACCACCTCTGTGAAAAATTTCCCCCAGGAAAATTAAAATGGAGAGGATAATATATTATACTATTATAATAAACTATATTACTCTCCAAAGTATTCGCCGATGCTCGGAATCGAAAATAGCGCTCGAAGAAGAAAATATATAAATAATTTAAGATAGATATAAATAAATATTGTTAAATAAGATCAAATATTCAATTACTTAGGTTTTTATCGAGGGGTGAACCGCGACCTAATATGCTGTACATCTACTTCCACTTGTACTTCCAAATATTACCAAATATTTCCAAGTAATTCCAAATATTTCCAAGTACTTCCGAATATTTCCAAGCACTTATAAATATTTCCAAGTACTTTCAAATTTTTCCAAGTGCTTTCAAATATTTCCAAATATTTCCAAGTATTTCCAAAATACTTCCAAAAAGGTGTACACCTACTTCCAATCGCGGATCACCCCTTGGTTTTTATTATTTATTTATAATTTTTTTATTATAAATCTTTGAATAAATCTAATACCGGGCTTAGTCATTAATATGTCTCGAAATGAAAATATAAAAAAATTCCATTTTTAATTTTCTATTTTAAAATAAATTCTATATCACTGTCTTTTGACATATTGAGGAAAACAGATTTTTTACTTTATCCAATGCGAAGCATGGGTAAAGTATTGTAATCGGTCTGGCGGCAACCGCGACTTCAAAGGGTCCTCAGGTAAAGACTACGGAACCTATGGACTCAATTAAGGTGACAAATTGTAGTATTCAATTAGATTGAATTTTAGCACGTGACGATTTTGACAAAAATTACCTGGGGTCTCGTCGAGAGGCCAAAAAGTGCCATTTTTTTGGAAGTGCGTGCGGATGGATGGATGTATGTTATCGTTTTTTTCGTCCACGATTTTTTCCACACCGTTGCACCAATTGAAATGAAAATGAAAACCTAACATTATTTTAACAAAATGAAGCGCTGATTAGTTTTTGGTACATATCGGCCCACAAACATTAGTACTTTATTTCGGTACTTTTTTAGTTTTTTCTAAATATCTTAAAAATGACTTAACCAATTTTGATGAAATTTAATATTGTAATTGAGTACCTTGAGGACCACAAAAATGGTCA
Source organism: Forficula auricularia (assembly GCA_024734495.1). Lineage (NCBI taxonomy): Eukaryota > Metazoa > Arthropoda > Insecta > Dermaptera > Forficulidae > Forficula > Forficula auricularia. The sequence goes on along the minus strand of JALMQS010000128.1, from coordinate 31,110,996 downwards.
TATAAAATTTTTTTGTAAAATTATATTTTAAAGTACTTTACCCTAGACTACGATAGTTCATTGGATAAAGTTTAGCAACGATCCGTTGCAGTTTATTTTTATAATAAATTGATAAATAATTTTAATTGCGTCAATTGATCTCTCAATTTTCAATTTTCTTTTTTGTTTCATATAAAAAAATATGATATTTATAAAAAATGACTGAGTTTATAGCTGCGCTCGTCACATCTCCCAACACTCAAAAAACGACAAATAAAACTTCTTTTATATTGAATAATTAACCCTTTGTAATCTATATCTTTGTTACAAAAATCCTTACAAATATTTTTTTATTTTTAAATTGATATTTATCTAACCGAAAATATATTTTTACTTTATCATACGGGGTATAATAAAGTTTCGTTTCGAGCATGAAAAAAAGTGATAATTTTTTTTTAATGTAATTTTATGCTTAAGGTAGTTGTTTCTGGACAATACTAGCAAAAAGTTAATGCTAGAGTTTATATGTAGAACAGACAATAAGGATTCATAATTCATAAGCCCAAAACTTTTTGCTGTTTATGTACCGATTCTAGCCAATCCCGTGCTCGTTTGACAAATCTGGCACCATTGTAAGAGATTGAATATTTTTATATTAAAATGACAAATAAAATACATTTTAAAAGTTAAAAAATTTCTATAAGAATAGTTTTGTTATTTTTTTACAAATGTAATCAACGCCTACGTTACACCTCATAAAAATTATAATTTTGAAAAAATCTAGCGCATTGGCGGCGCTATATACATCTTTCGCTGGTTAAATAAATGCGCTGTTGGCAAATTGTTTTTAGTGTAAATTTTTCCTTATACATTTTTTATTATTTATTCATTATTATCTCAGAAACTGCGTTGAACTATTAATTAAAATTGTCTTAAAATATGTATTAGTTATTGTTTAATGTTGGTTTAGTTTTTTATAAAAATGGTAACAAGGGTTTCTTAATTAAATTATCCTCCCCGGCCTCCACCAGGCACAAAAACAATATCTGTTTTTCCCTCCAGAGAAATGCCACCCCAAATCATGCAGGAACCACCACCATGTGACACTGTTTGAGAGAAACAGCATTGAGAAAATCGCTCTCCCTGACGCCTGTAGACCCGACTTCTCCTGTCACTTCCATGAATGCACACTCTACACTCATCTGTGAAAAGGACAGCCCGCCATTGGTCGATACTTCAATTGAGATGCTCTCGAGCAAATTGAAGTCGAGCTTGACGGTGACGTGAGGTTAATTTTGGTCCAGAGGCAGGTCTTCTGCAAGTGAGGTTGGCTTCCTTCAAGCGTCTTCTGACTGTCCACCGACTGACAGCCAGACCTCGAACTTCTCTCAGCTGCTGCTGGACATCGACACCAGTGAGGTGGCGGTTTCGGAGAGACGTCGTGACGATAAAACGGTCATCCCTCTCAGACGTGCACCGGCGGCGGCGGGTATTCGGTCTCCGAGTGAAGGCACCAGTCTCCTGAAACCTTCTGTAGACCCTTGAGACAGTAGACTGACTTAAGTTCAATTGAAGAGCGACTTCTCTTTGGCTAAGGCTCTGTTCCAACAGAGCAACAACTTGAGCGGCAACTTCTGGCTTAGTATCCATGATTTTCTAAAAACAATTGTGTCAATTTGCGTAGATGTGTTCAGGTCAATTGCTGAAAATCGATTAATAAGAATAATTGGTTACATTGGTTTTTATAAGGAAATTGTAACTAACAAGTAGCGGCAGCTAGAAACAGCAATTTTTCCAGTTCAGCCATTCGGATCACATAATTTAAAAAGTAATGAGCCGATTGGCTTGAAATTGATATCAATATAAAGATAAATAAATAAGCTTTAAAGATATATTTATTTTATAAATATCGGCTTGGCCATTTAAAAGAAAAACAACTTTGTATGCGCGCTTAGAGGTTGAGTCGATTTAGCTGCTCCCGAGTGTATCTTCAATAATATGGTTCTGTTTCTCGTTTATACGAAAACGTAAAAAAAGAATTAATAAAAATGAGTCGTTTCAAGTTTTACTTTTAAAGGCAGTTTATTATTTTCCATTATCATGTGTTTCTAAAAGAGTTGTCAATTTAATCAAAATGAATGGTCGATATCAAAACACAATTTAATTTCCTTTTCTTTTTTATAAAAATAAAAAATATTAATTCCTTTTTCCAATTATATATCGTATATGAATATGGGGAATATTTATATCTTTTATTAAATTTGATTTTTTTATTGTTTTATTAATATTATCTGATAAATCTAGTCGTCCACTGAGTTGATAAAAAGTTAATAGTGTCAATTTGACTCTTCTCTCGCTTTATTGTATATTTGTAAATCAGAAAAGTATAAAGTTATTCACTAAAAGGAAAAGGAAAAAAGTTTTTCAGAGTGAAACTGTTTTCTGATGTGGCCATCCACTTGACTTTACCATACAACCTGGCCCCTAAAATTAATTATAATCATGTAGAGGGGAGGGGTATTAGTTTTTGCATTTTTATACTGAGTAGGTATACAAAATTTGGTTGAGTTTGCTAAATGGCCAAGATTTTCATTTTTTGAATCTACACTCCCCCCCCCCCCTTTGGCCGTTAGTTTTTTCATTTTTAGACTTCTGGGGGTCCACTGATTATGCATACAAAATTTGGTTGAGTTTGCTCAAACGGCCTAGATTTTTAATTTTTAACCCCCCCCCCCCCCTTAATTATGGGTCGATATGCACCAAAACCCAATCAGCTTTTAATCTCAATGGACAAAAACTACGTGTGAAATTTGGTTTCGATATTCAGACTAGTTTTTGAGCTAGCTCGTCCAAAAAAATTTGGTAACGCACATACTAACGGACAACCAGACAGACTAACTAACAGACATTTTGGCAAAACAATTATTATCTCGAAAAAATATAATTTTTTCGATGTTCACTTATTAGAGGTTTTTTGTAGAGCAAAATACCATGGTTTCGCTCAATTTTTTTAATCAAAATAGTTTCAGCCGTTTTTGAGATATTTCGAAAAAAGAACAACACTTTTTTCATACACGATTACAATACTTGACCATACCCTGTATGGTAAAGTAAAAATAATCATTCCTTTTTCCCAATATATTGTATATGAATATATTGAATATTTATAGGTATATCTTTTATTAAATTTGATTTTTTTTTATTGTTTTATTAATATTATCTGATAAATCTAGTCGTCCACTGAGTTGATAAAAAGTTAATAGTGTCAATTTGACTCTTCTCTCGCTTTATTGTATTTTTGTAAATCAGAAAAGTATAAAGTTACTCACTAAAAGGAAAAGGAAAAAGTTTTTCAAAGTGAGTGAAACGAAATTAATTAAATACAATGGATTAGAGAAACACTTTCGAAGCTAATTGGCAAACTTCTTTGGTATTCTTCGGGTATTATGATCCAACCATTCTTCGGCAATCAAAACGACCCCGCCTCTCTCTTTTTCCTTTCATTTCTACTATGCCTAAAAAAAACAACGCCCCCGCAGGAAATTAGGCGTATTTTACGCTTTAGAAATTACAACAAAAGAAAATGGAGACGCGCAGATGAATTATTAAAAAGTTATTGCATTTTGTCCTCAAGTTCATGATGAAAAATTGAAATGGTATTCATTGGATTGTGAAATTTTATACGAGTTGTCATTTAAAATTTTAATTAATTTGAAGATTTTACTAGAAATTAAGAGAATGGAAAAATACACTGAAGTGAACAAACTGCTACAAATTAACAGAAATATGACAATTTATTATTATGTAGGTGTTTTAGGGAGCATCAACGACAAGGGTTATTAGCGCCTCAAATACAAGACAACCTGGAAATGTCTTAAATAAATAGTATCACAATCTAAGGACAAATAAAATAACAAGATAAATTTTATAAAATAACAACAAAATAGAGCTAAACAAAATAACAAAAAAGATAATCTATATATATAAAATTAAGGTTTTGTCTGTACATTGGTCCAAATCACGCCAAATTTTGATTGCACACGTTTCAAGCAAAGTTATGAACGAAAACACCCTCAACAAAAATTCCTGCCTGCCTGTCTGTCTGTCTGTCTGTTTGTTTGTCTGTTTCAGTGGTTTCCGAAAAGTTGCTCAGGATCACGTAAAAACGGCTGAAGGGATTATTATGAAATTTCATATTTACATCAGATGTCTTCTAACTTACGTTTTTAGCTATATAACGTTTTGATATTTTGACACCAAAAGGGGGTTTGTGGGGGCGCACGAATGAAAATTATCAAATAACTCCTAAAACTATTAACTCTACGGCAAATTTTATAATGAGCAAAGTTGTAGGGTGTAGAATGTGATTTCTGACAACTTTTTTATAAAAAAAATTTCCCCCCCAAAAAAAGGGGGGGGGGGAGAGTGAAAAATATGTAAATTCTTGCCCTTGGAGCAAACTCAACCAAATTTTGTATACATAATCTGTGGGCCTCTAGAGAGCTAGAAATGCAAAAACTAACCATCCAAAATAGGGGGGGAGGGTCAAAAAATGAAAATTTTTGCTCTTGGACCAAACTCAACCAAATTTTGTATACATAATCTGTGGGTCACTAGAAGACTAGAAATGCAAAAGCTGGGTGCTGAGGGTGAGTGCAGGGGCGGAGTGGGGGTGGGTTAAGGCATGGGGTGCGCGGGATAGAATGGGGGTGGGAGTAGGGGGTCCAGGGGTGGAGCGGGGAGGGGTCCAGGGGGCTAGGTGGGGGTGGAGGGCATGGGGGGATGCGGGGTGGTGGTGCAGGGTTGGTGGAGTGGGGGTTCAGGTGAGGGTCCAGTGGCGTAGTGGGGTGGTACGGGGGGGGGGGGGGGGGTCCGAGGTGGGGCTGCAGGACGGAGTGTTGTGGTGGTAGTGTGGGGTCGGAGATTGGGCACGGGTGCATAGTGCAGGGGGGAGATGGGTCGTGGGTTGGGAGTCCGAGTTGGGGGATGGAGTGTTGGGGTGGTGGTGTGGGGGCGGGGGTTGAGCACGGATGCATGGTGTGGGGGGAAGTGGAGTGTGAGGGGGTTCGCGGATTGGGGGTCCAGGGGAGTGCCCCCTGGCTGGCAAGAGGGCCGCCGAAGGCGGGCCTTGCAGCTAGTACCATATAAAATAACAACAAAGTAGAGTTATACAATATAACAACAAAGATAAAACTATACAAAATAACAACAAAAAATGTAAAGGAGCTATTTAATAAATATAATAATAAAATAAATTAGTAAAATCAAAGTAGAAGAGGGTTATTTTAGACATGGTTAAAAAGATTAATATCACGTAAATACCCAAGCAAGTTCTCATAGCAATCCATTCAGACAGAATATCCCTGATGTTTTTGTTTTCAAGCTTATATTTTATCCTATAAATATGACAATAAAGAAGACCTCTAACATGAGAACTGTTGAAAGATGTGTTCTTGGTGTGAGGAAGAACTTTGTTTTATAAAAACTATTGGTTTAAAAATTAAATCTCCAAAGTTTCTAGACACCTAATTAAATTGTGACCATTTGCGGCCTGTAACCAAAAAATCCCTGGGAACCGAGAAAGTTGAAACCTCAAGAATGTATAGCCTACTTAACCACTTGTTTTTAGTGAACAGTTCTGAGTTAATTCTAAAATACAAATTCCGATAGTAGTAAATTAAATATTTTTATACAAATTCAAAAGAAGTGGTCACCTAGTGTATCTGAGGGGTTATGGATTATTTTTATTTAAACCAAATTCACAGATTGCATTTTTTGCATTGGGTTTCAATTTCTGGAGGGGAACAACCCTACTAATATAATAAAAAGTACCTGGAGCCACTGAGCGATGGTCGCTAACATTTTGCTTCAGTTAAAAGCTATAATATATATTAATAAAAATACAAATCTATATAGTACACGCCCGCTGGACCCCCCTATATAAATAAATTCCTTATAATTATTTTTTTTATTAAATAGCAATTAAACGAGTTTTATAATTAATTAAATTGGCAAATTCTAATATATAAAAATGTTTCTTTTGAACTGCAAGTGGAATTTAAAACCCGCTTTATAATCAATTAAATTTTAATATATACCCTAGTAGCAAAATATTTCAAACTATATAGTAACTATATAGTGCCTATATAGATTCTCGAAAATTATATAGCCACTATATATGGTAGTTACTATATAATTTGAAACATTGTGCTACTAGGGTAATTTTATTTGGTATAAAATCTTTGTGGGATTTAAAATTGAAAAACCAATTATTTATTAAAATGTAACTATACATTTTTATCAAAACAACCACCCTTGAATAATTATTTCAATTAACAAAAACGCATCAATAATAATTTATCCGAAGATGAGACCGTGAAAGATCGAATTGTTAACCCAAAAAGCCCCTACCTAACACGTGAATTTCATCAAAATCGGTAGAGCCGTTTTCAAAATAATATATATATATATATATATATAAACAATCAATTTGTGCCCGTTTAATAAGAGTAGATAGATAGATAGATTATCCATAACACCTTAGTAGTTGACCATCTCTCTTGATTTCCTATGCTAAGATAAATCTTCTAGTAAACTGCATGTTTACTTTTACATCAAAGTATGTAAGTTAAAGTATTGCCTTCTCTTTAGAGAGGTTCAATTTCAGAAGTCTTCTATCACCAAAACAGTAAATGTTAATTTCATTTGGATAACTCCATGTCTTAATATTCAATAACTTTGAGATATAGAAATTGAGTTTAAATAAATAAAACAATTTTTTTATATATATATACGTGTATACGTAGCTAAATTAAGTAGATGATCAACTCTCTGAATTATTTTTATAAATTTAATAGGTATTTATTTATAGTTTGATTCTAGAAAAGAACGAACACGAATGAGGACAGGTTCCTGTAGTGTAGACAACCCTTAAACAGAACTGTCAATTTGAATGCATATATATTCAATTTTTTTTTGACGTGACAATGTCTTATAATTCGATGGAGCCGGCTGCACGCACGAAAAAACATGACTTATGCGGCGTTACCTCGCTCTGAGGCGTTCCATTTAAGGCTTGAAGTGCAAGCGTGAGCGCGGAACGAGCGACAAAGATTGAGGCGGGCTTTTTTAAAAGCTACAGTTACAAAAATTTTAATGATGTTTCCAAATTTTAAATTTTAAATTTAAGATTTATGAACAATAATTTAATCACAGTTTATTCTTATGATAAATTATTCAAAATTATTACTTTTTTACAACAAATTACAATTAAATTTGCAAAAATAATTAAGTAACTAATTGAACAACAACTTTTATTCAGTTTATTTGCTGAAAGAAATAATGTCAATACAAAATTTATTATTATAATATAATAAAATCAAAAATTAAATTTTAACAGTCGAGTAGAAATTTAAACAATAAATTTTATTCAAGTATTTTGTAAATTTAAAATGATTTTCTGAACGAAGAATTTTATGAAAAAATCGGTTGTCTGTAAAGTCGGTTTACTGACGATAGTTGAACGTGACAACGTCATAAGAAAATACCATTCCATCAGTATTTTCTCATGACGTTGTCACGTTCAACTATCTTCAGTAAACCGACTTTAAAGACAACCGATTTTTTTCATAAAATTCTTCGTTCAGAAAATCATTTTAAATTTATTTTAATATTTCTTAATAATTATATCATAATCTTAATAGATACGATCATATTATGTGTACAAAAATACTTCGTACTAATTAAATCACAGTAAGCTGAAAATTCTTGAATTAGATTTATTCATTAGTTTTATTAATTCTCACCAATGTTATCTATCTTTCTAAATACGTATATACTCTAGGTATCAATCGCATTTGGGAGCTTTTTATTATTATAAGCACACACAACTACTATTGTTGTACGTTTGAGGCCTTAGGGCAGTGATTCTCAACCTTTTTTTTTGTTGCGGCACACAAAGAAAAAGATAAGTTTAAAAATTATTTACTTACCTATAACACACTGCGTAAAATAGTTTATGATAATAATTCTAAATGTGCGAAATAAAATAATATGTACTACAAAAATAAGGGATTAATTACAAGTTAATAATAAGAATACATTTAATGCGAAATTTGAGCTTGATGTTTTTTGATAATTTCATTTATATTTGGTCGTAAAAATGACAATGCTACTCTCATATCGTCTTCTACATTTAACAATCTTGATCTTTTTTTAGTTAGAATTTTGGTTAATGCTGAAAATCCGAATTCACACAAATAAGATGTGGAAAATTGTAATAATATATTTAAAGCTTTTTTGGCTATCATTGGATAATCGCATCTAATGTTAATCCAAAATTAATTAATTGATTCTTCTGAATGTTTTAAAATTAAATCTCGATTATTGGAAAGCAAAATGAGTTCTTACTCTACATTCAAATCAAAACAAATAATGAAATAATGTAAAACATTTTTATGGATTTAAATATCTATTCCTGTTAAAAGGATTTTTCTTTTTAAATCATATTATTTAATAATATTAACATATTATATATCTAAAATTTGGCGGCACACTTTTAGAATTTCGCGGCACAGTGGTTGAGAATCACTGCCTTAGGGAATGTTAATTACACTGTTTTGTTAACAAATTCGAAACGTTTATTACAAAGAGAAGTAGAAAAGGTTATACGATTAGAGAATATTTCCATGGTATTTTCAAATGGAGAAATCAATGACGTTGTTCTCTGCATGGTGGAAATAAACATATACCAATATCAAATGAATAACTATTACAACAAAATTTACTTACAACTAATCAAGAATGAGAAATAAAAGATAAAATATTTCTAATTAAAAAGGCTGATGAAGGACAAACCTTTTGTCTCTGAAAAATATATTATATATATACTTTACACTTATATGTTTATTTGGATTAAGCAGAGGAAAATATCATCAATTTCAATTCTTGACTTCAAGCAGTGGATATACCCTCTTCGATTAACTTTTAAAAATACAATATTTTTGTTTCCACACATATCCAAAAACTGACACTAATACACAGAGTGGGGGAAGCAGAATTTATTGTATAACTAAAAAATTTCTTATAAACTAAATTCATTCAGAATATAGTCTAAAAGACAAATGCCGATAGTACCTAGTATAGTATCGTTAACATTTCAATTGAAAATTAAAAGAGTGGTTCAACTACTAAATTCGTGGTATAATGGATGATTTAATTAAAAATTCAAACTATTTTAATCAAAATATATAGATTGGGTTTATGTTAAGATTTAGAAGCAAGTGATTAATCAAAAAAATTGATTTTTTTGAGTGGAAAAATTTTAGTAGCGAAATATGTTAGATTTGATTAGGCCACGGTTGGAAAGCAAAGTGCCCGGATTGCATTTTTGACACTAAGGTTCGATTCCCGAAGGAGTGAAACAACCATTCTGATATAACAAAAATAAACCATAACACCTCGGATTTATTAGTTGACTATCTCTTTTGATTTTCGACAAAATATAGGTTTAATTTTATTATATATAACTGTTAAACCTTAAGTATTAAATGAGAATCAATGGTCATTTTTTAATTTTTTTTTTTTTTTGGCTTTTCGGCCTTTCTAATCATAAGCCAATTTACGATACTAATTATTTTTTAAATTTGTCTCTATCCCCCCCCCCCCCCCCGGGGTCAGGTTTTAGCCGGTTTGCTCGAGTCGGATTCGAACCCGGGTCCACTTGGTTAGCAGGTTGACACGCTACCGCCTAGCCTACCAGACCCCCCATTTTTTAATTTTAATTCAAAATCATATTTTAATAATAGAAATGGCCAGTGATATTTGATTAATTATAAAGGAATAAATGAATTAATATTTCAAGCAACTATGGATAAAGTCTAGCAATGATTCGTTGCAGTTTATTTATTTTAGACAAAAGGACCATCCGGGGTTGAAACCTGGAATCTTCGCATATCCAGTGCGATGCTTTTTACAAGACCGAGGCTTATCCTTTTAACCACTGATGCCCGAACTCAAACTAATAACTAATGTCTATATTTATTTGCAATTTTTATTTATTTAATATTTAATCTACTCTTTATTCATTTTCGTCGCCCTTTAGTGACCTGACTTTAATATTAAACTATAGGGAGATGCGTTTGAATATTATTCTTAACTTGGGTGAAATAATCTAGTTAAAGATTTTTAATGAGATAAATGGAGGCTGCCTTCATTTGTTAGGGTAGGCATTCGGCGAGCAGAGATGCTCTCTTGGTTGCATAATTGTCAGGGATTACGAGAAGTCCATAAATAGGTATGGCTTTAATTTTAGCTGATTTTTTTGCCTGTCGACGTTTAGAAATGGATAAAGTTAATTAAAAAATTGCACGAATTCCCTAATTTTGTCTAAAATTCTTCCAAAACTTAAATGACTTGTAGAATTTAATTTTATAAATTAAAGGGTTTATTTAGTCACATAAAATAAAATAATTTTAGTCAATTATTATAGATCTTAACGATTCTAGCGGAGAATGTAGCTAAGAATTGTAAATTATTGTTTACAAAGTTTCTGAATTAAATCATTCCAAGAGCTAATTAATTCCCTCCCTTTATAGTACAGACAAGTTTCTGTTCAAGAAATGGTAAATAAAATCATCCTGGAGTGCTAAATAATTTTGCGTTGAATAAACTTTTACCATAAACTTGATGTTTAAACTTTCGAAGAGGTTTATTTTCAAGGTGTGCTTTTGGCACATTTACAGTTTCTATTTTTTGCATCCCACTGGAACTGATTGCATAGGGTGGGGAGAATCGTACTTCTCTATTATCTTCAATAGAACCAAATACTCAGTGGCGTAGCCAGAAAATTTCCATGGGGGGGGGGGGGGGGGGGGGGTCAATCCACAAAGCAAAATATTTAGTAGGGAATTTTTTTTATTAAAACATATAGTACTTCAAGAAATTAAAAAAGAACATAATTATTGATTAAACATATGAAATGTATTTAATTACGGTTAGTTTGCCATAAGAAATGATTTGTCGTGGCCGTTACTCATCCCATGAGCCCTGCCCTTGGGGAGGGTTCTTACCCCCCCCGTGGCTACAACCCCTACAAATACGTTGGTTATATCAACCCCTTAAAATATGGACAAATTTATATCTCAAATGCACCTGCCTAAAATATTAATGGGTTCTTTGGGAGAATAATTTTATTTGTAAAAGATTTCTGCTCACTAACTCCCGATTTTATTTATTTATTTATGTTTCTAGAAAAGAACATAAAATCGAGGAAAAAATAAAAACTTGTTCAGACTCGGTACGCTCTCCCTAAACTTTAAAGTCGCGAAATAAAGCCACAATAATTATGCACCAACCCAATAGTAAAACAAAAATCGAAGGGAAAGCGAGAAATGCACAAAGAAAAAATCTCTTGGAATAATTTAAAGAGAAATAATAATTTATCATACATATCTTTTATAAATTAATGATATAGAGAGAGATGATAAAAACATAAGATCAATCTTCTTGAATTCACTTTCAGGTGTAGCACAGAAGAAGCCAGATGAAGAATTAATATTGAAATAAGAGAAAGTTTGATGTCTTTTTTTATCTATTTTTGATGTCTTGAATCTGAATGAGAAGAAGTTGATCACTTTTTAGCTCGCTTTTTCTGTTTAAGCCTGGAAAATATGGATGCAAAATATAGATGTCATGAATCACATAGTAACTTCTTTTATTCAATGGAAATGAGAATCTATTATATATCAAGGTGAGAAAAATTACAAAACGAAAAAAAACAAAATTGAAATGAATGAATTATATGGATGGGCTGGGTTTTGAATTAAAATAAAAGAATTTGCTATCATTTTATTTAATTATTTGTTTTTCAATGTTTTAAGGTAGTTGTTTCGCGACAATACTAGCAAAAAGTTAAAGCTAGAGTATATAGAACAGACAATAAGGATTCATAATTCTTAAGCCCAAAACTTTTTGCTGTTTATGTACCACTACTAGCCAATCCTGTGCTCGTTTGATAAATCTGGCAACACTGTCCGAGCTTGTATATATTTTATCATAGAAATGTCAGATAAAGTATATTATAAAGAGAGCTTTATAAAACAAAAAGTTCTTAATAAGCGATTGAAAGCTGTTGCGACAATAGCTGAAGCGGAAAAATGTCAAAAAAAATACTAAAGTTAACCCACTTTTTAGGTTAAATACATGCATTGTTGCCAGCTTGTTTTTAGTGTAAATTTTTCATTATATATTTTTCATTATTTATTCATTAATATCTCAGAAACTGTGTTGTAACTATGAATTAAAATTTTCTTCAAAAATGTATTACTTATTGTTTAATGTTGGTTTAGTTTTTTATAACAATGGTAAGAAGAATTTCTTAATTATAATTAAATATGTATGTAAACTTTCCGATATCCCGTATTGTACAATGTATAAGAGTCTGAAATACTCTATCTTTGGAATTTAATATCTCCGGAACTATATTGTTCATAAATTTCGTTTTGCCACCAATCGATGCAGAAGTATTTAACTAATAATCTATCTAAATTTCAAAAAAATCCTAAGAAAGCCCATATGGTGGAACAACTACCTTAATGTTTTAATCTTTCCCTTTTGAAACAAATACATTTACTTGATGTTAGTGATATTCTAATAAAAGAAAAATAATTTTATCTTTTTATACAGGGGGCAGCAAAGTAACTCGGACTCAATAATCAAATGGTATATTGAAACATAAGGAGAAATCAAATGTGGCCCCAGGAAGCCCAAAGGTTGGACACCCCTGCTTTGTACTTCTAAAGGAGTTTCTAGCCGAGATAGAGGGTTATGACTTCAAATACTCGCTTTAGGCCTCTCAATCAATCCCGTTATCACTTGAGAACAGTCTTAGAATTAGAATTACGAAAAACATTTTAATATTAAGGTAGTTGTTCCGCCAAATTGGTTTTCTTAAGATTCTTTTTGAAATTTAGAGAGATTATTATTTAAATGCTTCTGCATCGATTGGTGGCAAACCGAAATTTATGAACAATATAGTTCCGGAGATATTAAATTCCAACGACAGAGTTTTTCAGACTCTTATACATTGCACTATACGGGATATCGGAAAATGTACATACATATTTAATTATAATTAAGAAACCCTTCTTACCATTTTTATAAAAAACTAAACCAACATTAACCACAACAATAACCAATACATATTTTAAGACAATTTTGATTCATAGTTACAACACAGTATCTGAGATAATAAATAATGTATAAAAAAAATTTACACCAAAGATAATTTGGCAACAGCGCATTTATTTAACCAGCGAAAGATGTATAAAGCGCGCATGCGCTCGATTTTTTCAAAATTATAATTTTCATAAGGTGTTAGGCGTTGATTACATTTGTTTAAAAATAACAAAACTATTTTTATAGAAATTTTTTAACTTTTAAAATGTATTTTATTTGTCATTTTAATATAAAAATATTCAATCTCTTACAATGGTGCCAGATTTGGCAAACGAGCACGGGATCGGCTATAATCGGTACATAAACATCAAAAAGTTTTGGGCTTATGAATTATGAATCCTTATTGTCTGTTCTATATACTCTAGCATTAACTTTTTGCTAGTATTGTCGCGAAACAATTACCTTAAGTAAAAGATGAAGGAATCGTGTCAGATTTAAATATTTAGTTTCCTGAGAATAGCAGTTTCGATTTATTACAAGATATCAATGAAGTTGTCTTTTGCTTTATAAAAATAAATATATTATGGATAATTGTATATACATTAGGGTGGCCTAAAAAAAAAACGAATATTTTTTTATTTTTGATCTCGCATGAAAATAAGTTAATTTTACATGTTTTTAAAATGCTCACAAAAAATCAGCTCGATTAAAAAGTTTTTAAGAGGTCACTCAAATTTCCAAAATAGTAAAAAATATAATTTTTTTATCGTCATGTTATTATTGCCTATGTTGATAATAATAAATATTCTGAAAATTTCAAGTCGATTTATCAATTTATAGAGGTCTCTCAAGATTCTTTTAATTTTTAAAGTAGTGTACTTTAGATATGTTTTCGAGTGACCTGTAAATTTAAATATTTTTTTCTCTTTTTCTTGTTTTTGACATCTTAACCAATAGAAATAAAGTACGATACAGGAAGAAAAAACACAAAAAAATTATTACTACTTAATATTTTAATATTTATTTTTACAAGTCACTCGAAAACATCTAAAGTACACTACTTTATAAATTAAAAAAATCTTGAGCGATGCCTATAATATGATATATCGACTTGAAATGTTCAGAATATTTATAATTTTCAATGTAGGCAATAATAACATGACAAGAAAAAATGAAAAAAATAAAAATATTCTTTTTTTTGAAAATTTATAAAAATCTTGAGTGAGAATATTCGTTTTTTGGGTCCCTCTAATATACATTTATACCAAATATAAATATGCATAATGTGTATATTTAAATTATAGCATGAAGATCAAGCCTTTGAAACTATATTAGTCACTTTGAAATAAAATTGTAGGTAATTTTATCATGAATAGATGTTAGTTGTTTGAAAATCACTTTAATTCGGCAAATCGGGCTTCTGGGAAAGATATGACTCTAATTCGTTAAAACAAATACAATGGTAGTATCTACGAACAGTACAGGGAGATGTCGAAGACAGTTCTACATTTGTTCAGGGAATCAACTGAGTCTGATAAGAGTGATTTCGTATTAGTTTTATTGGTCTTTTTTGAATAGCATCCAGGGAGCCCAATCCCCACCGCTGCAATTCATATTCGAGATAGAGGCAAATTTTTTAAGTTGTTTTTAGGGAAAGAACTTTAAAGGTCGTAATATTATTATATATAACGCCTAGTTCTGAATATAGGAACCAAACTGGATCTCGAAAGACCCTTGCATTACCGAAGAGAAGAAAGTTGATTAAGTGAGAGGGTGTAGACGTAGGTGTCTATGCACTCCGGTTTTGAAGGTTTGAAGATTATAGGTGCTGGGAAAGATAGAGGCTGGAAGAGAGTTCCAGTTCCTTGAAGTCATGGGGATATATGTATTGGCGAATGAAGTGGTCCGGCACTTTTCTAGTTTGACCGCGAGAGAGTGTTGGGAGTCGGCAAAACGTGTGCTACGTGCAAAGCATGCTTTGGGGGGAATTATTGATTTTATCTCATCAGAGCACCTGCCGTGATAGTATCTATAGAAAAGGGAAAGGGCAGAGACATCTCTTCGATGAGCCAGCGAGTCGAGGGAGTCGGTGAGGGTAGAATCGTCAATTAGCCTGACGGCTCGTTTCTGAATTGCATCCAGGGTAGCAAGAGAGTATTTTGAGGCCCCTCTCCACAGATGAGAGCCGTATTCGAGACAGGGGCGGATCTGGGCCTTGTAGATGGTGAGAAGTTGTGGGGGTTTGTAAAATCGCTTGGACCTGAATAAGAAGCCAATCTTCCTTGCTGCAGATTTCGCCACAGAGGAGATGTGTTCATTCCAAGACAGGTCAGATGCGACAGAGACGCCAAGCATGGATAGGCTGTCACACATTTTTAGGGTATTCGAATCGAAGTGAATATCAGGGAAATCTTTATTTTCGCGCCTAGAAATTAGACAATATTGAGTCTTGTTTGAATTGAAGTTAACTAAATTTTGTGAGCCCCATTTATTCAGTTTGTCTAGGTCGAGAGTAATTGAGGAGGTAACATTGATTCGATTATTCGGGAATATATGTAGTAGTTTTTACTAAAGAAGTAATATGCTAATTCCAAAAGAGTAAGACCCAATGTAGGACCCAAAATAGATATTTTATCCAAAAATTGCAAAGAGGTTTGTTTGTCCTGGTGATAATAGGAATAACCCGTCGATATAATCGAGAAATAACTAAATTAGAGTGAATGATATTGATGTGAGAAGAAGATACACTAGAATCAATCCACTACTCTCTAGAGGTCCATCCACTAAAGGCCTGTATGGCTGGCCCCACCATCGTGAAAAGAACAGAGTAGAAGGAAAGAAGCCGGGATCACGAGCCAAATCTCAGAAAGTTAGATACAATCCAATATCCAATTTACTAAGTTTTTAGGGGCTTAGAGCAGTGTTAAATCGATAAATTAGGTTTTTAAATTTATCTCCCACTTAATTTTTTTTTCCAGACCCTATACTTACAGAAAAAATGACTGGGCATAGCCGGGAATCGAACCAGAGACCTCCGGGCTGCCAGCCAGACATGCTGACCATTACATCATGAGGCCGACATCGATACATCGATTGTGAAGGGAATGAGAGGGGAAATGATGGAGACGAGATAACGATGGCTGCAGTAGTATTAATTCAAGACCAATCAAAACAAAGGATAAAGAGAAATCTATAAGATTGTCCTCTGCTTGTTGAAAATAAACGTATACAAATATATAGATAATACAAATACCTATGTATATATGTATATCTATAATTATTAATGTGTTAGAGATTATTATTTCGAAGTTTTGAAATTGGTGATCAGTCATTAAGAAATATTTTATGATGAAGTTCAAGCATTTGAAAGTACAAACTCTAGAAAATAAATTATATATACAGGGTGTCCCAAAAGTCAAGGATCAAACGTGAACACGAGATAGGTGAGTTCAGGATTGTCCAAAATAAAATTATTTTTTTAAATAAAACTCTCTTAGTTTTCGAGTTATGGGCATTTTTTGAAAACCGTGAAAATCGCTACCCTGCTCTAAATATTTGAATGCTGTGGCTACGAATTTTCATATTTTATAATTCTAATTTTTGTTACGGAATCCTGAATAATACTGCTATCGATCACAAAACAGAAAATAACTAAGAGTATTATACTTTTTGAGAAAAAAAATATTTTTGTCAGATTCATGTGTCAAAAAATTTTAATCAACTAACTTTGACTCTTGATATCTTAAAAAAAAAACTGTGTCAAACAATAATGGCAAATTATCTAAAAAATTGACGCATTTAATCAAGATTTCAAAATGGTGTATAAAACATTCCACTTTTTTAAAAAACAAAAAATAATATTTGCATTTTTATGCGAAAGAAACGAATTTCAAAACACAATTCGTAATTGGCTAAAGGGTAGAATTTAACATGAAAACTAATTTAATTTATTAAAATATTTTTATTCAATTAAAGATTTTTGAAAAAAATCTTAAATAATTGAATAAAATATTTATTTATTTATTCAGGATTCCGTAACAAAAATTAGAATTGTAAAATATGAAAATTCGTAGCCACAGCATTCAAATATTTAGAGCAGGGTAGCCATTTTCACGGTTTTCAAAAAAATGCCCATAACTCGAAAACTAAGAGAGTTTTATTTAAAAAAAAATTTTATTTTGGACAATCCTGAACTCACCTATCTCGTGTTCACGTTTGATCCTTGACTTTTGGGACACCCTGTATATATGTGGGATTTGATTAATTAAGCATTTAATTTAGTAATTCTTGATTTCTGTTTAAAATCATGTGTTCGACAGATGTTTGTTTGGGCATTGTGCCTTTGTGAAAGGCCGCTTTCTTTCTTTCTAGGAACCATGGTGCCCAGGCTAAAAGCTTTCGGTAATAAATAATATTATGACACTCATATGCATGTGTCTATGTCTAAGTGTTTGTGTGGCTGACAAGGGCTGTAAGCTGCCGACACCCTCACCCCACTTATATGCATGTGTGTGTGTAAGTGCTTATGTGTGTGTGTGCGGCTGAAGGAATGTTTGTCGCAGCTGCAAGCCAGTTAGTTAGTTAGAAACGAGCCCTGGTCGAAATGACATGCTTGTGTATGTGTTAGTTTGTCGATTTAGTTTTATAGTTTGAAGTTGAAGACGAGCGATAGTTAAGAGGATACGATGTATTGATTAACGAGGTGTATTACGATGTTTTAAACGACGACCCCTAGACACGAATCTGTATATAACCCCTTTTTGTAAATAAATATATATAAAGAAGTGAATGTGTGTTATTGTTTATTTCACCCCTATGAGCGAAGAGGGTGAAACCCGCGCCTTCTACAAGTGGAGGCCTGTCCAGGATAAATCGTAGGGGGTGAAAACCCCCCGCCCCCTACAAATGGGTGCTCGCGCCGGGATGAATCATAAAAAGTTCATCTTACCGGGAACGATTTGATGACGAAATGACGGAACGTGACGTGGAATCTTGTTGATATTCTGGTGAAAAAATTGTGCCCTAGAAAAATGAAGAATCTTGGCCAGCATGTCAATATCGAGAGAAACTTGACAGACTTCGATTTTGAGGACGTCAAAAAGCTTTTTAAACTTATTTTTGACGAAGAAGGCAATCGACACACGAGGCGAAAATTGAAGCTTTTCGAAGGCTTTAATTTTGACTCTTTTAGTCGAGAGCGCAAAGCAAAAGCCGTTTGCAGTGACTTCTCTCAATCGGACCTGGTAATTATCTCTTCGATATTAGGCTTGCCCACAGACTCTGACAAGAAGTGTCTTGCCAGAAATCTCGTGGTAAGCTTGTCCGATTTTGGCCATCTGAAAAGGGTGCACGGGACTTCATCAAAAGACACGCGCGTGAACGACGGACAACCAGCTAAACAGCTGGGGGGAGATGAATTCTCTCGGAGCTTCTGCGAAGCCAGGAATTCGATTGAAAAGTTCGACGGAACGGGGAGCATTTCAATCGAACAGTGGATCAAAGAGATTCAGGATTTAGTTGAAGAATCCGGATGGGGTTCGACGGAACTATTTTTTCTGGTGAAGATGTCGCTAGCAGGCTATGCGAAAGATTATATTCAAAGCGAAAGAGGTTTGACTTCTTGGAGTTTGCTCGAAACAGCTCTGAAAGATGAATTCTCGCAAAAAGATGAAAAAGACGACGAGGACGACGACGACGATGTTGAACAAAGCAAAGAGGATTGCTTTGTCCATAGTGAGGTTTACGAAGAAGATGTTTCATTTTGCGAGAAAGTTCCCTTTCACCGGCTGCAGCAGGACGCCAACGAGGACGACGCCGATGACGACGGCAACGAGGAGAGGTTCAAGGAAGAAATCGCCGATGTCGATTTGGATGAAGACGAGGATGCTGGCGAGGAGGACGTAGTTGATTTGGGTGAAAGTGGTGTGAAAGAAATTGCCTACTTGCCGGATGAGCTGAAAGAAGAATTTGAAGAATTAACGCCGAGGAAAATACTTGGAAAAGGTGAATTGCTTGAGGATGAGAGCCAAGACAGAGAAATAGGAAAAAACAATTCAATTATGGATTTGCGAGAAGAAAGAAGAGTCAACAAAGAGATGAAAGAGTGCTCTTTGTTAGAAACAAGAGATAAAGAAAAAGATACGCAACGAAGGATGAATAATAACCGCCCAGGTATAGCAACAAAAGGTGTGACCCAAAACGTGACTCATAGTGTATGTGATATTTCAAAAATCATTTATAATAAACGCTATTTTGTGAAAAATATTGGTGAATATAATACGTTTGAGGTGTTCTGAAAATAATTTTATTTTTGATCGAGGAAAGATGTCACGCGATTTTTGCGCCAGGTGCGCGGGTTCGTGGGTTCACGGGTGTGTGTGTGTGCGTACGTGTGTGTAAACAAGTGTTTTTGCAGCCCAGCGACCTTCCCCAAAAATTCCCACCCATAGTGAAGTGTGAGTGTATATGTGTGAAAACGTGCAGCTCGCCACCCAAGAGAAAGAAAAGGACACCGTTGTTTGAACAATACGAGACGTAGAAAAATGGATAAAGGTTTTCTTGAATAATTATTGTAGCTAGATTAAAATTTATAATTTAACTAAAATTATGAGGACGAAATTTTTGATTAAGATTGAAGTTTGAGCAATCAATCGTTCTTAAATTTTTTTGGTTTTTGTTTAAAAAATTAGTTTGTTTTTATGAAGTATAATTTTGTTTTGAACGTTGAATGATTAATTTTAGATTTCAAATTTTGAAAGAGAGAAATTAAGTTCAGAGTTAAATAGGTAGATTTTAATAAAAGAATTTAATTTGAAGACGAGATATTCAATTCAATTCAAAATTTAAATTCGAAGAAATTTTAAAATTAAAGATGGGAATCTTGAGAAATTTTATATTTGATTCGGGTTAAATTTTAATGAGATCATTTGAAAAGAGAATTTAAATTTAAATTTTTATGATTATTAATTAAATTTAAATTAAACGTTGAAGAATTTAATTTTTGAATTGAAGGAATGAAACAATTTTAGATATAAGAGGAAGTCTAATACTTTATTATTCTTATAGATGTGGAGATCATCATTTTTGTTAAAATGATCTTCTTTTAAAATTAAGTTACATATTATTTCTATATAATTATTATGTTTAAGACGTTGAAAATTGCTTTATGTGTTAAGAGTGATTTGATTTAGATTGTATCGAGTGATTTTTCATACGATTTTTGTGGACTTTAGTATAATTTGATTTTCTATACAGGATTAAGATTGTTTTGTTTTAACGGGGCGTTAAAACTATCAGGATAGCCGATTTGTGGGATTTGATTAATTAAGCATTTAATTTAGTAATTCTTGATTTCTGTTTAAAATCATGTGTTCGACAGATGTTTGTTTGGGCATTGTGCCTTTGTGAAAGGCCGCTTTCTTTCTTTCTAGGAACCATGGTGCCCAGGCTAAAAGCTTTCGGTAATAAATAATATTATGACACTCATATGCATGTGTCTATGTCTAAGTGTTTGTGTGGCTGACAAGGGCTGTAAGCTGCCGACACCCTCACCCCACTTATATGCATGTGTGTGTGTAAGTGCTTATGTGTGTGTGTGCGGCTGAAGGAATGTTTGTCGCAGCTGCAAGCCAGTTAGTTAGTTAGAAACGAGCCCTGGTCGAAATGACATGCTTGTGTATGTGTTAGTTTGTCGATTTAGTTTTATAGTTTGAAGTTGAAGACGAGCGATAGTTAAGAGGATACGATGTATTGATTAACGAGGTGTATTACGATGTTTTAAACGACGACCCCTAGACACGAATCTGTATATAACCCCTTTTTGTAAATAAATATATATAAAGAAGTGAATGTGTGTTATTGTTATATTTCACCCCTATGAGCGAAGAGGGTGAAACCCGCGCCTTCTACAAGTGGAGGCCTGTCCAGGATAAATCGTAGGGGGTGAAAACCCCCCGCCCCCTACATATATATGAAGGTACATATTTATATTCGTTATATTTATATATATGTTTATTTTCATCAAGCAGAGGATTTCAACTTGATTGCTTTTTAAAAGCTTTTTTCTATATAAATCAACTGCTCTGCTAGTCTCGGCAAAACAAAATCTTTTAAATTAAAACTGGAACGACACAACAATATGAAGGGGTGTTGGGAATCGGAAAAACGTGCGCATCACGCCTTGGGGAGAATTACCGACTTTAACTCTTTTACTTACTATTTACTATTTTCTACTTATTCAATGCCTACTCTTGGTAGATATTTGGTAAAGAATGGTGACGAGAAGATATCATATGCATTTAGTATCGTTACTGACTCTTGAGAGTGAAATTCCATTTTAGCAGTCTGTCTTTTGTCGTTCCCGTTGATGTCGATGCGATTAAGTCTCCGCCGATGTTCAACTGTGAAAAAAATAATAAATAAGCTGATGTGACCATTTACATGACTTTACCATACCCCTAGCTCTTATATTTAATATTTAATAAAGCAATGAGTATCAATGTCTATATTGAAAAATTAATTTTTACTTTACCATACAGGGTATGGTCAAATATTGTAATCGTGCATGAAAAAAGTGGTTTTTTTCCTTCTTTTTTTTCGAAATATCTCAAAAACGGCTGAAACTATTTTGATTTAAAAAATTGAGCGAAACCATGGCATTTCGGTCTACAAAAAAGCTCTAATAAGTGAACATCGAAAAAATTATATTTTTCGAGATAATAATTGTTTTGTCAAAATGTCTGTTAGTCTGTCTGTTAGTCTGTGCGTTACCAAATTTTGTGGACGAGTTAGCTCAAAAACTAGTGGGAATATCGAAACCAAATTTCACACGTAGTTTTGGTCCATTGAGATTAAGAGCTGATTAGATTTTGGTGCATATCGACCCAAAATTAAGGGGTGGAGGGGAGGTTAAAAATTAAAAATCTAGGCCATTTGAGCAAACTCAACCAAATTTTGTATACATAATCAGTGGGCCCCCAGAAGCCTAAAAATGCAAAAACTAATTCCCTCCTCTACATTATTATAAATAATTTTATTAAATATTAAATATAAGTGAGGGCCAGGTTGTATGGTAAAGTCAAGTGGATGGCCACATCAGAACACGTCAGCTTATTTTAATGTTGCTTTATATTCATTTCATAAAAGAATTGTTTTTTATTTTTATAAATTCCATTGATAAAAGGAAAAATTATCCCGAAACGTTTGGTATTTCAATAAAGATTTAAATATTATTTTTATAAAAGATTTGTACATATTTATGAATTTGTTATCTAAAGTATTTTGGAAGTTAGGTCGGAAGCCTCAGTATGCGCGGTAGATTTGGCTAACTTATTTTTACTATTAAATTTGTTTTGTATTATATGGTATACAATCTGATGGTACGCGGATTGAACCTATAACTCACTAGGAATAACCAGATCCATACCCTTAGAGGTTTTTTTATTAATTAATTAAAGTGTTTTGTTAATCTGTTGCAAAATCTCGAACAAAATACAGGTATTATTCCCAATTCTTTGGCAATTTATAAACCTCGAAGTGTGCCATTTATTATATATATTAAAAACAATATAATATAATTAAGAAACTCATATGATATATCAGATCATGGAATCAGAGTTTGAAATTTACTCCATGTGCCAAACAACCCATAATTATTGCTTGAGGAAATGAGCTCGCGCTTTTATGATAATAAAGATATTATCTGAAATTGTACAAATGCTTGTTTTATAGGTGAATTAGTGGGAACTATAGCCGAGAGATTAAGAGATTGAATATAAAACTATATTTAATTAAGAAATTAAAAAGATTTAATCAAAGAGCTAAGCGGATCTATTTAATATTCTATCAAGTAATTTATTCAAATTAAACAAAAATATGAGCTTGATAGTAATACGATTTGGACTTTTAGTTCAACTTATCCGTTGATAATTTCTATTTAAGGTAGTTCTTTCACAAATGCAAAAATTCAAGAAGTCTTCGAAACAGAATATAAGTCATTAAAAGCATAATACACATACTGTTAAAATTTGAAGACGATTTACCACACCAAACATGAAATAATTGCAATTAAAAATGGAATTTTTTACATATGGTATTTATAATCATGTAAGGGAGGGGGGTTAGTTTTTGAATTTTTATATTCCTGGGGTCCCACTGATTATGTATGCAAAATTTGGTTGAGTTTGGTAAATGGCAAGATTTTCATTTTTTGACCCCCGTTTAGGCGGATAATTTTTGCATTTTTAGACTTCTGGTGTCCCACTGATTATGTATACAAAATTTAGTTAAAGCCATTTTATTTGTCCTTTTCAAATAAAATCAAAAATAATAAAATAATTTTCTTAATGTAGAATTAACATAAGAAATTATTTATCATATTATTTAACTTTTGCGGCTCAAATGGCTTTAACAAAATAATTAAAACTTTCAGTTTAAAAATCATTTTGTCTAAAAATTTGGTTAAGTTTGCTCAAATGGGCTAGATTTTTAATTTTTAACCCCCCCCCTCCACTCCCCTTAATTTTGCGTCGATATGCACCAAAATCTAATCAGCTCTTAATCTCAATGGACCAAAACTACGTGTGAAATTTGGTTTAAATATTCACACTAGTTTTTGAGTTAGCTCTTCCACAAAATTTGGTAACGCACAGACAGATTAACAGACATTTTGACAAAACAATTATTTTCTCGAAAAATATAATTTTTCGATGTTCACTTATTAAAGCTTTTTTGTAGAGCGAAATGCCATGGTTTCGCTCAATTTTTTTAATCAAAATAGTTTCAGCCGTTTTTGAGATATTTCAAAAAAAAAGAAGGAAAAAAAACACTTTTTTCATGCACGATTACAATAATTGACCATACCCTGTATGATAAAGTTAAAATATCATGGCTGGAAATGATTTTTATTAATTTATCAAATATTTTTAAACACAACGACAAAAATAAAAATTTTAAATGAATTCAATACTAGCCCCGGGGTTTGATATAACGAGTACTTTCCCTATTCTATATATAGATGACTAAGTTTTCCCCACTCGTCTGAATAAATTATATTAGGGCAATCCCGTTGCAGGATGCCTTGTATTGTTATAATGAAATCTTTTCTTTTAATTACCTCATTAGGGGTGTACGTGTCATTTAGTTAAAACTAAAAGACTTTCGATTGCCCAGATTAAAAGCTTCCAAACAAGTAATTTAGCTATCCAGCATCTTCAAAGACAATTTTTTAAGTGCTGTTACTCCCATTTAGTTAATGGATTGATCTTTAGTAACGCGCCTTTTCTTTTAACTCCAAGTCATTAAAGAAGTGGATCTAAAAAAAATGAATAAACTTAAAATTATAATCATCTTAAAGAGCTAGTTAAAATGATAGTTAACATTTTTTTTAAGGAAAAAATTAATTTAAATATTAATAATGCAAATAAAGTTCATTAGAAATGATATTATGTGCCCCATAAGTCACACTATTATTTAAATAAGTTTTTTTGTTTATGTAAATATTTTTTCTAAGGAAATCACAAAGCTGTCATCTTCTAGATCCGAGATGGAATTAATTATTTTTAATTATAGTATGTCAGAAGGGTTGTTTCTAAGCCCCTCGCGAAATCAATCCCAAGTGCCAAAATTAGCTTTTTTTTTTTTTTAATGATATTGATGTGAGAAGGAGATACACCAGAAGGTCCATCCCCTAAAGGCCTGTATGAGCTGGCCCCTCCATCGTGAAAAGAACAGAGTAGAAGGAAAAGAAGCCGGGATCACGAGCCAATCTCAGAAACTTAGATACAATCCAATATCCAATTTACTAAGGTTTTGGGGGCTTCGAGCAGTGGTAAATTCTCCGCGCGATAAATTAGGTTAAATTTATCTCCCACTTAAAAGCTTTCCGGGTCAATTAGCTACCATCTGAAATGGGACCCTCTGACATAACAAACTTGGAGTGAAATATTTAGTATAATGCATATGTCAAAGGGATTCACCTCACAGAGTAGCCAATTGCTAATTTTGGCACTAATTCCATCTCCGGTCTAGAAGAGGTGACATGAATGGCTTCCACTGATGAAGAAGTGCTAGAGAGTGCGACAGTATGCCTTCGAAATATTTGAATTATGGCCAATAAAGTTTATAATTTTATTCCATTATTTAATAAATAAAATGGATGATTTCACATATTGTATTAGTAGAAATTGAAATATTGCTTTCATGAAAAAATCGAGGCTGTAATTTTAAACATCTTTAAATTTGAATGCCCCATAAAATGTTTTTTTTAGAAAATCTCCCTCTGTGTGTCTGTGTGGCTGTGTAACCAAAATACTGGTTAGACCAGTGTTCAGCAGTGTGTGCTTCGGTACACTGGTGTATCGTGGTCATTAGTTAATGTGCCGCGGAAAAATGTCAAGAGTTATACGAGCAGCAAGAGATGAGAGCAGCCTTATCAACGATTGCTCCATATTTTGATCCCCTGTGCTCAGTTAAGCAGGCTCACGTTTCTTATTAAAAATATTTTCATATTATTTTGATTTTAAAAATAAATAAATATTTAAATTGAAAGTTTTTGTGTCGAGGGAAGCAGAATATTTATATATTGAAGGAGACAATAAAAGAGCGTGTCTTCTGCTGGAATTATAAATTTTATTTTCAACGAGACTATAGTTACTAGGGCAGTGATTCTCAACCTGTTTTTGTTGCGGCACACTTTTAACAATTCCAATATTTGGCGGCACACTAACAATAAAATTTTAAAAATAAAAATAATTTTGTCAAAAAAATTATTATTAAAAAGACGAATCAATCCTTTGAATATGTTTTATATAAGTTTGAGAACATAATACTGTATAGCAAATATATAAATTTATAAATTCAACCACACAGCAAGCAAGTAAATACCAAACTGAACAACATTTGCGTGCAGCAAAATCGACCTAACCCCTAAACCCGCATACAAAGTACTTTTTTTAAAAAGAGGCTAAGCCGATATATATAAAATGTATATATTTTTAAAGCTTATTTATTTAGCTTTACATTAAATTATGTGAATTGAATGGCTGAACTAGCATTTCTAAAATTTGGCGGCACACAGTGGTTGAGAATCACTGTTCTAGGGCCTTGCTCTCTTCATCACTCTATTACAATTGATTCACAGGAATTCCAGCAGAAGACACACTCTTTTATAGTCTCCTTCAAAATAAATATTTAATAAACATTGGTTTTTTCTTTATATACCTCTAAAATTTCTTGATTTGGTAGGTGTACCTTTGAACACAAAAAGTTTGCGGAACACTGGGTTAGACCGTTGAATCAATAAATATTATTTATTATTTTTTACTAATTTATAAAGAAGTTTAATTTAATTTTTTTTAAAGTAGTTTATCCCAAGAATTTGTAGTATTTTTGAAATCTCTCAAAAAAAGCTTCAACGATTTTGATAAAAGAATGTGATTAAACTGGAAACGTTATACCCTTTATAAAAATGCTTGTATTAATTAATTTGGTTAAAAATGATATTTTTTTAATATTAATTACGAATGCACCTCAGGCAGTCATTAGTCCAATCGATGTTAAAACCTTCTTTACATACTGATTATTATATAGGATTTCTCGTTCAATTATAAAAAGCTTGGGTGCCCACTGAATATAAATTCTATTGGTAAATTTTTCAAATAAATAACATAGGCTATTTTTTAATTCTACCTCCCAGGGCTTTTTAAAACAATAAAATCCGCAAATGTCAGGAGGCACCAAATCATTTGTATTAATATACTAGCTGCGACGCCCGCCTTCGGCGGCCCTGGACCCCCCCCCCCCCTCAAACTCATTCCACCTCGGCACCCACTCTGCACCCCACTACGCACCCATTCCACCCCCACATAGGGCCCCCTGCATTCCATTCCACCCCCGCACCCAGTTTTTGAATTTCTAGCTCCCCAGAGGCCCACAGATTATGTATACAAAATTTGGTTGAGTTTGGTCAAAGTGTAATTTTTATTTTTTGATCCCCCCCCCCTATTTTGGGTGGTTAGTTTTTACATTTCTACCCTTCTAAGGCGTTGATAGATGAATAAATAAAACATCACCTTCTCTTTTTATATATAGTACCTGGCCACCGAGCGATGCTCGGTAACTTTTTGCTTCAGTTAAAAGGTATATTAATTCCCGAACCTGCCCCCCGTACTCCCACCACATCACCCCTCCACCCGACATCCATCCCCACCTACACCCCCAACTCACCCTAATTCTACCCCCACACCCGAAACCACTTCCCCCCCCCCCCGTACCCCTCCATCACTGCACCCCCACATTTTCCTCACCGTCAGCTCCGCCCCGCCCCTTCACCCAGTTTTTGCATTTCAAGCCTTGTAAGGGCCCACAGATTATGTGTATATAGGTATAAGTATATAAATAAATACCGTATAATATTTTTTTTAATTAAATCATTAAATTGCCAAATTCTAATATAGAAAAAATACGTTTGTGGGATTTAAAACTCGATTTTTAATCAATTAAATTCCCTAACTTTTAATATATTTATAATAATATTTGTAATGATCTATTAGTGGAATTTAAAATTAAAAAACCAATTAATAATTAAAAGGAAATTGAATAAAAATGTAAATATACATTTTTATCGAGACAACCACCTGTGAATAATTATTTCAATTAACAAAAAACCCATCAAAAACAACTTAGCCGAAGATGAGACCGTGACAGATCGAATGTCCAACACAAAACCCTCCTAACCAGTGAATTTCATCCAAATCGTTAGAGCCGTTTTCGAGAACCCGATTAGATATATATATATACAAGATTTGCTCCTTTAATAATATAAGATAAGATTAAGCTTAATTTACATCAACCAGAGACACACAATTTAATTTATTCTTAAATTCATCAACTTTGCTACTCTCGGCAAAAATACCTTTTTAATTTTATCCTTTTGGAATTTGTTTTCGAGGAAGATAATTTATGGTACATGATCACCGCTTCCAACTTAACAAGCGGTCTCTCTTTCCAGTGGATGTTGCATTACATTGGTCAGTGTGTTTTGTAACCGCTACTACGCTGTTTTGCTCGTAAGTCCTAGCACCCTTGCTGATGTTTACTGCGCCAAACTGTGATGAATGGCCCTTGGATTCTGCAAACCCACAGCCAGGCATTTTGTTTATTCGCCTAGTCATTCAAGGGAAAATAAACTTCTTCGTCCGTCAACAACTTGGGAATAAATAAACTCTTTTCTTGAATAGGTATTGAATAATTTATCTTGTTATCGGCTCTATCCCCAGCTCTATTCGCACCTTGAATGGATACATGTGTAAATTGTTTTGCAAGTGCTCTGGCTGTAATGACGAATGTTCTTGACATAACCATCCAGCTCTCGAGAACGTCTACCAATAGACACTTGTGCGTTTTGTTGAATGCTCTGCATTTGATGTTTCTTGACATGTGGAAGTCGCCGACACACACATGTTGCCGAAAACGATGAATGAGACTGAGTTTCGCTTAAATAGTGGGTTGATTCTTCACTTGAAAATGCTCTTTTTTAGTCACAAAGGAGTGATGCTTTTCAAAATAAAATCCAATGAATCCCAGAAATTGTCACAACAGACAAATTTCAAGTATCTGAAAAATAAATAAAAATTAGAAATAAGAAAAAAATACGTAAACTCTAAAATTGTTATAACATGTTACAATTATTTAATATTATATAATATTTTAAATATTTATTTTTGAATTAGAAACAAGAATTAGTTAGACCAGTGTTCCACAAAGTGTGTGCCGCGGTACACTGGTGGTCATTAGTTGGTGTGCCGAGGAAAAATATCAAGTTTTATGAAGATAATGCACCTACACATAGCTGAGAGTTATGTTAGCAGCCTTATCAACGATTGATCCAAATTTTGATCACCTGTGCTCTGTTAAGCAGGCACACATTTCTCATTAAACATCTTTTCATATTATGTTGATTTTAATAATAAATAAATATTAAATAAACATTGTTTTTTTCTTTGGTGCACCTTTAAAAATTTGTTGATTTGGTAGGTGTACCTTGAACACAAAAAGTTTGAGGAACACTTAGTTAGACTCAAGTGAAATTCTTTAGATCATAATACTGTCTAAATAACTCATATGCGGTATAGTTATAACAGTGGCGTATACACGGGGGGGGGTTTAGGGTTGAAACCCCACAGATGCAGACCCTATCTATCTGTCAAATCTAAAGTTGAGTAAACAACAAAAATGAAAAATACATTTTGGTGTTTGGAAGATATAGGTTAATAAATAGTACCTGGAGCCACCGAGCGATGCACGGTAACCAAATTAAAAGAAATACAAATATATATAGTACACGCCCCCTGGTATAATAGTCCAGTCAAATTATATCTATTTTCGACAAATAAAAATATTAATCGGTAAAGATCTGCATTTTAGTATACATGCTTATTACGACTTCCCATCGAACATACTAAAAGTCCCCGTCAAAACCTGTTGAGCTCGAGCCGCAATCTAGGATAAAAAGGTACACTTTTTTCAGTTTTTTGCCTATAACTCGGCAACTAAAACTGATACGAAAAAATTGTTCAGATAAAAAATATATTTATTAAATTTCCTATAAAAAAAGCATATTAACATTTCTTTTTTTATCCCCAATACTTTAGTTGAATCCAACGTTGATTAGAGAAGAATTTTCTGAAGTTGTGATAACGATGTCGATTTAAACTAGCAGGCGCATTATACAGGGTGTTACTAAATTGATGAGAAATATTTTAAGGGACGATTTTTTAGCAAATATTAAGGGGGTCTTTCATAATTTTTTGTTCAAAACCCCTTCCTCTCAAAGTTACAGCCAAATCTAGCATTGTTACCCCTTAGGGCTGCAGCCCTAACTTTAGAAAAAATGATTTAAATAAAAAAATCATTTTTGTAAATATGGACATGGGTAGGTAGTATTTATTGCTCGATGCTCAAATAATTGTAAAATAAAAAATAAATATGTAAATTTTAATTTGGAAATAAAAACATTTTGTTCAAAAAACTAACTAGTACCACAGAACCCCCCAGAACTAAGTTCTGGCTACGCCCTAGTTATAACGTTATAAGTTATAAGGGAGTTCAACCAAAATAAATTGTTAAAACTGGTTCTCGGGTGATTCTTGAACTGTACTTTTGTTAATGCCTTCTGATAGGTTGCCCCGGATCTGTTTTAATATGATGAGAACATTTAGTGATGGAGGAAATTACAAAATAGAATATAATGAATGTGGTTCCACCAGATAAATCAATATCATGCTACATCAGCAACAGGCGCGTATGTAGCTGCTTGGAGCAGTTGGAACATTTGGTCCAGGCACATGAATCATGAGGGCAGAGAAAATTAGAAAAGAATTCCGGTTTGTCCGCATTTTTAAACAGTAGAAATAGAAAAAATACTTTTTAGATAAATACAATTATAAGCACCTAAATATTTTAGTATACACTTGACTTATTGTAATACTGATTTCAGAAAAATATAGGTACATTTTGCAAAAAATTCAGGCCATGCTAATGAATCAAATTTTGGACATTCACCTCGTATATTTTCAGTTCACCAAGAAGCGACTCTTGATAGATTCATCGATAAGCTTAAAGAAATTGAAAAAAATAACGAGATGAGTAGCCTTGCAGTTTTTTCCGTTATGGAGCTATACGAACACAAATTGGCCATCATTGATGAGTCATTCAGAATCTGCTCTTTAAGCTAATCTTGAAGCTCTTTCCAATCACACAACGCATCTTGAATATCGTGTTTCATAACAAGCAAGCCGATTTATACACTTAAGGAGGTTCTTTCGCGATAATCCACCCAAAAAGTTTTAGCCTCGCAACCACTCTATAAATATAAACGGAACTAAAATTTTAGGTTATATTTTTTTAACGTGACTGTACCACACACACTACGAAATGTCTATGTGGATACACAAATTCTAGCCGGATCGTTTCCAAGCCATTGATCTTATATCCCTCCACTAAAAATAATCGCCGAAATATGTTTGTTTTTTGTGTTTTTTATCAAAACTAATAGGTAAATAATTTCAATTTTTTTTATGTTACTCCAAATATATTAGTTTTTCATCAATATTGTAAAAGTCCTTCAATGAAAAAAAATAAAATAATGATCATTTTCCCACCCTTTCCCAATCTACCATATGTAAAAAAATGTCATTTTTAATTGCAATTATTTCATGTTTGGTGTGGTAAATCGTCTTCAAATTTTAACAGTGCGTTTATTATTCTTTTAATGACTTATATTCCAAGTTTCAAAGACTTCTTGAATGTTTGCATTTGTGAAAGCACTACCTTAAAATTGTAAAAATGATTGATTTCTAAACAAGATAATCAAAACAAATTGCATCAGATCTCTTCCGAGAAGCTTTTTATGTTAATTTCAATAGTATTTTTTGTAAAAAGGGTGTAGGTGTCCATTAATTAACTAAATGAATAAATAAATAAAAGCAAGTGGACGCATCGATTTTACTTACTTCAGGACGCTGAATATGTAGCTAGGCCACGGACAACAAGATATGGGAAAACAGGACCCCAGCTATTTAAAAATAATATTAAATCTTTCACCGCGGGTCTTCAGAACACTGTTAAAAATTTCTTATATAATTTTACAATAAAAAATTAGAAGTCCGGCCTTAAAATTTTTGTAATCTTAAAACTTATATTTTAGTAATGTGTATGTAATTAATATAGAAAAAAGTAAAATTAAATATTTTTTGTATTTTTGTAACGATATAATGAGATTTTACCAATATAATTTTACTATACGCGATCTTGTAAATTTTCTATCTATTTGTAGTAAACATATAGTAAATTTACAATTTTTTTAACAGTGTATTTCTAGCTTGAAAAAATTAAATCTTTTTCGCCTAACACTTACTATAACACCTAGAAAGTGACATGGACATAAATTCATTTCAGTCCTACTCAGAAAAATAAGACTTCTTTACAAAATTCGCACAGCCAATAAGAGAATTATTTACACATTTTACGTCAATAGATACAGTCACAAAAACATTTTCAAAAAATTAAGCAAAATTTGAGTTATTTAACTTTATATTATAACAAAAGAAACATTCTAGCCCAAGTACTTTTTTAAAGAATATGAATAAATATGAAAAAAAAGTTTAAGTGATCTTAAAGATTTAAACATTGTGCAGCTTAAAGGATTTTAAGAATTTTCTCTCTTGAATTGAAACCGGATATTTAAAAAATGTATATTTCTAAGAACCGAAAGAATTTAAGAGGGAAATGACAAGAAGAGTATTACAATTACATCAATATTCCCTTAAGAGACGAGTTCTTTAGATAAAAGCAATTTCGATTTATTTATTTTTTGTCTCGTAACTTTAAATATAAATTATAAAAATGTTGGAGGGTGATGTTGGGCTGTTCAACCTCTCTAAAACATTCTATTAAATTGGAGAAAAAGGGTTATTGAGGTGGAAAGAAAGGGGTCTGGTGCCTCGTGCTATTTGCAAATTGAATTCCTTCCTTGAATCGACTGATGATAAAACCTGAAGGAGAATTGAATATCCCTCGCGCCCTTTGATAAAGATTAAGGCAAGAGGAAGCTTGTTTTTTTTTTTACTAAGCACGCTTGGCGGCCAAAACGTATTAAATATATACTCAAAAATTTTTAGTGTTTTTTTAATCGTCACAATTTCTCTGGAACTACTCGGGATAGAAACTTGTAATTTGGTAAGAAGGTTGTAGTATAAATGAACAATAAGAACAGTGGCGTACCTAGGGGGGTGTGGTCCGCACCGGGCGGCACATATTTTGGGGCGGCATTTTTTATATTTAGTTATAGTTGTAAAAAACAAATTGTTCACTTAATATGTTTACTATTTCGATTTCTACGAATTAAGAATTACTATATGATTTCGAATATTTTTTCTCGTTGTCAAGTATTTACTACTAGGGTAGAAAATATTATTATTTAAATTAAATAGTATTAAGCAGAGGACAACCTCTTTGTTTCTCTTTATGAATCAACAAGTCTGTTACTCTCCGAAAAATAAAAACTTGTCAATTCAAATAAAAACTTTTCAAGAAAATATTATCTCTAAAAATCTAAAAAAAGGGCTTTAAGGCCCTCTGATCTACTAAAATTTATTCAACAGTATAGGTGGGAAATTCTGTATCCAATATTATAATTTTGCTAAGAATTTTTTTAACAAGTGTTGCTAGTTTCGGAAAGGAGCTTCTCCAAATTGAAGTTGATAATTTTTTTTTTTTTTTTTTAAATTACGTATATGTTTTATCTCATAGGTGAGGAATCTGCGGCTTTTAAAAAAGTATCTTGTATTTTTATAAAAGTTTCATTTATACGTATACCAACTTATGCGACCTCCTTTATTACTGCCTAATTTAAATATCCAATGGTAAAAAGGTTCCCCACCTATAGTTTGTCCCAATTACAATTATTTATTTATGTTTATTAATTTATAAAAACCACCATTTGATAAACTTAGAAAGGGCGGCAAATTGGAGTCAGCCCCGGGCGGCAAAAGTTCTAGGTACGCAACTGGATTAGAAAGACTTTTTAAATTTCAATTTAAAAAGGATAAAACAAAGGAAGAAAAACATTGGTTTCAAAATTTTGTATGGGGGTTACTTTAAAGTTAATGCTTGTTAATATGGTTCTTAAAAAATTTAAATAATAAAGGAGGAGACGAGGAAAAACTTCTGAAATCGTGTTTGCATCAGGTTTCATTAAGATTTTTTCAGAACTACTGTGTTTAGAAACTTGACATTTTGTATGGAGGTTACTTTAAAAAGGTACATGCCCACTAAGAAAAGTTTTTAAAAAATTATTATCTCAAATGACAAATTTTGGACAAACAATACTTCTCGTCGGCTAACCATGCTCTCTCAAATTACTACTACTAATAAAAGGATTCCCACCAAAGAAATTGTTGACCCCACAGAAGAAACCACATTTCAACACACGTAAGCATCAGGATAATCTGAATACCGGCAAGGCATCCGCAAGTCCTAGAAAATGCTGCGGTAAAATAGTCAAGTTTACCCCTAAAAATATTACTCCAAACTGCACCTGAAGTTTACCCGAAGTCAAATCAAGGTCCAGCTTATGATATAGAGTAAATGAGCTACAATAAATAAAATTTATTACGGAGCATTGATTATAAAAAAGGAGTTGAAGGCGGATTCAAAAGTAAATTTTCAAAATAAAGGAAAATTGAGTGAAGCTCTGGAACTCCTCTAAGGGCCAGTTGTATGTCGGTTGGTAGTCTTTGTAAAAGTTGACAAAGGGTAAAATCTTAGAATTCGCCTTGTACCTGGCCGGATGGCCAATCAGATGAAAGTGCCTGTCATCTGATTGGCCATCCCGCCAGGCACAATGTGAATTCTAAGGTTTTACCCTTTGTCAACTTTTACAAAGACTTTACCAACCGACATACAACTGGCCCTTAGTTGCCTGTTTGTCCATGTTTATGATTGGGTTAGGGGAAAACTTTGACATGGATTTGAAAAAATTTAAAGTGAATTTATCATAAATTGATAACTTTAATCAGAATTCATTAATTCATGAACATTACTCCTTTTGATTGAGTAAATTAAGTAAAATAAAAACAAAAATAGAAAAATCAAAGTTTCAAGTTGTCAGTAAAACTCGTAGAATTAATAACGTGAAATTTGATATTTGGTAAAGGTTAATTATGAGATTTAAATGTTTTCTAATAATTCTATATTTTGAAATTTAGTATGGATGTTATTTTAGGAGTTAAATGTTTGTTAAGAACAGTTTTAATAAGATAAAATTACAAAGTGGTGAGACAGGGGAAAATTCACTAAAATCACGTTTTTATTTGTTTTAGTTCATTTTCTCAGGAACTAATAGGATTCCAAGCTTTGTATTGAGGTCACTTCTAAGATGTAAATGCTTGAAAAAACATTAAAAAAAAATTTTTTATAAAAAAAATAAAACCACTTCAAAAAATTGAATGCAACAAATAAAATAATAATAACTCAAAAATCAAATAAAATCCACTAAAAGGTATAAAATAATTATCTTATTTAGTTACAACTAAACGACGAAATATTAACATGAAATCACTTTTTGAAGTCGGTGCCAAAAATATACATTTATTAATCGAACTCGATGGATCTTACTTAGTGAGTTTGGCGGATAAGCTCGTTTATATAGTTAGATTCTTTGGTACCGACTTCAAAAAGTGATTTCATGTTAATATTTCGTCGTTTAGTTGTAATTAAATAAGATAATTATTTTATATCTTTTAGTGGATTTTATTTTATTTTTGAGTTATTATTATTTTATTTGTTGCATTTAATTTTTTTGAAGTCGGTTTTATTTTTTTTATAAAAATTATTTTTATTTTTCTCTTTTTAGTGGTATAATTAATAGTGACTTATGATAATATTTTGTATGCATCTCGTAAGAGAAAGCGTCGGGCGAATGAATCAGAAAATGATAAAAAAAATTCAATTCATAAATATAGAAATTCTCTCGAAAATTTTGCGGGTTTTAAATGAACGCTTTAAGATTGTTTAAGATTTTATTTATTATAATTTCAATTATTTACTTATAAGAATTGAAGATTTACGTTTTTCGTCATTGATTATATCATCAGAACTTGACCAAATTAATATGGGACCACCCCTAAGGTACCCTCTTTCCAATATAAAAAGAATCATTGAAATCGGTCCATAAACAAAGAATTTATGCTCGAACATACATATCAAAAAAGGTACAATACCAATGAAAAAAAACGGGACCAATCGGGCAGTAGACTGACCAATGCAAAAAATATAATCGAAATCGGTTCATAATTGGGGAAGAGATCAGGTAATATAGACACACAAAATTCAGTCGAATTAATAACCTCCTCCTTTTTTGAAGTTGGTTAAAAAATTATTTTTTAAAAGAATAAAACAAAATAAAAACAAACATTACGGTTTCATTACGATTTCATCAGAACTATTAACATGAAATTTGATTTCGAATTCAATTATGAGCCTTAATTATTGTTTTCTAACAAAACTTTGAGCAGTGGGGGAGGGGGAGTCCAGAGGCCTCGCAGCTATGTTGGTAATATATTTTTATTATTATTATTTTTCTTTGAAATAATAATAATATTAAAAATAATAAAATTTGAATTGTCGAAATTAGATCCCTAATTTATTAAATTAAGATCGAACTGATAGCAAATCGAATTATATATGTATAGAGATAAATAGATATATTTTTTTAGAACTTTTCTAATTTGCAAAATTAAATAACCTTTCTAATTTGAATTGAAATTTACAACGCCATTTCGAATATTACTAATCAGATCACGTCCGAATCCAATTCTTCTTTTTAACCGACTTCAAAAAAGGAGGAGGTTCTCTATTCGATTGAATTTTTTTTTTTTTTTTTTTTTTTTTTTGTGCCTATGTTACCTCATATTCCGCCAATTGTCAACCGATTTTGAAAATTTTTTTTGCATTGGTCCAGTCTAGCTTCCGATTGGTCCCATTTTTTTTTCGATTTTTTTTCATAGGTATTAGACCTTTTTTATTAGGTTTGTTTAGGTTTGTTTAGACCTAACCTCTTTGTTTATGAACCGATTTCGATGGTTCTTTTATCCGAAAGGGGGTGTCTTAGGATGGTAGTCATATTAATTTGGTCAAGTTCTGATGATAAAATCACTATTAATAACATCACTAAAAAGAGAAAATAAAAATTTTTAAGAAAAATAAAAACCGACTTCAAAAAATTAAGTGCAACAAATATAAAAATATACTAAAAGTATAAATAATTATATCTCATTTAGTTACAACTAAACGACGAAATATTAACACGAAATTACTTTTTGAAGATTGGTGCCAACATATACCTTTTATGAATCGCACTCGACGGATCTTACTTAGTACGTTTGGCGGGTATTTGCTCGCTTACAGTAACAGTTTGTCTGAAGACTTTAAAAGTAATTTCGTATTAATATTTCATCGTTTAGTTGTGAACTAAATAAGATAATAATTATTTTATACCTTTTAGTGTAATATTTTATATTTGTTGACGCTTATTTTTTCTTAAAATTTTTATGGATCGGCATGAAATAAAGAAAAAACATTATTTGATCATTGAAATTCAATTTTTAAAAGAATAAGTCTGTTTTCCCGAGTATCGAAATGACCCTCCATGTTTCTTTCACACCCCTGCGCAGAGGGGCTGCTTTTCACTTTTATTTAGTAATGGATAATGGAAATAAGATCCGCTCTCAAAAGAGAAACCAATATATTTTTTAATGAAATTTTTATTTTAACATTTCTATTCTGAACTGAGGCTATTTTTCAGGTTTTGATAAAAAATAAAAATATTATGAGAAAGATTTATTGATATTAGTTATGAAGCTATTGAAGCTTTTATTTTTGCAATTAATTTGATTAAAATTTGAATTTTAGTGAAATCGCACATAATTAATCATAATTATTTATGGAACAAGAACAAATAATACTTGAAAAGTTTTTATTTTGCCGAGAGTAGCAGAGTTGTTGATTCATAAAGAGAAACAAGAGAGGTTGTACCTCTTCTTAGAAACGAATAGACATATACACTATATATATCAAAATTATATATCTGTATATATATTATTTATTTGTATGAGACTATAGCTTTAATTATAAATATTAATTTTAATTTAAAAAGTATGATGATAAGGGCCAAGCCTCCGAAACTATAGTCTCAAACAAATAAATAATATTATACAGATATAAAATTTCGATATATATGTGTATATGTTTATTTGTTTCAAGCAGAGGACAACCTCTTTGTATCTCTTTATGAACAAATAATACAATACACTACGACGTTTCGATCGACTTATTCTGCGATCTTTCTCAAGCATGGTTAATTTTACTTAGAGAAAGTGGTGTAGGTTTTAGGTGAAACATGATATTAATTAATTAAGTAAAGGTGTGTAGTCTCACAGTTGAATGAAATAAAACTCAAAGAGGTTTATACAAACTCAATATACTTTCGGATTATTAGTCCATCAGTCAGAGTTTACAGGTGTTTAACCTGCTTTGTATAAACCTCTTTGATTTTATTTCATTCACTGTGAAACTACACACCCTTTACTTTATTAATTAAGTATGGTTAACCTAAAATCGGAGTGGGTGGTTATACTTGAGAATGATCGCAGAATAAGTCGATCGAAACGTCGTAGTGTGTGTGATTTCACTAAAAATTCAAAATTTTAATTAATTGATGTCTTATTTAGAGATAAGAAAAGAAAATGATAAATAATTAAGAAAATTTGTAATCACAAGTTCTAAATAAAGCAAATTTTTCAATATTCAATTTATTTTTAATTTCGCTAATATTTATCTAGATATTCTTTCTGGGTGTGCGTCATGCAAATTACTTTCTCCGAAATTTACTTCATCAACTTTTTCTTTTACCAGAACCTGCAATATTTTAAGAGAATTTAATTCAAGTCGTCTTTGAGCGTTCTATCTTGAGCGTTCTATCGGAGTTCAGAAGTGGCTTAGCTTAAAATTGTCAAAAAATATCCCCCACGAATTTCCTTAATCGCTCCTTATCAAGAACAATTAAAAAAGAATTAGATAGTTCAAATATTCTGGAATATATAAAGTATGGAACCGAGCCAGACCATATAAAGTAATATTGTCTCTATTCAGATCCTATCCTATATCATCTATGCTGTAAAATAGAAAAGTATGGGATATGTATGTGGAACGATCTGATTGGCGATGCTGGCCAAAGCCAAACGTTAATTATTAGAACAGATTCGATTGGTCAGATAGTGATCGATGCTTAGGCAATGTGTTAAATAAATCCTTCCTTATTCTTCCTTATTTTGAATCAATTTCATTCAGCACATTCTTTCGATACTTATGGTAAGATTTTAAGTTCAATTATTAATTCGGTATACTGCGAGACGCTCCCACAAGTCTAGGTGACGCCGGGCCGAAGGCCCAGTGTCAGCTAGTAGATGCATAAAATTAAGGGTTTTTTCTGTACATTGGTCCAAATCGAGCCAAATTTTGTTTGCACACGTGTCAAGCAAAGTTATGAACGAAAACACACGCAACAAAATTCCTGTATGTCTGTCTGTATCTTTCCGTGGGTTCCGAGAAAAGTTTCTCACGATTCACGTAAAAACGGCAGAAGGGATTATTATGAAATTTCATATTTGTATTAGATGTCTTCTAACTTAAGTTTAAAACGTTTTGATATTTTGTCCCCAAAAGGGAGTTTAGGGGGCGCACGAAAGGAAATTATCAAATAACTTCTAAAGTATTAACTCTACAGCAAATTTTCTTTTTAGCAAAGTTGTAGGGGATGTAATTTCTGACTTTTGTTTAAAGAAATTCTCCACAAAAACCACCCAAAAATAAGGAGGGGGGGGGATGTAAATGGGGGGGGGGCGGGGTGCAGTGTCGGTGTGGTGATGTGGGGATCGGGTGCATGGTGCGGGGGTCCAGGGGGTGTATCCATCCTGGCTAGCAAGAGGGCAGCCGAAGGCGTGCCTTGTAGCTAGTTAATAAATATAAGAGAAGGGTGAATATATCACACGATTTTCACTTACTCATAAAATAATCCTATAACACATGTGAGTGTAGTCAGGTTTTTACTTTACCATACAGGGTATGGTCAAGTATTGTAATCGTGCATGAAAAAAGTGATTTTTACCTTCTTTTTTTCGAAATATCTCAAAAACGGCTGAAAATATTTTGATTAAAAAAAATTGAGAAAAGAAGAGTTGTTGATTCACAAGGACAACCTCACTTGTTTTTCTTTGTGAATACTGTCTATGTTTACATCCGAACATAGCATTTATGTGATTTTTTAAAGTAAATATCTAAGTAAATTCGTCGGTCAATCATACCTATATTTTATTTCAAAAAAAACCCTGCATGTTTCAAAAAGCAATTTTGAGTTTATTTTAACTTTATCTATTCAACAAATAGTAAGTAGAATTCAAGAGAAAGTGTCAAGATCTTAATTTTCCATAAGACTCTAAGAAAATAGTTTATATTTTGAAAAAATTTATTTTCAAAAATTTGCTCAGTATTGTGTGATTCAAACTTCACCAGCTATAGATAGAGATGAAAGATATTAATTTGCCGATGGTAAATAGATTCAAATTTACCAGAAATCATAACTTGGCGTGTCATCTATTGAATCCGATCTGAATGGAATATTTTTAATTATATGTCAGAGGGGTTGTTTTTCACCCCCTCGGGAATCGAACCCTAGTGCCAGTAACGAGCAATCCGGATCCACCTGGCTCACCTGCAGGATGCGAACCTCTCTGACATATGTACACGAGCAAAAAGAGGGGGTGAAAGACAACCCCTCTGACATATAATTAAAAATATTCCATTGCATCGGATTTAATAGATGACACCAACTTATGATTTCTCATAGATAGAGAGTTAAACTATTATAAAAAAATTAAATGATTAATGTAAAGATTCTAAGCATCTTTTTTGAGTTTCTTTTTGGAATTTTTTCAAAAATCAACCCTCTGATATGCAATGTAAAAATATTTCTACTAAAATCTTTGATTTGTTTCTAAATAAAAATAAATTCACTTTTCAATAAAAAATTAAGTTATAGTTATAATCTAATATTTTTTATTTATCATTAGCTGACTAAAGGATCTCTAAAACAAAAATCGAACAAAGCTGATATTTAAGTACTCTAGAATAGTTACACATTTATACGGAGATATGATTAAATACAATTTGGACAAAAATTAAGAGAGGCTTTCGTAAATGATTATAAATTATTTTATATATTATAGTAAATGATTGAGATGATGGATGAATTTTAGTTTTAGCTCGAAGGGTTAGTTAGAAGGATATTCGCCGGGCTTGGATGAGAGTAGATCTTCAGAGATTAAAATCTCTTTTGGCGGCGTAAAGCCAGAAAATGCTATTTTAAAATAAGAATTTGCACAAAGGCGGTAGAAATATGCTTTAAATAAAATATTGGCACAAAGGCGGTAGAAAATTGCTTTAAATAAAATATTGGCACAAAGCCCGCATTTATTGCCTTTTCGTTACAATTTCTTGGCAAACTTTAAACACAACGTGTATAAGATTACTTCTTCGCTTCAGAGCCATGACATAGACACAAGCCGTCTCTTTACCAAATCGTTCCCAGGTAATCACCTCGGAGAGTTGTCTCCTTCAATGAGATTCAGCAACTGATTTTTCTTCGAGAGGCTTGCTGCCTTTATAAGCCTGGCGGCTCTAATTAGCAATTAAACTGATTGGTTAATTGGTCGCGGTTTTAGGGTGACGTATGCGTAAATATCAGCGCGCGCAGCCTGTGATTATAAAAGGGGCGTGTCTCCGCCGTTCACCTGTCAGTTGATCGGAAGATCCTGACCGGTAAACGTCAAGCGCCTTTCTCAAGGCGAAAATGAATCTTTATTTTTTAAAAAGCATTTTATATTGAAAAGACTAGAGAATAAAATCCTACAATATTAAATATTAAATATAAGAGGGGGGGGTAATATCTGGTTTATTTAAAATTTTTTTAATTAAATATTAGGCAATAATTTATTAAGAACAAGAGCTCTAGCTCTCATTTTTCCTCCCATATTTTTCCCTATATAAAATCCTCCATATATTCTATAATTAATAATAATAATCGGAAATAAATATAAAAGGGCATACTTATTTTCATTTTCATTTAAATAAAGAGGCTGTCTATTCTCTCTCATCTCTGTCTTTCTCATAGGTTTTTTTGTTTATTTAATTCAATGTGTGTGGAGGAAATTAATGAATATGTGTCGTAATAAAACAAAAGGACAATTCATTCTCGATTGATTAGCATACTAAGCATCAAATATATTTATAAATAAATAATAAGATAGAGAGAAAGATCTGTTTCATCCTCCTCTTTTTCCCTCTAATTAAATATATTTCAAATGCATTCTATATATCAAACGTCTAGGTTTCGAAAAAGAATCGTATAAAGAAATTTCTGATATACAGAAATAAAGTATACATTGTTCATAAATTTCTTAGTAAAAACAATCATGTAGGTATAGTTAATTTTGTAGGGTTAAAGTGGACTTGAAAAATTAAAATATCAAAGAAATGTATAATTTGAAAATGGAATTGTACTATATAATGTACCTAAAAATGTATGTTCGTATACTAAAAACGAAATGTTTATTGCTTTTGGACAAAATAGTCCTTAATGTTTTTTTGAACTTAATCTTTTGCCGGAGTCGTTTCAAAATAATATTCACTATTATTTAGGAGATAAAAATTTATTCAGGAGGGTCAAGAATAAATCTAAAGGTATACCTACATAATTTTTTTTTAAGCGAAATTTTTTTTCGATATACAAGGTGTTTCAGGAGAAATAGTAAATATTTTAGGAGGTGGTAGTATAGACGAATTGCAATAAAAAAATGCCATATAACATATGTCCAATTTTTATTGAGTACAGAGATACATCTGAGTTAAATGCATTTTCGTTCCGTGTCTTGGTACATCGGTTGCTTTGGGTTGCTATGGGCGTATTTATCGAATGTCAGCAGTAGAGTGTTTTTGTTCAGGTTGTGAAGTTGTGCTTTAGTTTACATTGAAGTTTTCATTGGGATTTGTTGGCCAAGTCTACTGTACTGCAGCATGTAAACATGCAGCACGTATTTACACATGCTGAGTATGCCGATATTGGATTACATACAAATTTCATACTAACAGCTGTATCTCTGTACTCAATAAAAATTGGACACATGTTATACGGCATATTTTATCATAATTCGTCTATACTATCACCTCCTAAAATATTTACTATTCTCCTGAAACAACCTGTATATAGAAATTCTATTCGATATACAGAAACTGTATTTCTAATGAAAATAAATCAATGATCAGAAGAAAGTGCAAGAGTAGCTAGTCGCTAGTGTCATCTTTTGAGTAATATATAATTAATTCATACTATTATTACTAAATGAACAAATTTAGGTACAATTAATGAAAAAAATATTTTTTATCCTCAAAATTCATCCAAATTCCAACTTTTTGAAATAGGTACTCATCTTTTTTTAAACATATTATTTTTCATTTTTGCAATGGGGCGGGGGGTGAGGGGGTTGAAAAATTTTGGGGGGAAATAAAACCCACGAAACAGCCCTAATTTTACTTATCAGTTTTCAGAAATGGCTCAAATAAAAATTATGAAAAATCTCTATAAATTCCCTCATTCAGGCCTTATAAACGAAATCGGTATCTCAAATATTTTGATAGTTATAATCTCATAATTAAGGCACAGAACCCAGTGGCGTACCTAGGGGGGTGCGGTCCGAACCAGGCGGCACATATTTTGGGGCGGCATTTTTTATATTTAGTTATATGTAGTTGTAAAAAACATTGTTCACTTGATAAGTTTACTATTCGATTTCTACGAATTATGAATTACTATATGATTCCGAATATTTTTCCTCGTCGTCAAGTAAATGTAGGGTAGAAAATATTATTATTTAAATTAAATAGCATCGACCAGAAGAAAACCTCTTTGTTTCTCTTTATGAATCAACAACTCTGCTACTCTCGGCTACCACAAATAAAACATATTTCATTATTCGTCCATGATTCCAAACAAATAAAAACTTTTCAAAGAAAATATTATCTCTAAAACTCTAAAAAAAAAGGGGGTTGAAGGCCCTCTTGATCTACTAAAATTTATTCAACAGTATAGATGGGAAATTCTTTATCCA
The DNA here is from genome assembly GCA_024734495.1 of Forficula auricularia. Taxonomy (NCBI): domain Eukaryota; kingdom Metazoa; phylum Arthropoda; class Insecta; order Dermaptera; family Forficulidae; genus Forficula; species Forficula auricularia. Next base: position 31,067,065 of record JALMQS010000128.1, on the reverse strand, counting down.
ATATTGTTACTAAGAATTTTTTTAACAATCACTATCAGTGTTGCTAGTTGCGAAAGGAGTTTCTCCAAATTGAAGTTGATAATTTTTTTTTGTTGTAAATTAGGTAGATATTTTGTCTCATAGGTAGGAAAC
>JALMQS010000128.1:31042058-31066833 GCA_024734495.1 Forficula auricularia | reverse complement strand
ACCAATTAAATCGACGGCTATAAAAGAGACGAAGCCGTAAATTAGCAGGCGGTTGCAATTCAGCTCTCGCTGTGTGAAGAGCTGTTTTACGCTCTCCAAGAGTTCGCCTGTCGACTTTGGAACGATTAAAGAAACAACGCTGTACGAAATCTTGTAACCACGAAGAAGTAATAAATTTCGGGCCTTGTGCCATTTATTTTGTTGAAAGCATTTTTCACCGCCTCAGGGCAATTTCTTATTTTTAAAAAGCACCTTTCACAAGCCTCCGGGCCAATTCTTATTTTGGGAAAGCAAATTTCACGGCTTCACGCCACCAAGAGAGGTTTTCACCTCTGAAGAAAATCGACGACATCGGCGCTCCTCCGACATCCTTCCACCAAGCCTTTCGAGTCAAAACTCATCTTCATCCATCATCGGGACTACTTCCTATAAATTTGGGGGCTCGGCCGCGGATTCGTTAAAGGCTTTATCGGACGGAGCTGGACCATCTCGGTTCGGACCCAAGGAGGTTTGTCTTGACTCGTCTCGAGGCACCGACCGTTTTTGCGCGGGCAAACACATTTTACCGCGCGCCCGGCAGCCAAGCGACGAGCAAAGGCAGGCGACGTAGCAGGCAGCAGCAGCGGCGATCGACTGAAACGATTGAGTGAGGGTTAAGCAACACGACGACGGCAGCGCCACTCGCGGATAACAGCTGAACCAGCCACCCATAGGAGTAGCAGCAGGAATACGACAGAAGAATTAACTAACGAGGTAAGAGCCGACAATCCCACTGCACACCTACACACCTATCCCTCTTATCAGTTATAAGACCACTATACAGTCATGGAACACAGTCCAATCAATTTTAGGGACGTAGAACCACTAATAAAAAAATTCAACGGAACAGACAGTTATTCAATAGAAAGATGGGTGCAGGACATAGAATCCGAAGCAAGCATTCAAAGTTGGAGTACCTTGCAACTATTTACCTTTGGCAGACGGCTAATAACTGGACTAGCTAGGCTATTCGTAGAAAGTGAAAGAAACATTAATACGTGGGATAAATTAAAAGAAGCATTATTAGAAGAATTCTCATTGCAAGTTAGCAGCGCGGATATTCATAAACAGCTAGCCAGAAGAAAATTGCAAAAGGGTGAGCACGTTTATGAATACTTCCTGATTATGAAAGAGATAGCAAGCAGGGGAAAATTAGAAGACAAGGCATTAATAGAGTATATACTGGACGGTATACAGGACAATAGTCCTAATAAAGTAATACTCTATGGAGCAAAAACGATAAAAGAATTTAAAGAAAAGTTAAAAATATATTCGGAAATCACTTTCAAGTCAGCTAACGTAGCAAATCATGAATGCAATAGACAGCCAGTTAGCAGTAAGGATAGAAACGAAAACCTAATCACCAAAAAAGACCCACCCATGAACATAGTTACGGCAAATAGTCAAAAAACGAAATCCAATCACAAGATCATTTCAATAAGCAACCACAAGATTAACGCCTTAGTAGATACCGGTGCAGGCTTATCGCTCATGAGCAAAGACATCCACAAACAGCTAGGATCACCACAATTAACAGACTCGAATATCATTTTAAACGGATTTGCATTTTCACGAACAGGAACTAAAGGATATTTTAAAACGACCACACGAATTGACAACGAAGATTTTAATATTAAATTTTATGTAGTTCCAAACGAAACAATAGACGAACAAGTAATTTTAGGAATCGATCTGTTAGATCAGGCCGAAATTAAAATAGGACAAGATGGCATCCAAATTATTAAAAACATAGACGTTAATAAAATTAACCAAACAAGAACGGAAACAGAATCTCATTTAATAGATGAACTACGAATGAAAAACAATTCATTAAAACGCGACATTCAGTCAATGAAAGGGGAATTGAACAGTTTAAAAAGAAGTCTCAATGAAGAAAAGAAAATCCGAGAAAACGAAATTAACCATTTAAAATTAAGAAATAACGAACTGATAGATCAAAATAATTCATTAAACGAAATTATAAATTTAATTAAACATGAAAACAGGGAATTACACAAGAAATTATCAGATCAAGACAGACATTTTGCAAAAACAGCTAACGCTTTGAAAGAAGATATCTCAAGTAAAGAAAGTCATTTAGAAGATGGTCAAGGGACAAATTCACCTATGAACAAAGACAAGATTAAGGGGTTTCAAGCAAGAAGAATTGGGGAACTTACGAAGAAAATTAGAATCAAAAGCCAAAATGATTACGCAGCCTATGACGTTACAAAGTTTAGTGGTCTTAAATCTGATAAAATTAATTTCAATTACCCCTCAATACCAGTTAAAACCCATGTCGGTCCCTTACCTCAGACTATATTAAGTGTTCAAGAAGATACCCAAGTGAAGTGTTGTGTTAATTATAAAAGTGTAAAAAAAAAAAAAAAAAAAAAAGTGTTAATTTAAGTGCAAGTGAAAAATAGTGTGTGAAAGTGTTAGTTTTTAAGTTAAAATCAAAGAAATAGACAATTAAGAAACACTAAGTTTAAGCATAAAATTTGTTTTTTGTTTTGTTCAAGTAATTTTCAAGATCAATTTGTTTTGTAAAAAATAACAATAGTTAAGTTTAGTTTTAAGTGCTATTTCATTGTTAAAAAAAAATAATTTTTGTATTTTATGACTAAGTTAAAAATATCTAAACGGTTTTAAAGAAGAAAAGACAATAACTAAATTAATTTTAAGTTGAAATATTTAACTATGTAAAAGATGATTGGTTATAAGTTCCGAGTCGTAACTTGATTGAGAAAGGGGAGAATGTAGGGATCGATTTTCTGGTTTTTTTTCAATTAGAAATGTAATTTATTTTTCGATGTTAATCGATTCGTGGCTTATGAAAGACTAATTAGCGAAGAAGAAGACCACGCCTTTTTATAATTAATCGAGCGCGATCTAGGGAAAATTATCAACCAATCACCTTAATTACCAATTAAATCGACGGCTATAAAAGAGACGAAGCCGTAATTAGCGAGTCAGTTGCAATTCAGCTCTCGCTGTGTGAAGAGCTGTTTTACGCTCTCCAAGAGTTCGCCTGTCGACTTTGGAACGATTAAAGAAACAACGCTGTACGAAATCTTGTAACCACGAAGAAGTAATAAATTTCGGGCCTTGTGCCATTTATTTTGTTGAAAGCATTTTTCACCGCCTCAGGGCAATTTCTTATTTTTAAAAAGCATTTTTCACAAGCCTCCGGGCCAATTCTTATTTTGGGAAAGCAAATTTCACGGCTTTACCGCCACCAAGAGAGGTTTTCTCACCCTCTGAAGAAAATCGACGACATCGGCGCTCCTCCGACATCTTTCCACCAAGCCTTTCGAGTCAAGCTCTCATCTTCATCCATCATCTCGGGATTATTTCCTATATATATAGAACGATCGAGCTGCTCCAGGCGTGCCTTCGGCACGGCCTCCTACAGCTCCGGCCCCTGGCGGGCAGTGCGTCTCGGCATGTGATTATTAGGTCTCAAAATTCATTTAAAAAAAGCTCCACATTACCAAAAAAAGTATGTTTTTTTTTATATTTAGATATTTGCAAATAAATAACTCTCAGTTTTCTAAAGAGTAAAAGCTAAAAATTTCTAGTATTTTGCCCCCATACAGTCAATTTTGATAGTTGATTTTTACAGGAATAGTTTCTTAAAGTAATAAAGAATAACTCTACCACAGAATTTGATGCTTTTATAGACTATCTTTCACCTGTTATGTTCTGTATAGAGTACTTTTTCGTGTTTTTTTTTTTTTTTTTTTTTTTTATTTTCTTTATTATTGATTCCACAAATTAAACATGAAAAAAAAAATTGTAAAATATTTAATGAAGAATTACTTTAATAGATAAAAAATAAGTGGGAGCTTGTACTTCTAAACTATACTCGTATATTATCAAAAAGATTTTCAATATCTCTAAATTTTTATCTCATTTTCATTCAAAATCGAAAAAAGAAATTTAAGTTATTTCGGGGCGCCCTACATAGAGTGAGATTAATCTTACTATTTTAAAAGAGAAAGAAATCAATCAATCTTTTTTCGGACAAATTCTAAGATTTTAGTAGAAATATTATTAAATTGCGATATCAGAGGGGATTCATCCCCCTAGGAGTCGAACCTGAGAACTAACACGCTATCCGGGCAGTCAGCTCACACCCTCGAGACAAAAACCTCTCTCTGAATCGCAATATATGATATAAGCACAGAAATTTTTCACTCCATTCTTCTAGAACGGAAATTAAAAAATTTAGCTTAAAATGAAAAATAATTTTTTCATAAAGTCCTCTTATTTAAATGTATAATTAAAGTTTTGAGCATCTTTTTTTTGAAAATAGTTGGTAGTTTTTTCAAAAAATCAGCTCGGGTTCAGATTAACCAAGATGTATTTTAAAAGAGACAGAATTCAATCAATCTTTTTCGGACAAATTCTAAGATTTTAGTAGAAATATTATTAAATTGCGAGTATCAGAGGGTTTTTGTCTCGAGGCGTGTGAGCTGACTGCCCGGATAGCGTGTTAGTTCTCAGGTTCGACTCCTGGGGGATGAATCCTCTGATATCGCAATTTAATAATATTTCTACTAAAATCTTAGAATTTGTCCGAAAAGATTGATTGATTTCTTTCTCTTTTAAAATACATCTTGGTTAATCTGAACCCGAGCTGATTTTTTGAAAAAACTACCAACTATTTTCAAAAAAAAGATGATCAAAACTTTAATTAAAAAAATAAGAATTAAAATGAAAAATTAATATTAACCGCGAAAACAAAAATATTTTTGGTATTAAATTAGAAACGAACGTTAGCTTTCTATCATCTATTAATAATATAAAAGTAATTTAGTTTTAGAAATATAAACATGGTGTTTAAAAAAATTCTTAAGAAACGTTTTGTTTAACAATTTAATAATTATTTTAAATTTGTTCAATCACAGCAAAACTAAGCCAATCGATTTTTAAATTTTGCAGCCTCTAAAATTTTAGCGCCCCTAAAATTTTGCCGGCCAAGACCCGGTCATCACGGGCCTAATCGTAAATACCTCACTGTTAATCAAATTATTATTTTGGGGGGATCCATTTTTATGTGGGGTCAAAAATAAAAAAATAAAATTTTTGTAGTTGAGTTTGAGGTATCCTGTAAAGACTCTCTTTAAGTAGAATCAGGTAGGTTTATAGTAATTTATTTTACTATATGCCAAGTATAATTTTATTTATTTCTCTTAGAAAGACTGACTCGTAAGCGAAATATAAGTAGGTTATAATGAAAGCCAGTCCAAATTATTTAAATTTTTTATTGAAATACCGACGTTTCGGAGACCTTTTCTCTCCTTCTTCAGGGTAATGAATAGTTGACTAAGTACACTTATGATATAATGGTGAAAAGTATTGTAATATTGTTGTTATCACTGAAAACAGATATAAATGGGAGCCGAGTTATACATCACCCATCAATAACTATTCATTAACCCTGAAGAAGGAGAGAAAAGGTCTCCGAAACGTCGGAATTTAAATAATCTGGACTGCCAACTCCAATCTTTAGATGACAAAGGGGCTTAACCCGCCCACTTATACCCCCCAAACCAACCTCATGGGCAAAATAATTTTCAGGCCCCAAATAATCATAAAAGCCATTAATAAATTAAATTCCAAATCCGCCGCAGGCCCGGATAACATCCACCAATTCTCATTAAAAAATGCGCCCCTGAACTTGCCCCTATCTTATCCAAGCTATTCCAACTCTCTTACGAGTCGGGCATATTCCCCAAAAGCTGGAAAATAGCCAGAGTCACACCTATTCCTAAAAAAGGAGACACATCACAAATCTCTAATTACAGGCCTATCTCGATCACCTCTGTTCTTTCCAAATTAATGGAATTAGTCATAAACCAACACGTCCTTCATCACTTAGAAAACAATAAATTAATTCACGATAGGCAATATGGATTCAGACAAAATCGTTCCACAGGCGACATCTTAACCTATGTCACCCACACCTTGAACAATACTCTAGAGGCCGGAAAAGAAACCCTCGCTGTAGCCCTTGATATCTCCAAAGCTTTTGACCAGGTTTGGCACAAAAATCTTCTTGCCAAACTACCAGCCTTTGGATTCACACCAACACTTCGCAAATGGATTGAAAGCTTTCTGACAAACCGAAGTATAAAAGTTGTGGTGGATGGAACATCTTCTGAATCGTTCTCCACAAACTCTGGTGTTCCCCAAGGCTCTGTAATCTCCTCCACACTCTTCCTTATTTATATAAACGACCTTATTGATCAAACGGCAAACCCCACTCATTGTTACGCCGACGATAGCACTCTACACGGCAAACCCTCTCTCCCGAATAATCGAATCAATATTGCCTCCTCAATTACTCTCGACCTAGACAAACTGAATAAATGGGGCTCTCAAAATTTAGTTAACTTCAATTCAAACAAGACTCAATGTTGTCTAATTTCTAGGCGCGAAAATAGAGATTTCCCTGATATTCACTTCGATTCGAATACCCTGAAAATGTGTGACAGCCTATCCATGTTGGGCGTCTCTGTCGCATCTGACCTGTCTTGGAATGAACACATCTCCTCTGTGGCGAAATCTGCAGCAAGGAAGATTGGCTTCTTATTCAGGTCCAAGCGATTTTACAAACCCCCACAACTTCTCACCATCTACAAGGCCCAAATCCGCCCCTGTCTCGAATACGGCTCTCATCTGTGGAGAGGAGCCTCCAAAATATTCTCTTGCTACCCTTGATGCAATTCAGAAACGAGCCGTCAGGCTAATTGACGATTCTACCCTCACCGACTCCCTCGACTCGCTGGCTCATCGAAGAGATGTCTCCGCCCTTTCCCTTTTCTATAGATACTATCACGGCAGGTGCTCTGATGAGATAAAATCAATAATTCCCCCCAAAGCATGCTTTGCACGCAGCACACGTTTTGCCGACTCCCAACACTCTTTCGCGGTCAAATTAGAAAAGTGCCGGACCACTTCATTCGCGAATTCATATATCCCCATGACTTCAAGGAACTGGAACTCTCTCCCAGCCTCTATCTTTCCCAGCACCTATGATCTTCAAACCTTCAAAACCAGGGTGCATAGACACCTACGTCTACACCCTCTCACTTAAACAACTTTCCCTTCTCTTCGGTAATGCAAGGGTCTTTCGAGATCCATAGGGGCTACATCTTTACTGGTGCACCCCTTCTTGCATTCGATTGCATTAAAAAAAAAAAAATTATAAACTCCTACTTATTTTACTATATTTTAAATTTATTTATAAGATATTTTATAAAGAGCATAGTAGCTACGGGTTTGTATGGGAAATCTGCCCCAGCGGCTTTTTCGATTTGTACTTGGGGGATCGATTTGACATTAAATAAAAATAATTCAGTTAAATTTTTAACTCTTTATCTCAAACTATTTTCGAAATTTTCAAAAATAAACCTCTTTTATTCGATTTTGTTTTATTTCAATAGTAAATTTCAAAATTAATGAATACTGATTTTTTCCCAATTCTTATGAGTAAAAGGGATGAAAAAAACAATTTCATAATGAATTTCAGGTGGAAAGGCGATTTTTAAGAACAGAAACAAAATTATAATCATTTTTCAAACTTTGTCAGAAAATGTCTTCTAATACTCCTTTACACTCAGGAATTTTTTCATTTTTTTGAAGTGGTTGAACATTATGGGAAAAAAATAAAAACTATTTTTTTTTTAATCTTGCGTTTGAACGCATTGAAACTATTATACTGCTTGAGAAATATATAGAAATAATTTTTCAACTGAAAAAACACAACTTAATTACAAAAATATTTAAAAAATTAAAAAATGCATTACCTCAAAAAATAAAGGAATAAATAAAGAGCTAAAAATTTAGTTGGAATTATTTTTATTTAATGTCAAATCGATCCCCCAAGTACAAATCGAAAAAGCCGCGGGGTCAGATTTCCCATACAAACCCGGCTATACTCTTTTACTTTAATTAATAACATTTATTCGGGGAATCCGAATTTTTCTGTCATGAATTATTTTTTATTTTTCTAAATAAACCCTTTTCAATCCCGTTATTTAATTTAATGAATCGAACGCCATTTTGGTTCATATTCTATTGTTTACCCATAAAAATATTTTTTTTACTTCAACTAATTTTGTTATGTATATTTGTTATTTGATTCCCTCGAATTTCTACATTATACCATACGATAAATAAATGTGGATTATGAATGTAATAAAAAGTAAAAAGTAAATGTGTGTTGGATAAATCTTTGAGGCGTGAGCGGAGCCCTCGCCCGCCCGGCGGTGAAGGCAAACTTCTTAGCTTTCATCACCAACAAACCCCATGCTATGAATCTCAATGGAATGGAATATAACATTATCAAACAGCAAACAAAATATTATTTTAAACGAATTAAAACTTTGCTGGCATCCAGTTTTTTGAGAATCAAAATTTCAGTAACCATAGAATTGTGATTTCTAGACGTTTAGTGAACATAATTAATACTCTAGACCAGGCTTCTTAAACTTTTTTCATTCGCGACCCCATTTTGACCACAGATTTTTTTCTGACCCCATATTATATAGAGTCCCTGGAGCATCTAGCTATGTTCGGTAACTATTTGCCTCTAAATAGCTTAAGTTTCAAAATTCAAGGCTCTGCGACTTACTGAAGACGATATATGAATGATTAAAATATTTAATTTACGACACTCCTAATTTACACCGCCTTCCTTTATTTCAATCGGATTAAAATCTACACACGACTAATAACTCATGACACTTGATAAGTACACCAATTTTAAAAAAAATCGTTAGTGCCGTTTTGAGAAAATCAAAAACGAAAAATCTTTCATGTAAATGTCCACTTACGGTGTTTCAAAATCTTGCTCTATCCCGTCTAGCTTATATCGAGCTTATGTTTCGAATTTCGTAGCTCTGAGATTTATGGTTGCGAAACGCAGGGGGGGTACATTCTTACGTACGTAAACATCAACTTCGGGTACTTCTATTTTAGCCAAAATCTTGTGGTACTTCTTGTAGCCTCTAGATAGCTTAAGTTTCAAATTTCAAGGCTCTGCGACTTTCCGAAGACGAGATATGAAGGATTAAAATATTTATTTTGCGACATGACTAATTTACACCACCTTCCTTTATTTCAATCGGATTAACAATTATACACCACTAATAACTCATGAGACTTGGTAAGTACACCAATTTTTAGCGAAATCGTTTGAGCCGTTTTCGAGAAACCGATTTTATATATATACAAGAATTGTTCATTTAATAAGATAAGATAAGATATATGGTATAATCCATCATTTTTACTAGAAAATCCAAATTAAATTTATAATGAAGCAAATCTTTATAAACATACTTATTATAATAATTTTATCATTTATTAAAACTACATAATTGCAATTATTAAATCAAAATAATAATGAAATGGATTTGCTCTTGTTTCTAATTAAATAAACAATCAAACATGAGTTTATCATTTTCAACATTTTTCAAATTTGATCTGTTTACCGTTAATGCTGCGAAACGTTGCTTCACATAAATAAATACAACTAATACAAAATGGCAATTTTAGAAATTGTTGGAAATTCAATGACAGAAATATCTCATAGAATTCACTAAACTTTAATTTTTAGCCACTGCGCATAATAATTTTTTTCATTGATCATTGTTTCATTTTCATTGCTGCCCTCATGTTTCGCGACCCCGAAATTCAGTTACGACCCATGGTTCAAGAAGCACTGCTTAGACCAGTGTTTTCTCAACCTTTTTTGGTTGACGACATATTAAAAATATTTGGAATCTATTTGCGGTTCACCTAAATATAAAAAAAAAGTAAAAGTTGTATGATACAAGAAAAAAATGAAGTAATTACAAATACTATTTCAAAGATCCAAAACTCATGCAATTTCAAAATTCAAAAACGCTCGCGGCACACAGCTTGAGAAACACTGGCTTAGAGAGCCCAAAATCTAAAACAGCTCTGAAAATATAAATATTTTGCTACAGAACAAAAGTTTCTAAGACACTTTCTTTTTAGAAATTTAATTTTTCTATTGAATAGAAATTAAGGAAAAGTAAAATTAAAATGAGAGAGTCTTCTTTTTTTTTAAATAAAATAATTTTTAATTATTTCTAGAGATAATTTTCTTTTTCTAGATTTCTAGAGATTATTTCTAGAAATAATTAAAAATTATTTTATTTAAAAAACAGAAGACTCTCTCATTTTATTTTTAACCTAAAATAAAAACAATTCTGTTACCATCGACAGTGAAATCTTTTATTCAACTAATGAAAAGTAAAACTTTTTTCACGACCCAGTACGTTCGCCAGTTAGAACAAGTATTTTTTTCATATTATTGTCTGAATTTTATTGAAGTTCAATTAAATATTGCTCTCTCTATAACGAGTAAAATTTTAATCCAAGAGCAAAAGGCCATTTCTAAAATAATAGAAATTAAAAATTGAAGTCTTTAATAGTCTGACCAGGTCTTCATTTGTGTTTTCATCCTTGCATTTCCTTCTCTATAAAGGAAGAAGTTAGATAATTCTATCCACACCCTTTTTAGTTATTTTCACCCGATCGGATTCTAATGAAAGAATCCTCCCCCTCACATTTAATTAAGAAAAAAAAGAGAAAAATTTTCCAAGATTCTCAGGTAGCTTAGTTATCCCGTAGTATTTAATAATAACTTAAATATAAATGGCTTATTAATGCCTACAGTTATGCAACTCGCATTATTATTATTTTTTATTGTGTGTCACCGGGAACAAAGCCCATTTAGACAGCACATCAGTAGTGTTAGTAAGGTTATTGAGGATCCGAGTTTTAGCCGGTAAATTTTATATGCCAGCCGAAGAGACGAGCCCGGCCTTCCGCTCCAACATCGTCATCATCGATGACGAAGCGGGGCTTTAATTAAATTAGCCAGTTCGGCATTAAAATCTCAATAAATTTTTTCTTTTTGTATTTTATTAGAACATGAATTTGTAAAGGTAGAGCAGTGTTTCTCAATATTTTTTGGTTGACAGCACACAAAAATATCTGGAATCATTTACAACACCTGAATAAAAAAAATGTAAAAGTTGTATGAAACAAAAAAAAAATTGATGTAATTACAAATACTATTTCAAAGTCACAAAACCCATTCATTTTAATTATTTGTCAAAAGCCTCGCCGCATATTTGACAATCTCTCGAGGCACACAGGTTGAGAAACACTGGCTTAGACTAATGCATGCCAATTTGTATCTGAGAGAAATTTATTAATAGTATGTTATTAAATTAAAAAAAACAAAACAAGAAAATACTGGTATCAAAAATGCGAATTGCCCATTTCTTTTTAGTTCCATTTTTAGTTCGATTCGAATACCCTGAAAATGTGTGACAGCCTATCCATGTTGGGCGTCTCTGTCGCATCTGACCTGTCTTGGAATAGACACATCTCCTCTGTGGCGAAATCTGCAGCAAGGAAGATTGGCTTCTTATTCAGGTCCAAGCGATTTTACAAACCCCACAACTTCTCACCATCTACAAGGCCCAAATCCGCCCCTGTCTCGAATACGGCTCTCATCTGTGGAGAGGAGCCTCAAAATATTCTCTTGCTACCCTTGATGCAATTCAGAAACGGAGCCGTCAGGCTAATTGACGATTCTACCCTCACCGACTCCCTCGACTCGCTGGCTCATCGAAGAGATGTCTCCGCCCTTTCCCTTTTCTATAGATACTATCACGGCAGGTGCTCTGATGAGATAAAATCAATAATTCCCCCAAAGCATGCTTTGCACGCAGCACACGTTTTGCCGACTCCCAACACTCTTTCGCGGTCAAATTGGAAAAGTGCCGGACCACTTCATTCGCGAATACATATATCCCCATGACTTCAAAGGAACTGGAACTCTCTCCCAGCCTTTATCTTTCCCAGCACCTATGATCTTCAAACCTTCAAAACCAGGGTGCATAGACACCTACGTCTACACCTCTCACTTAATCAACTTTCCCTTCTCTTCGGTAATGCAAGAGGTCTTTCGAGGATCCATAGGGGCTAACATCTTTACTGGTGCACCCCTTCTTGCATTCGAGTGCATTAAAAAAAAAAAAAAAAAAAAAATTCTAGAGCAGGTGTCGATAACCTTTTTAGCTGCGGCTCAAAACTCAACTAAAATGTGACAATTAAAAAGATGTTTCCGTAGAGTGAGTATTTTTTATTTCAAAACAGTCTTACGATAAATTCTATTGGAGAAAAATAAAAAATAAGTTTAATATAATATGAGTTATTATTAAGATTTTTTTGCTTAAACAAACGATATAAAAGTTTATGCATATATTTTTATTAATCTTTTTATATTAAACCAGCAATTCTTGTATAGATATATATATATGATATATATATATATATATATATATCGTCGTTTAGAGTGTTAACCCTGCTAACTATATTTTTTATCATATATGACATATTAATACCGTTCGAAAGAAAAATGAATGCAGCATCGTCAAAAGTAAAACTGCTACTTAAAAGGAATACGATCGTAAGTTGTAGAAAAAAATGTGAAAAATAGTTTCTTTCCATAAAAAACAATATTAAATTTTGTTTGTTTTTTCTCTGCCCTATAAAATTTCCTTGTTGTGAGTTACCAGGTTTACACTCTAGGCGACGATATATAGAATCGGTTCTCCAAAACGGCTCTAACGATTTGGATGAAATTCACATCAGGTTAAAGGTTTTTTGGGTTGACATTTCGATCTCGTCACGATACCATCTTCAAGTTGTTTTTGATGGGTTTTTTGTTAATTGAAATAATTATTTACATGTGGTTGTTTGAATAAAAATTTATAATTACATTTTTTTCAATATTCTTTTAAAAAAATTAATTGTTTTTTTTATTTTAAATTCCACTAATAGATCATTACAAATATTATTGTATATTAGAATTTGCCAGATTTAATTAATTAGATGTATTTTTCTATAAGATAATTTATTAGAATATCAATTCTCTTAAAAAATCCGACACTTCGAAGGATCGGTAGTACTCCTTCTTCAGGATTTCAAAAAGGTCAACGAAAGAACCTCGGTGTATATTAATATTATTTTTAATTTCAATTACATTCAAAACTTTGTGGCCAGTGATACATCTAGAGGATGGCCATAGCTGAAGTAAACGTATAAATTAAGTTTTAAATCAATTTTATTTTATTTAATTTGGCTGCGATTAAAAATCGACCTTTTTACGTGAATTTAAAATTAAAAATACACTCACCGGCAAAAAAACGCAACACCTAATTTTTTTTATTTTTAATATTTTAATTTTATAATATTTATTTTTTAACATATAAAAATCATTAATATAATTTCTAGGATAATTTTAAATATACAAATTTTAATTAAAGTTTAAAAATGTTACTTTAAAGTTTATTTTTTCAAATGTAAATTGTCCCACTTAATTATCCCAAATAATCACCAAGCGGCTCATCTTTTTCGCAACTGAAAATCACAAAATTTAATTTTCTGGAAAAAATGTATTGTTTAATCTAATTTATCAAAATTTGATATTTGGAAACAATAGCGATTTGTAATTAAATTATTAATAATATAGATTAAAAGTGTTTAAAGTTATATAAAATGAATTTAAAAATTATATAAATGTTTTAACTTAGCTAAAAAATTGATTTTATAAAAGTAAAACATTAAAAATACAAAAAAAAAATTAGGTGTTGCGTTTTGACGTGACAACGTCTTATAATTCGATGAAGCCGGCTGCACTCTCGAAAAACATGACTCATCTGAGGCGTTCCATTTAAGGCTTGAAGTGCAAGCGAGAGCGCGGAACGAGCAAGGAGCTAAGGAGGAACAGCTAGGCTAGAAAAGCAGGAGTGGGGGTGTCTCCAGTCAAGACAGGCATTTCCCCTCCAGCCGCCATCGTGTGAAGGGCACAAAACCTTCTCTTCCCCATCTGAACGTATGTTAATAGTATCCATCTTTAAGACAGTTTTTTTTTTTTTTTTTTTTTTTTTTAATGATATTGATGTGAGAAGGAGATACACCAGAAGGTGGATCCCCTAAAGGCCTGTTTGGACTGGCCCCTCCATCGTGAAAAGAACAGAGTAGAAGGAAAAGAAGCCGGGATCACGAGCCAATCTCAGAAACTTAGATACAATTCAATATCCAATTTACTAAGATTTTAGTGGTAAATTCTCCGCGCGATAAATTCGGTTAAATTTATCTCCCACTTAAAAGTTCTTTTTATTATTAACAGTGATAAAAAACAAGTTTGATTTTCTTTATATTTTTTTTGTTTTTTATTAAAAGTGTGTGTAGGAAAGCCGAATCAATTATTAGAGAGTAACGCGTTAAATGACAGTGGAGGAAAATTTATGAAAAAAATACAATGAAATATATTTGACTAATTCTTTAATGATGGACTTTAATGAATCACACTCGAATATTTTCTCTTCATTAAATAACCATATTTTAAATAATCTCCCAATGGAAAACCATATAGTATTATTAATTAAAAGTATTTCAAAATATTATTTTAAAATAAGATTACACTATATAACAAAAAGAGTTATGTAGACAAAAGTAAATCGAAAAGAATATTTTTTAACAAGTTAACCCATTTTCAAGGATATTAAATATAATTAATCGTTTCAACTTTTTCTTACAATCCTACCTGATTTAAAAACTATATTTTTGGTATTTCTATAATATATATTTAAATTTTTTTATTTGTTTTATAACTTAATTAATTCTCAATCTTTGAATTGTGTAAAAAACATTGGTTTAATAAATAAATAAAAAATCGGTTGTATGAAAGTCAGTTTACTGACGATATTGAACGTGACAACGTCATAAGAAAATACCATTCCATCAGTATTTTCTTATGACGTTGTCACGTTCAACTATCGTCAGTAAACCGACTTTACAGACAACCGATTTTTTTTGCCGGTGAGTGTAATATTAATATATCGCTTTTAACTGAAGCATAAAAATTACCGAGCATCGCTCAGTGTTCCAGATATTAATAATGATATTAAAAAGAAAATCTGCCAGCCTAGCCATACTATATATCAGAGGTTCCCAAACTATGCGCCGTGCCTGTGTGTGTGTGTGTGTGTGTGTGTGTGTGTGTGTGAGATTAATTTAATTACTTGTATTGAATCGCTTTGAGAGCTTATATTTTACTTTTTTACTTAAAAATTATTTCATTGTTTAACCTATAACGATATATTGACAGTATAATTCTTTTTCATGTGTTTTTATTTTGCATTTTTTTTAATATATTTCAACTCTATATAATAGACTTTGCATGGAATTTTATTATTAGTATTAAAATAGTTAGCTTATGTTAAGGAGAAGTAGACGCTTTGATAAAAAGTAATTAATAGAAAATTCTTTATTTCGTGTCTGAGCTTGTTTCAATGTCTCCAATGGATATGGACTTGTCTCGACATGTATCCGGGATTGTTATAAAAGTGCCCAAGCTTATATTTTGCACCCTTTTTCTTTCTATACCAGGATGAGACATTCTACCACAATTGCATTTTAGATAATTTATTATTATTTTAATATTTTAATTTTTAATTGTTTTTAAAATATTTTCAATGAAATAAAAGGGAATTATTTATTCGAAATTTCAGTTGATTCTTTTCATTTTCTTTTAAGGAAAGAAAAACTTTATCGAATATATTTTGTTTATTAAATAATTATATACAATGAATTTATTTTTATTAGGTAGATTTTTTAATCAAATAAATAAGAATTAACAGATATTTATTATGGGGTGTTCATTTTAGAAAATCAATTCATACGAAATTTGTTTTTAATAAAATTAATAATTTATTTTTTCTAATAAAATTTCCTCGGTAGGCTTGCAAGCTAAAGCCTGCTGGGCGTGTTTAATTTGATAATAAAATTTTCAAATCAAAATGATTTAATTTTTGATTTTCGTAAAAAATTTCGAATTAGATTTTTCCCCCAATTTTTCAGGTACCTTAAATCCAAAAAATTGATAATCTCTCTCTCTCTATCTATCTGTGTGTGTGTGTGTGTGTTGTGTGTGTGATCGAATAAAATACACATTTTTTGGCACTAGAACGAACTGAATGATTCTGCGTTCTTGACTAGTGATAAGAATGGGGAATCTGGACCGAAAAAAATTATGACTTTTCGTTTTTGAATTAACGTAGATTATGGGAATCTAGACAATTCGACATTAGATATTATAATGGGATGGGATAGGAATAAACTTTCTACGACCTTTAGTTTTTCGGCTATCGTTGGTTTAGAAACCCGAATTAACATACTACATGAACGAATGAACATTTCTCAGTTTCAGACATTTGTTCTCAAACCAAAACACAAACACTAAAGAAAGCATAATATTAATTAGGTACTACTTAAAAAAAAATAATAACTCCTACAGATATTTATTTTTATTTCAAATTATTTATTTCCAGTAATGAAGCTGTTGAAGCTTTTATTTTTGTGATTAATTTTATTAAGATTTGAATTTTTAGTTAAATCACACATAATTAATTCTGTGTGATTTAATTAAAAATTCAAATCTTATTTATTTATTGGCTAACTAGACAAAAAATAAAGTGAAAAGCTAAAAAATTATTTATTATTATTTTTTTCTCTTACTTTTACTTTATTCTTATTTGACTTTTGTTTTTATTCATATTTGTGACTAATATTCATTTTCTTTTTCTTTTTGTAAATATTTTTAGTTTTTTATTGTTGTTATCAAAAGGATTTTTTTGACATATGTATAGAATACTAAGATAAATGTTACTACTGTAAATAGAGAGTAAGAGAGAGAGAAATGTAAATATTACCACCGTTAGTATAAACCAATTTTGTCATCTACTTATCTGTTGTAAGTGGAGGCCCCCTCCTGAGCGGTCAAAATAAATATTATATAATAGGGTCTCATAGAAAAATGTTAATTAAAAAAAGGCGCCGCGACTCGGAAAAGTTTGGGAACCCCTGCTATATAATATTATACATATGTACTCTCATCGGGTGCAATGATAATTACAACACTAAATAAAAAATCATTATTGACCTGTGGGTCAATATTTTTAGAGATATCTTCAATGCGGCGCTGAATTGTTCTGGGTGATAATGACATTTCTTTAATTTTCTCAGTTATGTATTTGTTTTTTATTTGCGAAGTCATTAAATAATTGTTTGGAAAAATTTATGAGTGCGTTTTTTGAAAATTCGGCCATCTGTAAACTGTCTTCGTTGCTAGAAATGCTAAGAACTGCAGCAAAGCTACCATGCAGATGGAGCATAATACTTTTTACATATTTCTTATGTTTTCCAATAAGTATATAATACTTTTTTGATAAAATAAATTATACATGAATTCTAACACAATTATACTATATATATTTGTCTAGATTAATTTGTAACAACGCTTAGACAAATTTCTCTAAAAAAATTACCGTCTTGCCTAGAATCGAACCGACGAACTCTTGAACTAAGGGCATTAGCTCTAGCCATTACACCATTGAAACATTAATAATTATAACTTGATTTCTGTTACTAAAACTATATATTTTTGATTTAGACTGTGTCGAGATAATATTGTATTCATTTGAACTCGAATGAAAATGAAAAAACACCAATAGATTTTAAATTAAGAAACATTAAATATATATTAATTAACGAGGCAAATTTGAAATATAATTGTCGGCTCGGATTTTAAACTGATGGCTCCAATCGATTTTCATTAACCAGGCAAATTTGAAATATAATTGTAATATTGAAATGAAAGACTCCAATTCATTTTAAATTAAGAAACATTAAATATATTCATAATTATTCCCTCCCCCCCCCCCCCTCGCCACTCAAAAATTAAAGAGGCGAAACTTTCAAGAGACGATGTATTTTCGGTAGTTTACGGGTATACATTTGGAGTGTGGTTTTTTTAAGAGGAATAAAATTTTTGGACCGAGACGCTGCCCGCCAGGGCACCAGCCCGGAGGGGGCGAGCTTCGAGGTCGTGCGGAAGGCACGCACGAAAAGCTCGTTGATAAATACTAGAAGATTACAGGAGATTTTTTTTTCATACGTAATTCATGTGGGTCCCTTGAAATTATCAAATGTGTCCCTTGGGGACCCTCGGGTTGCCGATTCCTAATCTAGAGTACAATAAATATATATCTGTTTTCCCAGGCTACTTTAAATGGGCAAATCATTTTGTCTACGGCGTTAAATCCTAACTTAGTGTAGTTGTAATAATCAATTATATTAAGTTTTTGTAAATTTACTGAATTATTAAAATGCATTTTATCAATATCAAATAAATGTACAATTTTTTTAGTGTACCAAAAGCAAATAGGTAACATTTTGGTAGGGAATTTTTCTTTTACTTTGATTCTTTTTCCTCAATTCTTAAGGATAGACACAATTCGGGTCTAATCTATCTTGATACTAGAAATATCTTGTTCGGTATTACTTTCTCCTGAACGAACTTGCATACAATCTTCACCTATTCTCATCATTGGACTCAAGTACCCAAATAGAAATTTCTGTTAGATTTTCATTAGGTCCGAATTAGGCATTCCGAATTCCATGTTTGGGCCAAATGAGGCTACCACATAAGGGTCGTTGTCACAAAAAAACGCAGGTCCTCCTAATTGTGAACTACTATAGTAACATTCGCTCCAAGATCTAATGGATTATCTAATTGGTTATTTTGTCACCCCCAATAAAAACAAACAACTAAATCAATACTGACGTTAGAGTTGGCCGTATCTCTATTATACAGTGTAGTTTCGAAGAGAGCTCAACTTCTCACCTTATATTGCAACTTATCACTACTAATGCCCAGCTAGTCAATTCCCGTAAGTTATGCGCTGAGGATATACATAATATTTAGAAAAACCGTTTGCTTTTATCTGTCAGAACAGCCCCAATAGACTTTTTCAATGAAAAATAAAGTGAAAAAAAATTGTTTTGATATTCACACTAGTTTTTGAACTAGCTCGTCCATAACAATTTGGTAACGCACAGACTAACTAACTAACATACATTTTGACAAAACTGTTATTATCTCGAAAAATATAATTTTTTCGATGTTCATTTATTAGAGCTTTTTTGTAGACCGAAATGCCATGGTTTCGCTTAATTTTTTTAATCAAAATACATTCAACCGTTTTTGAGATATTTTGAAAAAAGAAGCAAAAAAAAAACACTTTTTTCATGCACGATTACAATACTTGACCATACCCTGTATGGTAAAGTAAAAAATTAATTGTCTAGGTATAATTTTCTTCTTTATTCTAATAATAAGGACAGTTAATTTCTTAAATAGATTCATTTGATTCTCGGCTGAAACCAGATATCTGTAAAGCATTTTTTTAACTCTATTTCCTAATTTAATTCATTCATTCATAACATTTAAAACAATAAAATCTAAATTGCTGATGCAGTAGAAATAGATCGACGAAACATTTAACACTAATTAATTTTTGTTTTTGAAAAAATATTCTGTACATATCCCTAAGAATCTTCAATTAAAAAACAAAACAAAATTATGATATTAATTAAATTGAAAGTTTTTGTGCCGAGAGTAGCTGAATTTTTATATATTGAAGGAGGCAGTAAAAGAGTGTGTCTTCTGCTGGAATTATAAATTTTATTTATTTATAACGGGATATAGTTTCGAGAGCTTTGCCCTCTTCATCAGTCTATTACAATTGATTCACAGGGAATTAATTTATGAATGGAAGGTTATAATTTTTCAGATGGTTGAGCTAAGAGTTGAAATGCGTTTTTTATTTGCGTGGCAATTTTTAAGATAAGACTTTCTGGAATTTCTATTTTTTAAGAATTTTTTTGGCGAATTATATATGATTTTAAAATTTCTAACGATTCGGAAATACTAATTTTTAGGGGATCTAATTCTGATCTAATTAATTTAATACATGATTCATCAGGAAAACAATCTTTCTCGGAGATTAAATGGTCTGCAAATCCACTATTGCCTGAACCCCTTTAAAAATTCTTTTGTGTTCCGAAATGCTTGTGTTTAAATTTCGTTCTGTTTTAACTATATAAGTCGAATTGCATTCTCCACAAGTTATGGAATATACGCATTTTTTGTCCATTTTTTGAATTTTGTCTTTCTTATTATTGCTAATATCAGATCCCAATGTTCTAGAGGTTTTGAAAATTGTTTCATATCCTAAAGTTTTGAATTTTAATTTTAAAGTTTCCGAAATTTTTCCATAGTATGGGATTATTAGTTTTGGTTTTGATTCTGGCTCGGACAGTTGGGAATAAATCAGATCCAGAGTTGACTTTTCAATTTTCTTTTTTAATAGTTTGTCAATAAGGGTTCTCTCGTAACCGTTTTTGGCGACTATTTGTTTTATTATTTCTAATTCTTTAGTGAAATTTGTTTTATCTAAAGGGATGTTAATTGAAAAGTTTTTGTTTTGCCGAGAGTAGCAGAGTTGTTGATTCATAAAGAGAAACAAAGAGGTTATCCTCTGCTTGATGTCAAATCGATACACACATATATATCATCTCGATATATATGTGTGTATGTTTATTTGCATCAAGCAGAGGACAACCTCTTTGTTTCTCTCTTTGTAAAGGTATGTTGGTTAATCTATGAATCATTGAGTGGAAGCCGGCTAATTTGTGTTTAATATTAATATTTCAAAATTACAGTACAAGAAATTTATTTTTGAAATATCCATTTGATATTTCTCCGTTAGATTTAATTGTAAGGTAGGGTCGGTTCGATGGAGAAGACGATTGATGATTATTCTCTCTCTTCTTAGGAAGGAGTCTGTCTGCTAATAGCATTCAAATCGAATTTCACGAATTCTTTATTAAGAAATGTAATTATCAGAAATGAAATAGTCCGGTTTCGAATCCTTCCAAGGAGGCAGCCGTTCTAAAGAGATGATTCCATCTTCCCCTTTAGGCATCCTCAGCTTAATTGAACTGTAGGGAAAGCAATCTAATCAAACTACAATTATGCGAAACCTCATCTAGGCTAAATTGTTGATTTATACTTAGCCACCTCACATTTATAAACATTTAATTCATCTATTACATTTTTATTCTGAATTTCAAATTTATTTTTACTTTATCATACAGGGTATGGTCAAGTATTGTAATCGTGCATGAAAAAAGTGATTTTTTTCCTTCTTTTTTTCAAAATATTTCAAAAACGGCTTAATGTATTTTGATTAAAAAAATTGAGCAAAACCATGGCATTTAGCTCTTACAAAAAAGCTCAAATAAGTGAACATCGAATAAATTATATTTTTCGAGATAATAATTATTTTTGTCAAAATGTCTGTTAGTCTGTGCGTTACCAAATTTTTGTGGACGAGCTAGCTCAAAAACTAGTGTGAATATCGAAACCAAATTTGACACGTAGTTTTGGTCCATTGAAATTAAGAGCTGATTAGATTTTGGTGAATATCGACCCAAAATTAAGGGGAGTAGAGGGGTTAAAAATTAAAAATCTAGGCATTTGAACAAACTCAACCAAATTTTGTATACATAATCAGTGGGACCCTAGAAGTCTAAAAATGCAAAAACTAACCGCCTAAAATGGGGAAGGGGGGTGTAGATTCTAAAAATGAAAATCTTGGTCATTTACCAAACTCAACCAAATTTTGTATACATAATCAGTGGACCCCTGAAGTCTAAAAATGCAAAAACTAACCGCCCAAAAAAAGGGGCGGGGGTGTAGGGTCAAAAAATACAAATCTTGGCCATTTACCAAACTCAACCAAAGTTTGTATACATAACTAACCGCCAAAAATGGGGGGGGGGGGTGTAGTGTCAAAAAATGAAAATCCAGGTCCTTATACCAAACTCAACCAAATTTTGTATAGATAATCAGTGGGGCCCCAGAAGTTTAAAAAATGGCAAAGCTAACCCCCTACATGATTATAAATAATTTTAGGGGCCAGGTTGTATGGTAAAGTCAAGTGGATGTCCAGATCAGAACACGTCAGCTTATTTTTTAATTCTGATTTTGGACTCTAAAGTTTTAAATAATTTTAAATAATTGGGAATTTCTAAGGAAAATAAAATCAAAGTTTTCAAAAAACTAAACTTATTTTAAATAGTATATTTTATAAGGAGTTTAAAATATATTGAATATCTCCAAAAAATTACTTTTTGAACACTCTCTTAAAAGGGACAGGGATACAAAAGGGGGACCATTGTCAACTTAATTGAGAATTTCTAGGTGAAATAAAATATTAATTTTTCAAAAAGCTAAACTCATTTTAAATAGTATAATTTATAAAGAGTTTAAAATATATAGTTTCGTTTGAAAATCTCCAAAAAATTACTTTTTCAACCCTCTACTAAAAAGGACAGTGATATAAAAAGAGGGCCTTAATTAAGTTCATTTTATGTTAGTTTTAATTTATATATATATATGTGTGAGTGTGTGTGTGAATTTGGTAATTTAGTTACATAGAAAATAAAAGGTAAAAATTAATATTAGCTCAATATCAAAGCGAACAGGATTAGCCAGGCCATTAGCTCTGCCCCCGGATACAAATAAGCAAAATAAATTTTAAATGAACAGCTCGCTTGGAGCGTAACGAGTAATACATATATTTTTCTTAAACCTTCAAGAAAGAGCTTCATTTCAATTTAGTAAAGGAAGAAATTTTCTTCAGCAAATTATTAATGCTCTCTCGAGCGTGAAAAATCTGATGGATCTTTCTGGAATTAAAAGAAGAAATATGAGCCTCATCCAATTAGCTAAGCTCATTGGGAGTTTGAACAACACGTATCAACTTCAGTCATATCATAATTTGAGGTAAATATATCAAAAGTGAAAACATTTTCTTGCCGAGAGGTAGTAGAGTTGATGATTTTGAAGAGTAGGTAAATCAATAGGGCAGCGTTTCCCAAACTTTTTTGACCGCGGTCCGGGAGATTTTGGCCAAATGGGTGAAACTTTAATTCGGTAAATAAATTTTTACTATCTATGAAATTCCGTAGAGTAGTATTGGTAAGTGAAAAGCCCGTGAATTTTTTTAAAAGGCAATTATCTCCGCTTTCGTGAAGTGCCTGTTTCACGACTTTTTCACATTTTTTCGCATATATACATCAGGAGAGCGACTAGTTGTCCCCTCCCGATTTTTAATTTTTATTAAGCACCCTTCGATTTCAGCGTCTACGTGCGCGAACAACCGTTAGCAAGCTACTTTTGGTTTAATACTTTTGACGATTGCTCCAGCTATATAGGCTATAATTTCTTTTGTATATGTATTTAAAATTTGAGGGGAAAAAACATATGAAGGATCATCGGGAAAGGAGCTATCTCATTATGATCTTCATATCTAAAGGGTCTCGTGGTAAATTTCTAATGTTTTTTCTAATGATAATTGACGCTGTGATTTATATGTGGTCTGTTTCACAGCCGTAGGCTACTCAGCAAACCAATTTTTAATTAAATTCACTTATAATCATATCAACCCAATGATGTCTGTGGGTTATCCAATATGGCGGAGTTGTCTGCTAGAGATCTTCACTTTATCAATCTGACACTCTTTCTGTTCATCATCATCATCATCATCATTGAGTATACAGTCCTAAGACTGGTTTGATGCAACAATCCGTCTCCACTCGACTCTGTCCCCCGCCAGCTGTTTAACCTCTCTAAATGTCTGGCATCCCATATCCCCAATTATTTGGTTGAAATATTCTAATCTGGTTCTTCCCCTTCCCCTTTTCTTTCCCACCTCCCCTCCAAGATATCCCTAAGCAGTCCCCTCATGTCTCAGTGTGTGCCCCATCATCTGACCTCTTCTCTTCTTCAGACTCTTCCACAAGGTTCTTCTTCAGACTCTTCCACAAGGTTCTTCTTTCTCCGATTCTTCCGATCCTTTCTGTTAACTTTTGTGCAAATAAATCACCAAGTGACTAAAATTTGCTGGAAACGTATCTAATTTTGAAAAACTTTTCCATTTTTCGTAAATTTGTCATTTTGGAAAGTCAAATTTTACTAGAGGTTTTAAAAATTTTTCGCGGCCTTCCTTATGAAAAACAAAAACATTTATTTAGAAAACAAGTTTTATTTTTAATAAAAATCAAGTTATTTGTTTGTTTATTTCATACGCAAAAATTGCAAAATAATTACATAAGAAAAATATAAGTAATTAAAAAATTAACAATTATTTTAATTTAAAACTTTAGTAAATGAAGTAATCTTTGTTTCCACATATTTTGTCCTTAGTGCGAATGAGGATATTGTTTGTCATCACATAATAATTTCAAATTTCTGACCTTTCTTGGAATGACCATATCTTAACCACTGCTAAAGCTGCAACGCGCAAGCTTGGTCTCTTATTTAGGTCTAGACGCTATTATACTCCCAGTCAACTTCTTACTCTGTATAAGACTCAAATTCGTCCCTGCAGGTTCTCATCTGTGGAGAGGAGTCTCCAAGCATTCTCTTGCCACACTGGATGCAATTCAGAAACGAGAAATTAAACTAATAGAAGACCCGACCCTAACTAGCTCACTCGACTCCCTGGCTCACCGAAGAAACGTTTCTGCCCTTTCCCTGTAATACAGATACTATCATGGTGTCTTTTCAGTCGAGCTGAAATCAATTATCCCCACTAAAGCCCTCTTTAAGAGAAACACGCGGTTTTCGAACGCCCAACACCCCATTCACTGTCAAATTGGATTAAAATCGAACATGCGCTTTCGCCAACTCTTTTATCCCCATGAC
>JALMQS010000128.1:30938637-31041958 GCA_024734495.1 Forficula auricularia | reverse complement strand
AGCCATGTATTGCTGTGCTTAGGTCAATTTCTCGAGTCAGTTCCGTCTTGAAACTTGACCAGTCTGTTCTTTTATTAACTAGTACTTGATTATATGATTTTTGTATGATATTTTCACTGATCGTAAGGACAATAGGACAAAGTTTGATTATAATTGTGAATAATTTATGCTTAGAAGTAATTTTCTAAATTATCTTCAGGTTATTATGTCTACTGTCATTTAAAATTGATTTATTCGATGAAGTGGAGCACTTCCTCAGATGTAATGGGGGCAAATTTAAAGGAAATTGATATATATATATATATATATTTCTTCATTTTTTCATTCTTTCTCCGAAAATTTACTTTTGAAAAATCTGTATTTGGCGCGAAATAGGCAATATTTGACAAAAATCCTTCAAATATGCAATTGTATACAACCTTCTTCAAATATGCACAATTTTATGTAATATTACTCAAATATACAGTTTTATGCAATATTACTCAAATATGCAATGTTATGCAATATTACCTCAAATAAGCGAAATTTTGTGCAATATTACTCAAAAATATATAAATATGCAGTATAAAATTTAATCCACAGTATCATAGATGCATGATTCGAAAAGATAATTGATCCCCTGGGTTGTACGTGGCGGCAAACGAAATATGCAATTGCATAGGAATCCGGTCTCTACTTATCACTCACCTAAAGGCTCATTAATGAGAAATATGCGGTTTCCAAACATTCAAAGCGTTTTCACTTTCAGATTAAAGAAATCGAAGCGACACAATTATTAAATACTTTTGGTTTTATGAACTGGATTTTTTCTATTTTTACAGAGTCCTACAACAATTAATCCTTCAATTTGGATATAACACTTGAAACTTAACCTGAATTCAACTCTTGAACTACCTCATTCCCTTTAAGGAGGCAAACTTAGCGCGATGTTTCATTTTTATTTCTTACTATACCAAAAAAAAAAAATTATATTCTTTCAACTAATGATATACAATATTCCTTATATTTTCATTGTTGCTGTGCTTGACACTTCTCGCTGCATTTATAAATACTTAAAAAACTGTTTCTGAAAAAGAGACTGAAACAACGTGTTCTTGTGAGAAAATTTTTAATTTGTTTTACTATTTACACCAATGCGTTTTTTTATACATTTGAAATAAAAGGAATCCCCATATACAAATGAATTAAATTAGAGAATAAAGTGAAAATTGTATCATATACAAAAGGATCTATCAGCAAGCACGGCCGAACGATCTGAGGCCAGGGGGTCAAAACTTAGAAAGTGATCTAGGCCTACCAGAGGATCTGGGGGATTTTGAAGCAAATTGGTACAATTTAACCCAGTTTGTAGCTGTGATTTTATTGAAAACTGAAAGAAAAAAGAGTTCAAATTTTTGTTTGTAGTTATAATGCTTGAGTTTAGGTTCAAAAGATAATAAAATAAAACGAAATTAATTAGCAATATATACTTATATTATTCTTAGCAAATATGAGTAATAAACTTATGTAACTAGGAAAACAAAACCTTTGTTCATAAATAAAAAATTAATTAAGAAACTACCGGCAACAGATAAATAATGTTCAATAAATTAGACATGATCTTAAGACACTAAATTAATCTACAATCAAATGTTCATTGGATTTTGCCGAATATTGTAGCTCTTGTAGATACATTGTTGATGAACTTCTTAACAAAAGCCAATTCAGAAATGTTTTTGGCAAGATCTAGATGAACTGACAACACACTTAAATGGTTTAGTCTCAACCAAGTTTTGAGCTTTCTCATATTTGGAAAATGTTCGTTCAGCTGTAGCTGAAGAAGCCGGCAGAACAATGAGCAGTTTTATGCAAGTCGATATTTCCGAAATAGTCCTACCTATTTAATTAAAATGAGTAATTATTAGACTAAAGTTACGGCGCAAGGTTTTTAGGTTTTGTTATCGCAAACAGATAATAGTATTATATAACATTAATTTTACAACCAACAATTTGACAACAAAGTTGTTTTTGGCTAAAGTAACGGTAAAATTTCTTTCTTTAGGAGGTCCGCTGACCCCGTAGACAAATTCCGGGGAGTCAGCTGACCCCCTGACCTCACGGTTCCGCCGTCCCTGTCTACCGGAATCGAACCCGAGACCTCTCGTGACCGGCGCATTGCTCTAGGGCCTTGATGGCAGAAACCTATGACACGCGTGTCAGAAATAACTAACTCATTTTGGGTGACATGCATCGACAGAGACAAAAAATGCCCAATTCCTAAATGTACATTAATTTTCTGTTTTTGTTCATTTTATACATATTTTTTGGTTGATTTTCTTTGTTGAATGGCATTTAAATATAAAATAAAATATAAAAAATATAATATCTTTTTTTTTGCTATGGTAATGGTTGCAAATATGAAAATATTATCCATATTTCTATATGTCACATGGTACCAGAATGGTTAAGTTAGGGTTTTTCAAAATTATGACACGCTGAGCTCAAAGGGTTCGCCATCACTGCTCTAGGGTCTAGTCCACTGAGTTACCAGATCAAAATGCATGCATAATGTCTATATGAAGATAGAATTCATTATTTAAAATTCTTCTTTATTCATTTCCCACGGCACTGTAGTGGCCTATTATTAAACTATATCTAAAGACTGTGATAGGGAGTGAGGTGTTTATATATAATATTTTAATTAAAGTTATTTATTTTCAGAAATTTACGATTTTGCCACCCAGTGACAAGTCATGAACGATATTCCTCGGCGCCAAATACCAATGCCGAGGAAATCTTCTCAGCAAAATGTTCCAAGTCCTGTAGGCTCATCAGAATCACCAAGTCCTTCTTACTATGTTTCCTTTCTTGGTCCAGGTACTTTCATTTTTTCTTTTATTTACGATTTTATATTTTCTTAGTAATTGATTTAAAATATTGCATTTTTTTTTAATCTTGGAATTGTTTTAAAAGAAAGTTTATATATTGATACATATTTCAATCACATTAAAGAGCTCTTTGAGTTTGTTTAACAAAACTAGTAATAAAGCATTAACTGCTTATTGAGAGTAAATTTATTTTTACACCCTTAGATGTAACATTAAAAGTTCAACTGTTTATATAACGTATTATTTTATTTGTAATTTTCTTTTTATAGGCGAATTACCTTGCTGTTCTCAAAGCTGCCGTAAGTTTCCTCTTATATGTATATAATACATTTTTTTACTGTATACTTCCATTAATATTTTGTAATTTTAAGGCAAATAACATTATTCGAATTTTCGTGTTCTACTTTATAGTATTATTTTATGAAGAACAATTTTTATATTTTTAATCTTAGTGATCAAAAAATATTGTTTTATAAGAATAATGGATTTGAATAGAAGAATATTTTATTTCTTATAATTTGATTTTATCGACAAATTTAAATTATGGTTCATGTTATTATTTATTAATAAAAATTTCAAACAAAACAAAACAAAAAAAAACATTCATAATAATCAACTTGAATGCTTTTGTTTTCAATTTATATATATATAAATCTCTACAAGGTTACTGCTTATTGATCAAGAAATATAATTTGTTTTGTCTACTTTATGTTTAATATTTTGAAGTTAAAGCATGTTTCTTTCACTAATATTTTACATCCTACTATTTATAAATTCTTTAAGGCCAAACCCTTTCAATTTTTCAAATTTTAATTATATAAACATATTGTATAAATATATATTTTCTAACTGTGCATACACTTAGATCTCAGAAAAATTTCTTCACTAGACTCAAGCCGACTGCCCAAATGGCTTTTCCCGAAATGAGTTCTTGTGACATGAAATTAATATAAAACAACCACGTTGATATACCATGGCTTTTTAAATTATTTTTCTAATAATTATATTAATTTTTATTTTAGTATCGAAAATTTTTAATTTCATTTTCGGTTCTGCTCAAACACAGTATCTAAATTTATTTATTTATTGTTTATTCTGTGATTTTATTAATTTTTATGTAACAAATATCTCTTAATAACATCTTGACAAATAGAAGTCAAAAGACAATGATTCAATAAAAAATCATTTAATTTTCTATTTATTTCATAATATCTGAACTTAAATGAAAAACAACATATCTTCATATTATATTATACACTCTCAGGGTTTTAATTAATTTAATTTTATTATTACAGATCAAAACATAAATAGAGGTCCTCCGGCTAATCATATTTTAGTAGAGGCTTACACACTCAGTCCTGTGCTTTGTAGACATTGTAAGTCGAATTTTTTTCTTAATATTTACATAATTATCTATTTACTATTTGTAATTAATTACATTACTCGATAAGCTTAAGAGGAAGGCGAAGCCAAAGTAGTGAATTGACTCGAAATTATTATTATTTTTTTGCTTATCGTGTTTAGAAATATATGAAACGTGGAGAAATTGGAGGAAAAAATGAAAACTTTTTCAAAACTCGTTACTCTCCCCCATTGGAGAAGTTAGGGAGTTTTCCTAGGGGGGGGGGGGGGTGCTGCCGGCATTAGCCATAGGTTTCAATTTCGGTAATCCGATTAGAGATCAACTAACTTTTTAGTAGAATTGACAAATTTTGGAAGTAACGAAATAATTTAATGAGAAATATAAAAGCGATGCTACATAATAATGGAGTTTCGATTTTTCTAGGTTGGGGCAATGAGTTTTGTAGAGGGGGCATTGCCCCCCCCCCTAACTATGCCCATGCTCTCCCCGAAAGTTTTGCATATAGCCGGCTCAGGGGTGATCTTTCGCAGTCAGCTCGGGTTAGAGCCAACCTAGTAACAAATTTAAATATTTCATAAAATATTTATTTTTGATTAATTTTTTTGTGGAGGAACTTCAACATCGTCATTAAGGTTACGCTATGCGAGCCTCTAATTAATTTTAATAAATTTTGTAATAAACTATTTGTAGCTTTGAAAATAAATAAATTGACAGCAAAAAATTGGCTGCAACCACCTAGATTGCACATTTTTATTGAAATAAGAGTGAACTCATGCATCATTAAAAATATGCAATCGAGGTGACTTCAGCTACAACTTCTTTTTGATAAACAACTCTACCACCAAAGTATCAAATTTGTTACTATTTTTTTTATGGCTTTATTAGGATAACACCTGAAAATTTCAATAAAATCATTAAAAAGACATTTACTGCATTTTTGAACCCTAAGTTCTAAAACTTTAGACTCTAAAATCTTATCAGTTTTCTGCATTGAAAATAAAAATTTTGGCACCAGAATAAATACTATATGTACGAGTAAACGTCTAGAGATATCATGATGATACACAGACAGAAAGAAAAATTGAAAAGATTTTGTTTTGCCGAGAGTAGCAGAGTTGTTGAATCATAAACGGAAATCAATGAGGCTGTCTTCTGCTTTATGCAAATAAATATATACATAGAAGATTTGACCTTCATCATAAGTCTTTTAATTAGAAATATTTTATCTGTATTTCTCATGGATTCAATTACCCGATTGGATATAGAAAAATTAGTTTTAAAAAATCAGCTCGATTAAAACATTTTAAGAGGTCACTCAAGATTTTTAAAAATTTCCAAAATGGTAAAAAAGTTAATTTTTTTTAAATTTTTTTCTCCTCAAAGTTATTATTGCCTACTAAAATACTAGTAAAATGATAAATATTTTGAAAATTTCAAGTAGATATACCAATTTATAGTGGTCGCTCAAGATTTTTTGTAATTTTTAAAGTAATGTACTTTAGATTTTTTCTAGTCTGTAAATATAAATATTAAATAGTAATAATTGTTTTTATGTTTTCTTCGTTTCTCGTGCTTCATTTCTATTCTTTAAGATGTCAACAACAAGACAAAAAATAAGATTTTTTTTAATATTTATATTTACGGTCACTCGAAAACATCTAAAATGTACTACTTTAAAAAATTAGACAATGATAACACGAGAAAAAAATTCAATTTTCTTCCATTTTGGAAATTTTTAAAAATCTTGAGTGCCTATTAAAATTTTTGGTGAGCATTTTAAAAACATGTTAAATTAACATATTTTTCATGCGAAATCAAAAATAAAAATAATATTCTTTTTTTTGGGCCACCCCTATGTCACATATATACATTATACATATTTAATATACCTATATATGCTGTCTATTTGCATCAAAGAGAGGACAAGCTTATTGATTTCTCTTTAAGAAAAAAAAATCATGAAAATTATTTTTCTCCAAATTTCGGACATTTTTAAATACAATGTGAAATTTATTCTTCCAAGTTATTCACTACTAATTCCCCATCAGTATTATTACATTAATTAATACAATAATACTACACAGAGCATTATAAAATATATTGCAAATTTTATAATGAGTTTAAATTATAAATCTGAAATAGGTATATAAAATTTTATTTTAATTAATTTTTATAAAAAATTTTTTTTTACAGGTGTAGACTATATTTGGGGCACAGGAAAAGTGGGATTCAAATGTGAAAGTAAGTACTAATTTTATTTTTATTTATTTTTTTATACATGATAATATGTTACTTTTCTTCTAAAATCACATAATCGTTAGTTATAATTTTTATTCCAAATAAAATAAAAAATTAATTAAAAAATTAATAATTCTTCATATAGCCTAAGATATGGCATGTTCAAAGCACCCATTCCCAAAAGATCATTGAAGTTAAGCATATGTGGCGGGATTAGTTCTGAGATGGGTGACCACTGACCATACACACTGTGTGCTAGTGGCATATTTACAACCTTCCCAATCACAGGTCATGTTATTTCCATCCCATTAGAATTAATTAGCTTGCGCTAAGCTCTAAGGAAGGATACTGAGGAATATGACTGTCTATCTTCACTAAGAACACAAAGCCTATATTTCTTTAGAGCATCATAGATCAATGCAGAAGCCGTCTAACAAATAGTTCAAGAGCGCAGCCATTGGGGCCGGGTAGGTTAGGGTTTTAGAACCTCCCTGAAATGTTGATGCAAAAATCGAAGTTTTACAGAATATAAATAAACGATCAATAAAAATTTAATAAAAAAAAAAAAATACTCTGATAAAAAAACCAATCCGGGCATCTGGGAGGTCATGTCTTCTACTCCTATGAGTTTATCTCCCCTAACCCCTCTGTGGTAAACCCCCCCCCACTAAAAAAATTCTGGCAACGGCCTTGAAACAATTCAATAATAAAATAAAAATCTCCAATGCTAAAGATAGCCATGTGGAACTTTTATTTTAATTAAAAATTTGTTGATTTATTTATTTAATTGTTTACTTTTACTGGTTTTAATTTTATTTGAAGATAAATTAAAAGCAACGAAATTTTCTCTGGAGAGAGACGGACTGGTAGAAACTTTAATTGAATGTAATGGAAGGCAGCCCAGAGGTAGTGAGGAAAGAAAAATTAACACATATAAAATAAGGTGTAATTTATTGGAATCCTTCCTCCTTTCCTTTCAAACCGACGTTTCGGAGGATTTTCCCCTCCTTCTTCAGGGTTTCAAAGGGCCAATATTTGTTTCATTCATTGACCCTTTGAAACCCTGAAGAAGGAGGGAAAATCCTCCGAAACGTCGGTTTGAAAGGAAAGGGGGAAGGATTCCAATAAATTACACCTTATTTTATATGTGTTAATTTTTTCTTTCCTCACTACCTCTGGGCTGCCTTCCATTACATTCAAATAAATTAAAAGTTTGTATAGTAACGAAGATTTTTGGATAGACAAATACCCGAAACATTAAAAAGAAAAAAGAAATAAGGAGATATAAAAAAAGAGGATTTTGTTTTTATTTTTCTCCAATGGATTGAATGGATTGAGAATGTGTATTTAATATGAGATTCATTACAATCAAGAATACCAAAAAATGAATAATTTTTATATTTTAATTCAATAATTCTTAATTGGTTTTATAGATATAGAAAAAGTATTTGGGAAATAATGCTTAAAATCTTAAACAGATGGGAACAAAATCCAGAGAGAAGAAATTAATTTATAATCAAAATCAGAAGGCAATAATAAATGTTAGAGGTGAACAAAGAGAAGCAAAAATAAAGAAATTACTAATACAAGGATCTATTCTCTCGCCCATGATTTTTAACATATACGAGTATATAGAACAAGGGATTAAAGAATTCAAGAATAAAATAGACACAGAAATTGAAATTCAAGGACAAATGATAGCTATGCTTAGATTCGCTGATGATCTTGCTTTTCTAGGAGGCAATAAGGTCGAATTAGAGGATCCTCTCTATGGAATCAAACAATTAGTATATGGGATCAAAATGAAAATAAATAAGAGCAAAGACTAAGGTCTTAGTTTGTACAAAGAAATAACTAACGAGATAGGACTGTATAAAAAAAGCGGAGAGAACTCTTCCATCTGGTAAAATCACTTAAGAAAGGAGAAGCCAAAAAGAAATTATATCCAGAATTGCTCAAGCTAGCTAAAATGGGATTTAATATAAAACAAAAATTATTATGATCTTACTGATTCAGCTTAAAAAATAGAAATATGTTACTGAAGAGATATGATGTATTTTCACTAGAAATTGAATGATATGGGATGAACTTTTAGAGAAGTGAAAGATTTGGAGTGGGATATTGAGTTGAGTCGAGGTGAGTGATTGCGGTAAATAAGTCTTAGGACTCGATGATGATGATGACTTAAGTCAAGTAACTAGAGCACTGGGACACTATTTTTCTCTTCCTCGAGAAAACTTAACTTCCTCTTTCGGTCCCTCAGACGCATTTAATTTCCTACACTTATCAAAGTCAAATATGACCCAGATTCGAAAGAATTTTATTCATTGTCACCCTAAATGCCCAGCACCTAACAGGGGTATTTTTATTGACTAATCATAAGCGTATCTGCTCTTTTTCCTTTTTTATAAATAATATTATGACATGTACTCTGAATTAAGATCACTATTTAAAAGCATGTTATGCATGTAATAGAAACAAATTAAATTCAATCATAAATTCTAGAGACTGAAATTCTCTCCCTGACTCCATTTTTATGAAGTCCTACCAAAATCCAAGTCCACAGGCACCTTTGCACTAAAATTCTCTCCCTGACTCCATTTTTATGAAGTCCTACCAAAATCCAAGTCCACAGGCACCTTTTCCTCTAATCCTATCCCTGATAGTCTCACTAAACACTAAAAGATTTCGCAATAAATTTTTATTTGTTTTTATAAAAAAAATTTAAAATTACATACATATATTAAAGTTTATTAAGTTTTTATTAATATTTTTATTCGTTTTATTGTTTTTTATTAAATGCATACATACATACACATATGTATGTACAAAATGTATAATAGATAATTTGAAATGTAGTGTATCTAATATGATGTACTTACTCTAATAAATGTCTCTTCTAAAAAATGATAGTCTTTCCAGCCGTTTCCTAGTGTTGAATTCATATCATTAAATAACTAAAAAAGAAAATAGTAAAAATAACGTGCCAGAAAGGATTAAGTCTGACACCTCCGTGCCTACTTTGAAGTGACCTTACTCACTAGATAATACTTTTTCTTTTAAATAAAATAAATGATTCTATACTAAAGCTTCATTTACACAAACACGAGATTAGCAAATTTTATTTTATTTTAATTAATGCAGTTAAGTCATTTTATTTTCTATCTATTTTGTGATGACTGTGTTAAGGTGGCAGACAATAAGAACTGTATAGCTAAAACATTGGACTCCACAAGTTTTTTATAAATTTGTCTTTCTAATATGTTTTGTTTCTTGCTTTATTTGAAGATTATTTTATAATGACAGTCGCCCTATTGATATTTTATGTTAAAAAAAGTTTTCTTCAAATCCATAATTTACAAGAAATGTATATTTACGTATGTATATGATTATTAAAAATTCTAGCGTGATGTTTTTTTTAATTATATTAAATCACACCAAGAACATGCAACTACTATAGACTCCTGCAAGGTGAAAAGAAGAATATTAAATTAAACACACCATGTAATTTTATGCTTCTTTCTGCTTCTGGTTCCTGCTTCTTTCGTATATTTATTTATTTTTATTTCTATTATACAATAAATAGATATGTTAATTCACACATGGCCCGAGGTCCGAATTCGGCCCTCTACTTCCTGATGCATCTTAACTAAATTGTTATCACGTTCATTATATTATAAAATCTATACCATATATTTATTTTTGTATGGATTTATTAATCAAAAGTTTTATTTAATTTTGGTGAATTTAATTAATTTTAGTTTTATTTTAATATAAATCTCGACAATACAATCATAAAAATCAAAGGTAGTGAATTTAAAACCCCCAAAATTTAGAATTCAAAAATAAAATAAAATATGCTAGAATAAGAAGGGAGGAAAGTTTTGTATTAATTTAATATTAATTTATTTTATTTAATAATTTCGTCCTTGGAAACCGAATGATAA
Organism: Forficula auricularia; assembly: GCA_024734495.1. Classification (NCBI taxonomy): domain Eukaryota; kingdom Metazoa; phylum Arthropoda; class Insecta; order Dermaptera; family Forficulidae; genus Forficula; species Forficula auricularia. The sequence goes on along the minus strand of JALMQS010000128.1, from coordinate 31,031,543 downwards.
TTTTGCCCCAGAACTAGGAAAGGTTTTTGCCCATGATGCCTGATATACGAATGTAACATAATGTGTCGTAATTATATCGTGCAAAAAATTGCTATTTTTGTTTAGTTTTTTTGAAAACTCTGAAAAATGGTTAAAACTATTTTGATACTAGAATCTCGATTTCGAGACCTACCAGTAAACCTTATAAAGAAAAAATTTAAAAAATAATATTTTAAAAGATAATAATTATTTTTAAATGAACAAGAATCAAATATCATTGTTCCAAAATCTAATCAGCTCTTACTCAGAGTCTCAATATAAAACAACTAAAATTATTGGATAAAAAAATACTTGTAGGTTTCACATTAAGATATAAAAAATAAAACGAATTTATTTTTGGAGAGACTTTAATCTCGATATATATATTTCGGGTGGCTAGCCCATCTTCAGTAGCAACAGAAAGTAACTCACCCGAAATATATATATCGAGATTAAAGTCTCTCCAAAAATAAATTCGTTTTATTTTTTATAACTTAATGTGAAACCTACCAAGTATTTTATCCAATAATTTAAAAAAATGTTTCACCAAGTACCAACACCAAATTTCTTAAAAACTATAAAACAACTAAATATGTTTTGATATTCTATTTGGTTTTTTAGGCACAGCACACAAAAATTAACCACTCAAGATCAGGGCCGGACTAAGTGAAAATTTTACTACAAGCATGAAATATTTTGCCCCCCACCCCACCCCCCAGCGCATTTAGCAACAATCATATTTATTTTTTTTTGCATCTAATTTCAAAAAAAATAAACTGCAACGGATCGTTGCTAAACTTTATCCAAATTCTTTGAAATATTAATATGTTTGTTCCTTTATTATTAATCAGATATCACTTGCAATTTGTAGTTCATGTTGACTTTAATTCCAAAATAATTCTCATTTAATAGTCGAGGAATAACCATTCTACATTGGATTTTTGACATTTCGGTTATTATTGTAACCATTGCTGAAGACATGGAGGAATCGACTTAAAATCAAAAATAGCCATCGATTCTCATCTAATGCTTGAGGAATAACAATTCTACATTGGGTTTTTGACGTTTCGATTATTATTGGTAACCATTGCTGAAAACATGGAGAAATCGACTTAAAATCAAAAATAACGATCGATTCTTATCTAATACTAGAGGAATAACCTTATTGCATTCCATTTTTGATGTTTTGACTATTAATGGCAACCTCTACTGAAAACGTGGAAGAATCGACTTAAAATCAAAAAGACTAAATTCTTTTTTGGAAAACAACTCAAGCTTGAGTTATTTGCCATAAAAGAATTTAGTCTTTTTGATTTTAAGTCGATTCTTCCACGTTTTCAGTAGAGGTTGCCATTAATAGTCAAAACATCAAAAATGGAATGCAATAAGGTTATTCCTCTAGTATTAGATAAGAATCGATCGTTATTTTTGATTTTAAGTCGATTTCTCCATGTTTTCAGCAATGGTTACCAATAATAACCGAAGCGTCAAAAATCTAATGTAGAATTATTATTCCTCAAGTATTAGATGAGAATCAATCGCTATTTTTGATTTTAAGTCGATTCCTCCATGTCTTCAGCAATGGTTACCAATAAAAACCGAAACGTCAAAAATCCAATATAGAATGGTTATTCCTCAAGTACTAGTTGAGAATCAATCGCTATTTTTGGTTTTAAGTCGATTCCTCCATGTCTTTAGCAAAAGTAACGAATAAGTAAACAACGCTGTTGCTATGGTTACTTATAAAATGTCGTCCCAAATTTTTAGCATTTCACAGAGAGAAGCCTATCCATTCTTCCTTAAGTTAGGTTAAATGAGCTATATTAAAACGATCAAATGAATAAATTTAAAAAAATTTAAAAAAGTACTATCTAACTCTAGAGTAAAGTACTTTAAAATATAATTTTACTAAAAACTTTATTTAACCTTTTTAATAATTAGGATATTAAATTTCATCAAAATTGGTTAAGTCATTTTCAAGATATTTAGAAAAAACTAAAAAAGTACTGAAATAAAGTACTAATGTTTGTGGGCCGATATGTACCAAAAACTAATCAGCGCTTCATTTTGTTAAAATAATGGTAGGTTTTCAATTTCATTTCAATCGGTGCAACGGTGTGGAAAAAATCGTGGGCCAAAAAAACGATAACAGACATCCATCCATCAGCACTAAATGAAAAAATGGCACTTTTTGGCCTCTCGACGAGACCCCATGTAATTTTTGGCAAAACCGTCACGTGCTAAAATTCAACCTAATTGAATACTACAATTTGTGACTTTAATTGAGACCATGGGTTCCGTAGTCTTTACCTGAGGACCCTTTGAAGTCGCGCTTGCCGCGCGACCGATTACAATACTTTCTCCCATGCTTCGCATTGGATAAAGTAAAAAAAACTATGAAGACTTTGCCGGGGCCTTTTTTTTATGTTTAATATAGAAGGGCGCCTCAATTTTTACTCTGAAAGTCCAAGTGCCTGATCAAGATGAAACCGAAGAACAAATGAATTACACACATTTTGATAAAAAAAAGTTTTCTTCGTTTTTGAGATATTTTGTAAACACTAAGCAAAAACAGCTAATTTTCCTGTGCGATTACAATTCTCCATACTGCTTATTGTAAAGAAAAAAAATCTTAACTGCATAGATGAATATGCTTTAAAAAGAGTCGCAATATGAGTCTCCCCTTTTCTGACAAGGCCTAGGCCGTCGCCATGCGGCAAATACATATATATATATATCCGACATTGACTGTATCTAATCTTTATTTACAGAGATGGTAATGTAAAGGGTTATCTCTCTCAATACTCATTATACTAATATTATATCACGCCTTTATTTATTTATTTTTATTTTATTCTTATTTATTTTTCTTGAGCTCTTATACGGATTTTTGGAAATAAAAAGAAATTTCTAGAAAGTAAAAAAGTAATTCTAGTTCTAAATAATACAAATTTTAAGTATATTTTTACTCTCATTTATACATTTTTATATAATATAGTAAGTGAAAGTATTGCAATAAGCCGAATATCATTCATCACCTTTACTTCTCCCCCTCCCCACTTAACTTACCGTATACAAGGCTCGAATTCGCCCCTGTCTCGAATCCATTTGGAGAGAGGGTTTTCCAAGATTTCTCCTGCCGCCATGAGTGTAATTCAGGAGAGAGCAAAAAAATTATTAGGAGATTGTTAATCTAGTTCATTCGATTCTCTGGCTCACCGTAAAACCCTCTACGCCATTTCCATATACTCTAGATCAGCAGTTTCCAACCTTAATTTGTGCGTTAGCTACTTTCGAATTTAAAATGATCCTGTAATCTACTTGTTACAAACAAATTACTTATTGCTTATACCACCTTATTTATACAATATTACATATATGTACAATTGTACAACCAAAAAAGGCGACCAAATCTTGAAAAATATTTAAAATTATATAGTTATATTAAAATATAAAAAAAATTAAGAAATAATAGTTTATTATATCTATAATTTTAAACAAAATATGTACACAACAGTGGCGGTTGGTGACTTTTCAACCAGGGAATGCTGTCCAAAAAAAGTATCCTTCATTTTTTGAAATTTTATTCTAATCTTCGCTTTTTTTTTGCAAATTTCATCGAATACGGCATCATTTTCCATATTTTTCAAATTTAACATTATATTTTTTTTAAATATATTTTGGGACCTTCGCCCCAAACGGATACTGCTTTGTGTGAGTGAGGGTAGGAGTAAAAAAATTAAATCTTCTGACTTCAACTCCGCAGTCCATGAGATGGAAATCGACCATCTTCCACAATGAATCAGCCTGTCCTATAAGAAAATCTTAAATTTCTCCTAATTCCATTGCTATAAGCAAGCTATGACTTGTCTATAGCACTCATAGTTATTTCCGATCTTATATAGTTAAAGAGAGTTTTAAAAATGGATTAGTCCAAAGATACTCGAATCATATTTATTTATTCCTTTTTTGTATTATTTCTATTTTAATAGTTCCTCAGTGAGAACAATTTTTATTCAACTAAAACTCGACTGGACTTGTCTTTGACAGCCTTGAACTGGAAGATATACCAGGCAAGAACTTCAAACCTTCTATCCGCACCATTTTCGGAAAATCATTCATTTTAATTGCCCCTTGAAACTATGCAACAATTTTATTTTATTTCGAGAACCAATATACTTTTCAAAACAAAAAAATGCTTTTTATAGAAACATTTGAAATAACGTATAATAATTTGAAAATTTAAAGATCCTCCTGAAATTTTGAAGTCGATATTTATGAAAATACTCTAAATGTTTGAAATTTTAGGGATGCGCCTCATCCACAGCATCCATGGATCGCACGCCACTGGTACACAAAAATACCTTAATTTTTAAGTCTATAAAAAAATGTTTAATATTTAAAATCTAAATTTTAAATTTAATAATTTGAAAAATCTGAAACGTTTAATGAGAAACTAGACATTCGCTTTTCTGATATGTCGTGGCCGACTTTGCGCTCTTTTTAATTAATATTTGAAAAAATTTCTATTAAATAATTTTTAAAATTCCCTTGTAAAACAATAAAAACTAGAAAAATTTAAAAAGTTTAATTATATTTATTTTTATGTAAGTATTTTAAAATAAACATACCTTATTAAATAATTTTTTAATTTTTACTTTCAATTTTTTTTTAAATATTTACCAAAAATTGTCGCGAGCTACCAAAAATGACGCCTCGAGCTACCGGTAGCTCGCGAGCGACGGGTTGGCGAACACTGCTCTAGATACCATTATGATATTTATTCTGACGAGTTAAAGTTAATAATCTTTGCTATATCCCGGTTTGTAAAAAGCGCGCGATTATTCAACGCTCAACACCCAATCTCTACCCAAATGAATAATAATCTAACTAGGGCATTCCCTAACTTTAACCCCTAGGACTTCTAGAACTCGATATCCTCCTCCGTCTTTTCCGATATATACCACTTTCAGTTGTTTAAGATTTGCATCTATTAGGACTAAACCACTAAAAATTTTTTTCCTCTTATCCTCTTCCTTTCACGATACAGGGGTCAAACCTGGTCTCTTCTTGTAACCCCTTCTCTCACAATTATCAATAAAAAAAATTAAATTAAATCCGAATTTTGAATTTTCTCAGAAAATACACACCCTTTAGGTCAATTAAATCTAATAAGATTTCATAAAAACGATAGATTTAAGGAAAATAAAATTTAAACTTTTTATTTTATTATAATGATATCAATGCAAAAAGGTGAACCGTCTTAAACATAAACTAGATATTGAATTTGCTATCACAGATTCTAAACCAGCTTGCCAGAAGAAGGTAGCCCTTTGCATTATTGTCTTAAGGTATTCACCATTTTTTCAAAATAATTATTTCTTTTTGTGAGTTTCTCTTTACGTATGATTCTACTGGATTGGAGAATAGCGCAGTGTACTTGAAAATGTATAATCTCCAGGTTTGTCGCTTCTCGTCTAATTTTATTTTCATATGGGAATGCTATTTTTATATTGTTTACTGATTATGGCAGTTGTATTTATGAAACAAATATAATTCAGGATCTTTAAAAACATTGGAAAATTTTGGAATTCATATTTTATGTACCTACTTTAAAATTTATCTGTGAGAGAAATAGAAAAACTAAATACCATTTCTATTCATTACTTTTTAAAACGCTCTATAAAATAATTGAGAATTTGAACATGAGCCAATTTTTTGACCTCTATTGAATTGAAATCCTAATGAATAGGATACAAACAAATTGATTTCAATTTAAAATATTAATTTAATTAGCTCATCATTCATTTTGATAACTCTCAAGTGATACATTCATGTATAATTTATTCTGTAATTTCGAAATTTCTAACCACATAAGAACTATGTGCACTCTCATGCTTTTTTCTATTTTTATTTATTATGTAAATTTGTCTTCATATAAATTCTTATTTTTGGCTTGTTTTTGTGTTAGATAAACTTTTATTCTCTATAAAATATATATTTATAATTTTCCATTTGAAATTTCTTCTCTTGAATTTCTTTATTTAAAATTTACCATATATCATAAATAAATAACAAAATTAACTTATTTTAATTTAAAATATCTATTGTTACAAAAACTAACTCGGTTTTTATTGAAAAAATTTCCGAAGTTAATTAATATGTATCGCGGTTAGTTAGTAACCAGACACTAAGATAATGTGTGCTCTACGCATATTTAAAGCCGTTTCAATCACATTAGTGTTGTTTGAATCCCACTGGAATTGACTGATGAGGCCTAAAAAGGGTGGGAGTCGCGGCCCTTTATCTCGTCCAGAAATGTAACGCCTTTACTATTTAAAAAGGATATAGGGCATTTTTAGAACAAGTAGAAGTTGTCTAAAACTTTGTTTTTAAGATAAATATGCAAAAATATTTAGCATTTTTTAAGTTACGATTAACCCTCCTATCCTAGAGAGAAGGGGTTTGACCAACCTAAATCAAAGGTATTGAGCAGCTAAGGAACTTGACTTCGAATCGAGCTTACTCGGGATCGAATCTCGCCTTAGTCAGAACAATTTTCATCTTTTTCAAAAACGCCTCACTAAATCCAGGGAAGCCAATGGGAAACCACTTCTGTGTAAAATTTCTCTAGGAAAATTACAATGGAGAGGATACTTTTCAAAGTAATCGCCGACGCTCGGAATCGAGTATAGCGCTTAAAGAAGAAGAGGAAATCAAAGGTACCTGTGAATTTTGATCTTGAATAATTGAAGATTATATAACACAAGAAATATTAAGGCGTGAAGGAAGTTTCATTCTCAAGAACTATTAGATAAAAAGAATTGGCAAATGCCTTTGTTTAATTTGCTTTCAATCTTACTACTTAAGTATATTGTATGTATGAAAATCACGTACTTCGCTCAAATGAGTCTCCAGCAGGCATTATTGACTTAATCTCGTCTGAGCAGATGCTATGGTAATATATGTAAAATAGGGAAATGTTAGAAACATTTCTACAATCGCTTAAAAAGGAAGGAGCTAGACAGGTTAAAAGGCCATGCCAACAGAAGTTAGTCAAATTAGCACTCTAATCTTATTAATTTATTTTAATGATATCGATTCAAGAAAGTGCAACTCCTCTAGTCCGGGGTGGACCCCTACCTCTTGCAAACAAGAGTGGGATTGGATTGGCTTCTAGTTGAGGGTATCCGGATATTCAAAGAATCAACGATATATACTATAGCTGGAATGACCAATTCTGGAAGTTCCCTAGAAGTTATAGGGAAAAAAATGAGTTGGCCAATGTGTTTGTTCGATTAATATCTAATCTCAACAAAAACACATGTGTAAAAAAGGCCAAGTTCGATTAATAAAAACCGTTTGGCAAAAAAGTAGTGAGATCTAATGTGCTGCCAAGTTCAACATCATCAATTTATTAAATGAGTCGAGAATATAGTAACTTCAATTAAAACTCACGTTTTTCATTTCACATGTCCAACTAAATTTATTGATTTCACATTTTTAGTTGAAATTATTTTCCTAAAACTTGGCTTTTACCCATTAAATTATTATTATTATCGTTTGATAGGGCCTCCACCTCTCACTTTTAGCCCTTCCATCTTTCCTTATTATGATCTAATGATATGGTAACATAATTCGTGACATACATAACAATGCGTAAAAGACAAGTTTAGGAAAATAATTTCAACTAAAAAAGTGAAATCAATAATATAGATGGACATGTGAAATGAAAAACATGCGTTTTAATTGAAGTTCTCAACTCATTTACTAAATTGATGTTGAACTCCGCATACCCAGGGTTCCGTAACTATATATAAGGCCCTAGCTGGGGGGGGGGGTATCGAATGAAAGTACGCCTGAATATCAAGCGAGACCTATTACCCCTGGACTACGGTGAAGATTTTTGTATATCGAGCTAGTGACCCTAAATAGATGTGACATGATACTAAGTTTTGAAAAAAATAAGAATAAATAAAAGTTTGAAAATTGTAAAGTCCAAGGATAAAAATTGATTTGATTGGGACATTCTAAGTAAATGTAATAATCTGATGCATCTACCAGTTTATTTTCCATTTTTAGATGGTTTTCCATTAAAATCGCAAGGGACAACAGTGCTTCTCTTAATTGGTCGACAAAATACGATTTGACTGCACATTTTGCTAAGACAAACCATTATATCTTCCAAAATACTTGAGATATCAAATTCGCTCTCAATTGTCGTTCGTTGGAGTACATGATGGAATAAGTGGAATTTTTTCATTATTTTAATTGAAGTATTTGAAAAATGAAATTGAGCTGGTATAAAAATCACCTAAAAACGGCCACTTTGGCTCTCTCACATTGGCATTTCTAAATCGAAATATAAATAAACTTATGTAGCCATCCATATGACTTTACCATACACCTCTCTACATTTAATATTGAATTAAAATAATTTATAATTATTTACGAAAGACCCCCCCCCCTCATAATTTTGGGCCCATTATCAATTAATAATATCTCCTCTTAATTATGAGACTATTTTATTAGAAAAATCAGCTTTGTTTGGAAATATTTTTAACCCCCCCCCCTTTTTTTTTGATCACAATCAATTTCACAATGTGAGTCATTTTTAATAAGATTATATAGGGTTCATATGCAAAATTTTTATTAAAGGGTCTACAACTTATATTGATAGTTTTATTTTTTTGAATCCCCACAATTTCGGCCCCCGAAGAAAATATTAAGTCTCTTTTTTATTATAGTCTCATTTTATAGTATATTTCATTTTTCTTGTTTTTTTTTTAGTTTGAAAATTTTATAATTTTAATTTTTACCCCCCCCTTAATTTTCGGTTTGATTTCAACCAAAATCCAATCAGCTCTTAATCTCAATGCACTAAAACTACATGTGAAATTTCGTTTTGATATTCACACTAGTTTTTGTTCTAGTGCGTCCACAAAAATTTGGTAACGCACAGACTAACGTACTAACAGACATTTTGACAAAATAATTAATATCTCGAAAAATATAATTTTTTCGATGTCCACTTATTAGATCTTTTTTGTAGACCGAAATGCCATGGTTTTTTTAATCAAAATAGTTTCAGCCGTTTTTAAGATATTTCGAAAAAAAGAGGCAAAAAAAAAACACTTTTTTCATGCACGATTATAATACTTGACCATACCCTGTAAAAAAATTAAACCTATTCTACTTAAACGATCTTTACAGGGATACCTTACAATCTAAGGAAAAAAATATATTTTATTTTGGACCCCACATAAAATTCGACCCTCTCCAAAATAATCACTAGATTATAATTTTAATACAATTTTTGAAAATGAATACACATCTAGATATAACTTCTAAATTTCAAGTTTTAACTCTATTTAGTTTAAGAACTACAATGCTTTGACAGACAGGCGGAGAGGCTGACATTGTAGCGACAACAATAGGATCCCTTAGGGTCATTGCACGGAACCCTAAAAATGTCAGACTCTAGAATGACATCCAACAGTAATATTTTGACATGAAATTACAATGAATTCTAATCAAAGGAAATGTTAAAAAGGTTCCTATTGATGGGCCTAGAATTTAGAAAACATGTATGGTATATTGCATAAATATTAGGGTGTGTCGACGACTGGACGACGAAAAAGACCTCTTTTATAAGATCCAATCTAGAACTATAATGGTTTATGTTTTTGCTTACTTTTTTGTTCAGGAATTTCTTGTAATCCTCCCCCGTTCCAGTCTGAGGGGGGGGGTAAACCCTTCATTATTTGACATGATTTAAAAAAGCTGATCAAGTGCGAGTCGCACCGCATTCCGAAGTTTACCTTAAAACTCCCAAAATACTTGAAATATCAAAATCGTTCATATTTGTCGTTGATAAAGTGGAAATGGGTAAATTTGTCCAATTTTAAGTTAAGCTCTTTTAAACGCCCTCAGATACAAAAATCACCAATTCGGAGCTCTCTCACACCAACATTTTTATTCGAATTATATTATAAAAGATTAATCTAATTCTATTTAAGGAGATCTTTACAAGATATCTATCATAAAAAAATAATTTTTATTTTTGAAATTCGCCCCCTACCCAAAAAAAAATCATTCATTTAAACTAACCATAGGATTTTTGATTTGCGGAAAAATAAATAGATATAACTTCGAATTATCAAGTTTTGATCTTAAGCCGCATTCACACTACGCTGACGACACGTGTTAACACGTCAGCTGACGTTTTCGCACCCTCTCTTTATTTCCAATATCCGTTTTTAAATACCAAAAATTTATAATGGATTGAATCTCAGTGGCAAGAAAATATTTTTGTAATTTATTTATTTGGGTAAATACCCTGACTGATAACGAAATTCAGTCACCCTAATTTTTTGAATAGCATAAAATTTCATATTTATAATCATATTCATATTAAAAGATATTAATGATCTATGAATTTTAGTTTTCATAATTAATAATATGAGGTATAAAATTTAAGAATTCAAATAATATATTTAAGTAAATGAATTTAAGAATTCTGTAATTTGATCATTCTTAGTTAGATTTATTTTTATTATTTGTATAGGAGATCAAATTTAATAAAGCAGTCAATTATTATTTAATCATTTTTACTTTCACATTTATATTCATAGAATATAATGTGGAAGTATTGCGATTCCCTGTCTGGGTCCTGACTCTTTGAGAGCTTGTATCTCAGAGATGAAAAAAGTTAATTTCATTTTGTAACTTCTAGGTGGAAGGAATCGATGCCCTTAATAGTTGGAAACCGGATATTGTGGTCCCCAGAGGCCAACAATCCATTGGCCAGTGCGTACGTATGTATGTACGTATGTACCCTCCTGCGTTTCGCAACCATAATTCTCAGAGCTACGAAATTCGAAACTTAAGCTCGATATAGGCTAGAGCAGCGGTGCCCAACCTACGGCCCGCGGGCCGGATCCGGCCCACGAAGAGGCTCAATCCGGCCCGTGAGCGAGTTGACACTAAATATGTATTTTTTTGTAAAATATCTAAAAAAATTATAAATCATATTGATAATTAAAATAAAAAATTTCTACATTTTTTTATGTACATCAATATTTTTAGTGTCACTGACAATCTTGTAAAAATATAGTTCAAATTGCGCCGCAGTGGGGTCTTTTGTCAGATAATTTGACGTTTATTTGAATGCAAGGACAAATTAGACAAGTACAGAAATTTTATTTTAAAATATTTAATTATCGATAAATTAAATAATTAATATTTAATTTATTATTTAATAATATATCAAAAAAATATATGTTTATTATTAAAATTCATCACCACTCTCCTAGCCTAATGTAAAGCGGACTGCCAGTGCACCCATTTGTTTTGTTTAATTTAGTTCTAACTTATATTAGTATATTTTAGCCGCATCAAAAACGTAATTTAAAAACGTAATATTTTCATTAAATTTACAAATATTTTGAAAAAAAAAATGAATCAGCACAAAAATATTCATGAATTCATTGAAAATGTTGCGTTTTTTTAATTAATGGTGCCGCTAAGATATACCATTATAAATAATCCGGCCCGCGAGATCCTATGTCATGTTGAATCCGGCCCGCAGACAAAAAAGGGTTGGGCACCACTGGGCTAGAGGGAGTACAGCAAGCTTTTAAAATCAGAAAACCGGAAGTGGACATTTACATGAAAGATTTTTCGTTTTTTTTTTTGATTTTCTCAAAAAACGGCTATAACGATTTTTTTTTAAATTAATATATTTATCAAGTGTCGTGAGTTACTATTAGTTGTGTCAAATTTTTAATCCAATTGAAATAAAGGAAGGGGGTGTAAAGTAGGAGTGTCGCTGCGCACTTTATACCCCCTTCCTTTATTTCAATCGGATTAAAAATTTGATACAACTAATAACTCATGACACTTGATAAATACTAATTTTTAAAAAAAATCGTTAGAGCCGTTTTTGAGAAAATAAAAAAAATGAAATAAAGGAGGTGGATGTAAATTAGTAGTGTCGCGAAGATTTCAAATAAATGAAAATGTCAGTCTTGTGGTGAACACACCAGCTGATTATTTCTATAATCCTTTTCGGATTGATCATATAAAATTGAGAATTTTTTGACATACTCGATGAGCTCTTCTTTCATGTTCATCATGACGCGTCCTGGGAATTTATATTTAGAGCTGACGCGTCAGCGAGCGAGTTATATCGCGACTCGTCACAACACGACACGTCAGCCTAATGTGCACACTCCTAATTAAAATAATTGATTAATTTTTGTTTGCACTCGTCAGTTGACGTGTTAACACGTGTCGTCAACGTAGTGTGAATGCGGCTTTATTTAGTTTTTGAGCTGCTCTGACAGACATACAGGCATATAGACATTGTCACAAGACTATTAGGCTCCCGTTTTGCTTTTTAAACAAAACCCTAAAATTTAAATAAAATACAGTCGACTCTCGCCAATTCGAACCTCGATAATTCGAACTCTTCAGCTCTTAATTTCGAGAAATCGAAAAAATGCTATGTATTTTGATATGCTCGATAACTCGAAATCTTTTTCGGAACAAAAGGGTGAGAGAACATTCTATCATTCGAACTAGGCCACTTCTTCTCTTTAAAATTCGAATTTTCCTAGCAAAAAACTATTCTTCATTTTTTTATTTAGGTATGTTATTATCTATTGCAATATTAATAGATTTATAATTTTTTGTTCTTTTTTGTCGTTTTCATTATTTTTACTTTTTTACTTGAGCCTATATATAAAATCCGAGGGGTGAACCGCGATTGGAATTAGGTGTACTCGTCTTTGGAATTATGTGGAATTATTTTGGAATTCATTAGATAATGTCCCTTCATCTATTGTCTTCTAGTTGGAAATGAAATTCCAAGTGGAAGTAGGTGTACTCGATATTAGGTCGCGGTTCACCCCTCCATAACCTATGTAAGTTAATACATATTTTCAAAAATATAATAAAAACTCTTAATAATTCGAACTTTTCTTTCCTTTTGATAATTCAAACGTCATGATAATTCTTGTAGTTCCTTGGATTTCGAATCATCGAGAGTCGACTGTATATATAATCAACTGGTGTGTTCCTCACACGACTTTCACATTTTCATTTATTTGAAGTCATCGCGACACTACTAATTTACACCCCCTTCCTTTATTTCGTTTTTTTTATTTTCTCAAAAACGGGTCTAACGATTTTTTTAAAAATTAATGTATTTATCAAGTGTCATGAGTTAATAGTTGTGTCAAATTTTTAATCCGATTGAATTAAAGGAAGGGGTTGTAAATTAGGAGTGTCGTAAAATAAATATTTTAATCGTTCATATCTCGTCTTCGGAAAGTCGCAGAGCCTTGAAATTTGAAACTTGAGCTATCTAGAGGCTACAAGAAGTATAACAAGATTTCTACTAAAATAGAAAAACCGGAAGTTGATGTTTACGTACATAAGAATTTACCCCCCCCCCCCTGCGTTTCGCAACCATAACTCTTAGAGATACGAAATTCTAATCTTAAAGCTTGATATAGGCTAGAATGAAAGTTTTTTAGTTTTTTTTTGATTTTCTCAAAAACCTCTCCAACGATTTTTTTTAAAAATTTGTGTATTTATCAAGTGTCTTGACATGCATTTCATTCAAATTGATTGAGGGGGCCTTAGCATCACCAGACACAACCATGTTCAAACTCGCTGCTTGCCAGTAGCATCATCAGGCCGGTCATTTAATAGCCACACCTCGGTCCGGATCCCCTGGTATTTAGACAATTGAATTGACAGATTAGTTAAGGATATGCCTACCCTGCAAAAAAGGCGCAAGCCATTTCTCTATTTTTGCTTTATCCAATGCGAAGCAGATAAAGTATTGGATCGGTCTCACGCCTCCTTCATTCTCTCCTTCTTAGCGGGCTTTGCACTACTAAAATTTCCCTAAAAGACTAATTAAATTATTAACCCTTATCTCCCAAAGGACCATTTTATTGAATATTTCTTGATCAACAAACATTGTGGAAGGGGAAGTTTAAAGGGAGGACTAATAAATGTATTAGCCTTGGCGTTCGATTCCTCTGCTCTGAATTGAATAGGTGGGAGAGCCAGAGGGGTAAGAAACGCTAGTTCGCATGCGCGGTTGTCCGCTTCACTCAGCTGTGTGCTGGCCCAGTACCATTCGTCTGGTTTGCTTGAGCCGCCATGCAGTGTTGTCCGGGGCCCTGGGCTCCCAGACAGCCGCCTTCTCTTTCCTCGATGTAACCCACAAATTGTGCATTTCATGTCGGAGGCCATGCTCCCTCCTCCACCGAAACAGGTGGTCTCTAAGTCCAGCCCTAAAACACTGCACAGCAGTGCAGATGATGTATCCTCAAGCCTAGATGTCAAACCTAGTTCCGACTTCAAAATGACAGTAAAGCCTGTGCTAAAAATTGATTCGGATAATTACATGCTTCGCGGTGGCGATGGCCCCCGTCCGCGATCCTATAGTTTTACAAATGGGGCTCCTCCTCGGGGGTCCAATCACACAACTGATGATTTCCAAAACCACCTAGACCTGGATATGTTCTGCGTTCGCGAGACGGTGAGCTCGCTGTCCAGTGTGAGCAAAACGTCCACCTCGCCGCCGAGTTGTGCCCTGACCCTCTCCTCTCATAGTCTCTTCTGTTCTTGTCAATTGACCTGCTGTTGTACGTGTGCCTCAATCTGTTCCCCAGACTGTCATGCCTGCTTCCATAACGCGTGCGTCCGATTTGCTGCCGAGCACGCGTGCCAGCGCAACAGCGAGCTTCTACCTCCGATTACGCTCAACAGGGATAAGGTAAGACAGAGCACCGCTTTTTAATACTTTTTTCTACATTATCCCATTGTGCATTCACCAGGAAAACATATTCTAGGTCTTAGGTGAATGAGTGATTCGGAATTCACCGCTTGGCAACAGTCGATCAATTCCCAAATCAATCATTCCCGAATGGACTAAACTCACCTAATTCGACAAGATAATTTCCTCAGAATCGTTTTCCTATTTATTCTCCTAATCGATAACACAACTAATTTAACGAAAATTTTATTTCACCTCCAAAAAAATTATTTATAAATTTTACTTAATATAATTTTCTATCACTCTATTGAAAGGATAACAACAAATCTATCCAAGACAAAATATATACACGATGAATCATTTTGTTTTGAAAAAGTGTAATTTTTTCTTTTCTTTAAAGTGTAATTTTCACCTATGTTTTTTTTTTATCTAACAACTATATATTATCTATTTAAAAGGAGAGCGCATTCTCTAATACCAGCCTCTTATCTTCTTAAGGACAGGTAGTCTACGCCAGAGACTATTAAATTAGTAGTGTTAATGCTATCTTAATATTTTCTAAGAATTTCTTAGTGATTTTTTTGAGAAAGCTACACCGTTTGACTAGTTATCACTCTTTTGTTATTATACAGTAGCTAATACTTGATGAACATTACAAATACTAATTTATCAAACAAATGAATATTAGATATGTACAAGCTGCATATATATGGGGATAATTAATGATGTTTAAACAGACAAAGGTAAAGATCTTCATATATTAATTTGTTCAGATTAAATTTTTAAATTCATCTATGTGATTTGTTTTAACACTCAAACCATATTGCCCTAAAAAGTACTCAGCCGATGAAAGTCAATAGAGATAAAGGGATTCACAATATCAATGTAGTCTTTTAGTTTTCACTTCTAGTTTATTCCCCTTCGATTAAAAATCCTCGGGAAATCAAATTGATTGTAGTATAAGTGAACCAACCAATGAAAAAACTGCGATAATTTTATAAAAATCTGTTTATTCAAAAAAAAAAATCATCTCTATAAATCAAATTCTTTCTTATTTCGAAATATTTATCTTATTTTTGAAAAATGGATTTAACAATTGGTTTAACTGTAAGGTAAAGGTTTCTCTAGTGTCTTTGTTACAATATTTACAAATATTCACACTTTACATTAAGATCTACTATATTTTCAACCTTAGATTTTTCAAGTAAATTTTTATGTTTAATTGAATTAACATAAAATATTAATGATTATTAATAACAATCAATATAATAGAAACATTAATTACTAATTACAGATCACTATATTTTATTTAAGCTAATTCGGCCGTGGCGAGCTAGTAGGTACTTAGATAATCGTCCTGTTGGCTAATACAACCAATTCAGGACGAGCACATATATTTTTCTGGTTTGAACTGGTAATACTTATATAGTAATGACTTTTTAGGGGAGCTTAAGCGTCTATAACTTTGGGCTCAAGATTTTTAGAACTCTTCAAATATTCTTGACGTAATAAAAGCCCTCCGCTTATAGTAGTAATGCATACAGAAATAACTAATTTTATAAGAAATTCTAATCAAATAAAGGTAAAAAACAATTAAAATCATTACTTATATTATTTGCAATTTCTATGATGAAAATGATAGAAAAATATTTTTAATTTTAGACACAAAAAATTCGACTTTCCCCAAAATGATCATTTATCTAAAATTTTAATACTTTTTTGATTTTGGGGGAAATAAAAAAAACTTCTAAACTTCAAATTTGTATCTTATTTAGTTTACGAGCCTCAATGGTCTGATAGACAGACAAATAATATAGCGACACTATAATAGGGTCCCGTTTGACTTTTTAAACAGATCCAGAAATAGGGAGGGAAATTTGGTGTACCTACTCTATACAATATTTTGCTAAATTATCAATGCATATAATTATGTAAATCATTTGGCTCATATTTTTTGAACAATTCTTTACAATCCAAGAGTTCCACAATTTTTAAATTCCTCTTTGTTTTTAGATGGAGAAATAAATATATTTGGATTTGCAACCCTTTTTTTCATAGTCTTGCAATGCTTATTAGGATATATAGTTTTCTTGTATATGTATAAAAAATTCATTAGACTTGTTCTAATATAAGTAGGTATGTTCTAATAAAATATTAATCCATAAAACAACTTTAAATCCCACAGTTATTTTAAAAAATATCTAACCGAATTTAATATATTGATTCAACAATTTTATACCTCTGAATCGATAAAAACTCTCCGATAATTAGAGAAGACTATTTTTTTATTCTACCATTTTTTGAGTTAAGTTAATCTGACCAAAAACATAAATGTGAAAAAGGGGCCAAGTTTGGTACAAACGGCCTTGCCGACGAAAGAGTTGAGATCTAAACTGGTACCAAGTTCCATAGCAGTTCCTTAAATTATAACTATATGAATGTACAACGTTCTTCAATTGATTTAAAATAAAATTTGTTACGTTCTTTGATATTAAATTTATAACTTGGCAAAAGTTATAATAGTCAATAACTTATGTTTAACGTCATGATATTTAATACAAGCTTAAAATTTAGCTTTGTTTATTCTACAAACAATTTAGTTGGATATAAAACTTGCCAAATTATAAATTCAATATCAAAGAACGTAACAAATTTTCTTTTAAATCAATTGAAGAACGTTGTTCATCCCTATAGCTATGATTTAAGCAACTGCTATGGAACTTGGTACTCGTTCGGATCTCAACTCTTTTGTCGGCGAAGACGTTTGTAACGAACTTGGCCCCTTTTTCACATTTATGTTTTTGGTCAGATAAAATTAATTTTTGAAAAGTTTTATCTTTTAATTTATATAAATAATTACTTTAAAACATATAAATGATATTAATAATTATTAAATATTTCTCATAAAATATCTGTTAGAAAACCGGTCGGTTTTTCATAAATTTCACCCCTTCATTTCGGGCCCCGAAGAAGGGAAAGTTTCGCCTTTTCAATTTCCTCCTTTATTATTGTGCCAAGCTTTACCAGTATGCCAAATTTCAGCATTCTAGCTTGATTGTATTTTCACTATATGTTAATTAAGCCTATAATATATTTCACCTCTTCATTTTAGGTCTTGAAAAAGGAAAGTTTCACTTTTTCGATTTTTGCCTTTAATTGTAGCCCAAACTCTACCAATATGCCAAATTTCAGCATTCTAGGTTCATCAGAAGTGCTTTAGGTTTTTGATATGTGAGTGAGTGAGGAATGAGTGTTAAAAATGGCACTTTTCAGACCTTAATAACTCAAGAACTATAATAGTTTTATTCATGAAATTTTGGATTCTAGGTGTTCCAGTGGGCCTTATTAGACCTGCAAAATTTCAAGTGTGTAGGTCTAATAGTTTTTGAGTTCTGGGGGGGTCGAAAGTAGCTCGAAATGGTTCGTGTAAATTATACACATGGCCGGTGCGTCGCCCGTTTTTCTGAACTTAGCTGACACACTGCCGTGTGTCTAGATTTCCAAAAGAATAATACCAAATACCAATTTATTTTTATATAATTGGTATGATTAGTGAACTATTTTTTTACACATTTAAATATAAATATTCTTCTTTTACAATTTACATGATGCGTATGTAGATTTATATTTATTCCCATTTATTACTATAGAACAAATAAACAAAGCGTTCTATAATAATTCCCTATACTGAGGTTGAGTCACGTATAGAAGTAATCAACGTAGCAACAAAACAACCACACCTCGTTCCCTCCCAAATATCACTTGTCGTCATCCCTAGGTTGTACCTTCTTTATAAACGAAGCCCCGATAGCATGCTTGCTCGAGAAGATGTCTTCTAGACACCAAGAAATCATAAAGGTACTAAGAGCTGAATATCTTCTAGAGCGATCGTGCTATCTGAACAGAGTCAAAAATTTATTTCACCAACTTTTCTTGATTCTCCAAAAATTGACTCGCGACCCATCTTGGATAAATACATATAATATTTGAAAAGTTTAATATCCATTCGTTTGATTATTCTTCTGTTACCAGCCAGCAATGTCATGAAGCCAAGCTTTCTTAAGCAGCAAATAATTTTTGAGACCTAATTAATTGATCATCTAGTAAATATTTCAAATCTATATTCAACAATCCGCTATTTAATATTATTCATTTTAGACTTTTATTCGTCCAGTTATCCTGTGTTTTACACAAATTTTAATCACTAATTAGATGCTGCCAGGTGCTTTTACTTAACATATACATAACATGAATATTTATTGATAGTTTCAGATATGATTAAAATTCAATCATACTGACATTTATTCCTTTCATTTTATCAGCTTAAATGATAGTTAACTGAGACGTCTTTGATCTCTCCACCCTCAACTATTCAACATATTTCTTAATTGGATTACTTGATAACACAGACAGTAAATGATTTATAATATATCTTTAGATATTACGCGTGTGCACATGTTGTATTAAAGTCAAATCTATGATCCCCATGAAGCCTCATTTTTCTCTCAATTACATTAGAAACAAATCGAACCAACTTATTCGTAAATTTATCCTGCCCAAACATTTTTTATCGCACCATGAAGACAATATATTTTCCCGAGGTTTGATTTCTATTAGTCTGAAGTTGAAGGCAAAATCTTCAAAACTAGTCTCAAATTAATTTTATATATACTCGTTTACATCAAACCCATTGGTTGATTTATTTCAAACAAATCTGTTACACTCGGCTACAACCTTTCAATTTTAGTGAACTATAAGGAGTACAGCAGCAAGCTTTTGGTAGAAATCAGACAACTCGTAGTAGCCCTTTTACTCTAGGAGACTTTTGGTTTTTGCAATTTCCTCACAAATGATTTTCTTTATTTAATTCAGTGTACTTTAGTATATACCGTGGTATAAATTTTTTTATGATTGAAATTAAAGGGTTGATTAGGTTTTTCGCAAAAATACTAATATTTTTTTTATTATTAATCTGTTTATCAATAATGTATGTTCTTTGACCGACATAAAATATATCCCCGTTCAAATTAATGGGAGTTAATTAGGAGTGTCACAAAAATATTTCAAACGTACCTATATATTTCAATTATAATAGGTTCGAGTCGGTAGTGTTTCACAGTGAGGGAAACTAAAATAATTTAAGTTAAACTAATTAATTTGTAAATTCTCAATATTTTATATATTATACAAGGTGTACAACTTACTGATGGGACCAGCTTTGTCAAACGGCGAAAACTTATTTGTACACCTTATATATATTTCAAAAACCGTTGAAGACGATCGCGATTGGAAACTTATGCAGGTATTGGCTAGAAGAAATACCTCAAAATATTGGTTGAAATTGCAACCCCTTTACTCTTAAGTCTAGTTTTTCTCTTTTTGTTTTTTCAAATTTTTCAAAAGTTTTCTAAAATCGCTATGTCTATTAAATATCATATGTTTAATGGATATCAATTTTATTCGATTTAAAATTAAAAGAAGTGACAAGGCCTATCGCAAAAAGAGTAAGGATTTTTTCAAAATCTTCGTGCTTATAAAATAGTACAGGTGGGTAGGCAACCTTTTTTGAATAAAAGACCATATTAATTTTTTTTCAAAAGTTCTAACCACTACTTACGAAGTGAAACATACTTAATTATCAGCTCAAATTTTATTATATATAACTATATAAAAAAAAACAAATAAATTTCAATAAAACATGCATATTTACAATCTTCCCATCATAATACATATAATTACATTTTAAATCAACACAAAATTTAAGAAAATATTAAACAGTTATTCAAATGAAAAATTTTAGCAATTATTTTCCATACTCTCTGTGTATTATACAAGAATAATTATAAAAAAAAAAAAAAACTCCACTATTTTAAAAAATAATTTAATATGAGTTAACTAATGTGTTGAAGATTTTATGGTTTTTGGTAGTTGAGTTGTTTACCAAAAAAGATATCTCGACTGAAACCACTTCGATTGCCCATTTTTAATGAGCTAAACCCATTAGAATGTATTGGTTTCTTCCGAAACATCTTTTTTGATGATTAACAAATTAGATTTTTTGGTTTGTTTTTTTATTAGATTACAACTGGATATATTAGGCTCCAGTTTAGTTGTACGCAACTCCAGTTGCTCTTCTAAATGAATATCAGTTATCTGACTCCTTAAATGACTTTTAATTTGTATAAGGAATGAAAAAGTTGATTCGCAACAATACATAGGTAGTTGCAAAGCAAAACAGCAGACGACTAGCATGTTGACCTATTCAACTTTATTTTTGGGGATCTTAAAAAAAGTCTTTATCATATTATCTTCTCCTATAATCTGTATTTCTGTGAGTTTCGTCATGTGTCATGATTTTTTTTTTTAAATTGATGCACTTATCAAGTGTCATCATAAGTTGTTAGTCGTCTATAAATTTTAATATGATTGAAATAAAGGAAGAGGGTGTAAATTAGGAGTGTCGCAAAATAAATATTTTAATCGTTCATATCTTGTATACTTATCCTATCTAGAGGTTAGAAGAAGTACCTCAAGATTTTGGCTAAAATCGAAGAACCTTTAAGTTGATGTTTCCTTGAAGATTTTTGGTATTTTTTATTAATCGGTACACTTATCAACTATCTTAAGTTCTTCAAAGAATAGGTATAAATTCTAATTGGAATTAAGTGAGGAGATTAAATTAGTCATGTCGCAAAATAAATATTTTAATCGTTTATATCTCGTATATGATAAGTCGCAGAGCTATGGGATTTGAAACTTAAGCTATCCAGAGGTTAGAAGAAGTACCTCGAGATCTTTGCTAATATTGAAGAACCGGAAGTACATGTTTACTTCAAGATTTTAGGTATTTTTGATAATCGGTACACTTATCTTAAGTTCTTTAAAGAGTAGGTATAAATTCCGATTGGATTCTAGTGAAGAGAGTAAATTAGTTTTGTCGCAACAAAAATTAATGCCTTCTCTCGGATACGGTAACCTTGCGTTCTCAAGTCATCTTTGCTTTCGAAATCTAGAACAGAGAAAAAATAATGCTTGAAAATGACTTTTCTCCACGTTTTAGACATTTTAAGCATAAATAGGTAAAGTTAACTCTAGTGACTTTATTTTTAGTATAAACACAAAATATTTTTAAATTATTAACATAAAACATTTCAAATTTTAATACACTTACAATCTTGGGTGCCAAATTTTAGTTCATTAGTTACTAGCATTCATTAACTCCCTATATAACAATTTAAATTTTTTTCCGATTTTCTACATTTACCATTAGTAAATTCTAGAAATAGTGAGACCAAAATCTAATCACTTATTAGCAATGGAAATATAAAATTTTGAGAACAAAGCAAACATTCTACGAGCTTCTGTTCCCAAGTTATTATGGGAATCTGAATCCAGATACAGAGAAAACAATGTTTCAATACATTTTTTCCATATTTCAAACGTCTCTAAGCACGAATAAACAAAAACAAAAAAAAAATCAAAAATGTTTGAATAATACCAATACTCACGCCGGCCTGCGAGCTAAGCCCTCTGAGTGTACCAATTAATGTGTTGCTGGTTTGGTTTTTTCCTTGTAAGCTCGTTCACTTTTTTTTTTTTTTAATATTTAAGAGACCCAAGAAACAATTAACATTCGATTTCCATCGCTAAAATTACCAGCAAGTGTTGTTTTGTTCCATCATAAATAGGTGAATTTCGTCCTTGAGTTCAACTAAACGACGCAAAAATTTCTTCCCGCGACAACCATCTCACTCCGGTGGGCAAAAATGAAGCACGTAGCTCTTTTATATGTATAATATAGCGAAAAACAAAATGGAAATTAAAACTCTTAGGGAGAAATAGATTCTGAGTCCCTATTCTGGGTCCTAATGAAAACGAATGACAAACAAATTGACGGATTTGTGATGGGGAAAAATTACACTTCAAGATTCAATCCTGACTTAGTAGTATCTCCCCCTATTAGACTCCTATTAAAAAAAAAAAAATTAGTTAAAAACAATTTTCATTTATTAAATAACTAATACACAACGCGCTGCAAAAATACAAATTATTTTTTTAAAATTAATTATTCGATTACTTTTTCATAATTAAATTTATATCATAAAAATCATCACTTTTAAGATCCGAGTATCGTATTTTTATCAAAATCAGGTAGTTTATTCAGATAGTTAATACTATACTAAATATTTCACTTTAATGAATCTTTTAGGATAAAGTTTTGTATTC
The DNA here is from genome assembly GCA_024734495.1 of Forficula auricularia. Lineage (NCBI taxonomy): Eukaryota > Metazoa > Arthropoda > Insecta > Dermaptera > Forficulidae > Forficula > Forficula auricularia. The sequence goes on along the minus strand of JALMQS010000128.1, from coordinate 31,008,502 downwards.
GATCAGTCACCCAGGGCAACTTTAAAGGGGAATAAAGTAAAAAGTATTGACCTCATGGTCTCAACCAAGATAAAAATTCTAGTATTCATTTAGGTCGAATTTTAGATACTGAGAATTTGGGCAAAAATTACACGAGGACTCGTATATAGCTTAAATAGTGCAATTTTTATTTTATTTTATTTATTTATTTATTTTCATAAATATGCATTGACTTAATACTAGATGAATAACTGCATTCTACTTTACTTTAAAGTTTCGACCATTATTGGAAACCATTGCTGAAGACTGAGGGATCGATTTAAAATCAAAAATTCCCCATCGATTCCCAATTAATAATTAAGCAATAAACATTATATTAATATTTCAATCGACTATTTTATATCTAGTTTCTTATATATACTCATATTCATAGTTTCGCTTCAATTTAAATAGTGAATTCACTTGCTTATCGTGTTTTGAAGTGTTTGAAATGTAGACATTTTCAAGCATGATTTTTTAAGCTGTGTCCGTCTCTCTGTGCGTCTTACTGTTTTTGTGTCCAGATTAAGATAATCACAGTAACTAAATAAGGAATTGTCGTAGAACGTTCAATCTGGTGCTAAAGTGTTTGTATTTCCAAAATTAAGAATCGATTATATTCTGAGCTACTTAGCATTATAACTTACTCTTCAAAAATTAGAAAAAAAAATATATCTAATTCTCATATGAGATTGATTTTGAACGGTTGAAATGGCTGAAACTTAGAATACCTGTTTCTTTAATAAACTAAACCTCTGTGCCATGTTCTTTCTAGCTCACACAGTTGGCAATTGACATTTCAATAAAATTTGCGGACAGCATACCAAGTTTTGAAAAAGTTTTCACTTTTCTTTCCGATTTTAATTATTATCTTTACTAGCATTGTGGCTAGGCCGACAATCAATCGCATATCTTGGTCTCCATTCTCGCTTAGATGAATTTTTTTTTCATACTGATAAAAATTTAGGCTCCTTATCTAATATAAGGAGAAGGTAATGGTAAACCACAGCAATAAACAATCGAAAATGTTTTTTATTCCCAAGACAACATTAAAGAGGGAATATTCTCCGTAGCAACTGCCAACGCTTGAAAGCGAATATGGCATAAGAAGATATTCATTATTATAATTGGATATGATGACGATCTCTAATATCGCTATCAACCTCCGAGTAATCTATTCATTAAAGAATCTTTCATTTAATTTTTTCTTTATATAGCATAATTGGTCTTTACTAAAGATATTTGTCCCTCTCTTCAGAAGAAAATTTAATTATTTCATAGCAGACGATTTCTTAATATTTCTAAATTAAGAAAAATTTGTCTAGAACAGCTGTTCTCAAACTATGGTATGCGTACACTGGTGGTACATATAATATTCACAGGTGGTACTCGTAATTATATAAAAAAAATTATTTAGTATTTAATAAGTTCGCAAATAAAGTTAGAAGAATAAACTATATGTAAAAGAAAAAAAGTTTACTAACATTTTTGCATTTTGCAGTGAATATTTTTTAGTCAAAAATATAAACCATCTACAAAGTGGTGACACGCTTAGTAGATATTGTTTGAGTGGTACGCGGAAAAATAGGTATGAGAACTGCTGGTCTAGAGAAATTAGTCATAAACCAACACGTCCTTCATCACTTAGAAAACAATAAATTAATTCACGATAGGCAATATGGATTCAGACAAAATCGTTCCACAGGCGACATCTTAACCTATGTCACCCACACCTTCAACAATACTCTAGAGGCCGGAAAAGAAACCCTCGCTGTAGCCCTTGATATCTCCAAAGCTTTTGACCAGGTTTGGCACAAAAATCTTCTTGCCAAACTGCCAGCCTTTGGATTCACACCAACACTTCGCAAATGGATAGAAAGCTTTCTGACAAACCGAAGTATAAAAGTTGTGGTGGATGGAACATCATCTGAATCGTTCTCCACAAACTCTGGTGTTCCCCAAGGCTCTGTAATCTCCTCCACACTCTTCCTTATTTATATAAACGACCTTATTGATCAAACGGCAAACCCCACTCATTGTTACGCCGACGATAGCACTCTACACGGCAAACCCTCTCTCCCGAATAATCGAATCAATATTGCCTCCTCAATTACTCTCGACCTAGACAAACTGAATAAATGGGGCTCTCAAAATTTAGTTAACTTTAATTCAAATAAGACTCAATGTTGTCTAATTTCTAGGCGCGAAAATAGAGATTTCCCTGATATTCACTTCGATTCGAATACCCTGAAAATGTGTGACAGCCTATCCATGTTGGGCGTCTCTGTCGCATCTGACCTGTCTTGGAATGAACACATCTCCTCTGTGGCGAAATCTGCAGCAAGGAAGATTGGCTTCTTATTCAGGTCCAAGCGATTTTACAAACCCCCACAACTTCTCACCATCTACAAGGCCCAAATCCGCCCCTATCTCGAATACTGCTCTCATCTGTGGAGAGGAGCCTCAAAATATTCTCTTGCTACCCTTGATGCAATTCAGAAACGAGCCGTCAGGCTAATTGACGATTCTACCCTCACCGACTCCCTCGACTCGTTGGCTCATCGAAGAGATGTCTCTGCCCTTTCCCTTTTCTATAGATACTATCACGGCAGATGCTCTGATGAGATAAAATCAATAATTCCCCCCAAAGCATACTTTGCACGCAGCACACGTTTTGCCGACTCCCAACACTCTTTTGCGGTCAAATTGGAAAAGTGCCGGACCACTTCATTCGCGAATACATATATCCCCATGACTTCAAGGAACTGGAACTCTCTCCCAGCCTCTATCTTTCCCAGCACCTATGATCTTCAAACCTTCAAAACCAGGGTGCATAGACACCTACGTCTACACCCTCTCACTTAATCAACTTTCCTTTCTCTTCGGTAATGCAAGGGTCTTTCGAGATCCATAGGGGCTACACCTTTACTGGTGCACCCCTTCTTGCATTCGATTGCATTAAAAAAAAAAAAAAAAAAAATATCACTTGGAATTATGTTAATTTGAGTCTATATTTTTATGCGTGTTTTACTTGTTAATTATCTTCAAACTATATATGTTTTGATCAGTGACGGGCGGTGACTTTTCAACCAGGGGATGCTGTTCAAAAAATAGATCTTCATTTTTTAAATTTTATTTTATTCTTCGCTACTTTTTGCAAAATTTATCGATACCAGCATCATAGAATTTTTCGTTATTTTTTTCAAATTTAACATTAGATTTTTTTATCAATTGATATTTAAACAGAGCGGATACTATATTTTCACTTCAGCTTCTTCTGGTGATGTTTCAATTCTTTTTATAAATGAAAACTGACTGACGCCCTCATAGAAGGTATAAGTAATGCAAATTAAATGTATTAAATAACGGATAAAAATAAATACCTATTGTATATTTGCTCATTGTGCTTTAAAATGTCTGAAACGCGGAGAAAAATATTTTTCAATTATGATAGTTTTCTCGTTATGTGTCTGAATTCCGATACCCACGATAGCCCAAGAACGAAAAGTCAAAAAGTTCGTTTGTATCAATACATAGTACTGATTAGATTTTAGAATATCTGGTTCAAAAGGCGGAAAATATTTTTTGAAATATTCTATTGAGATTTTAAGAGGATGTTAAATATAGTATACCCATAAATGAACAATTTATATTTAAGTTTATTAATAATTAATAGGGCAGATCTAGCATAACGAGTCTTGAAAAAGTTTTCAATTTTTATTATTTAATTTGCGGGTGAGTGATTCTTTCATTAGAATCTAATCAATGAAAATAACAACAAAATGCGCGAATAGAATGATCTCACTCTCTTTATAGCTAAGAAGGCATTGTAAGGATGCCAAATACAAGTTTAAACCCGTTTAAGACTATTAGAGATTAATTTCTTAATTTCTATTATTCTAGGAATGGCCTTTTGCACTCGAACCAAAACGATACCTAGTCGTTATAGAGTGAGATAATATTCAATTGGACTTCATTAAAGCAAATATTGTTCCCCAAACATCTTTTAGTTCATCTTTCACGATTAATTTTTTTAATGCAATTTATAGATTTTAAATGAAAGTCATAGGTCGAGTACCTACATATAAATTAATTCACTTTTTAATCTCATAAAATCAAAGTATTTTCCACAAAATAGCTGATGTGATTAAAATAGGAAATCTGGAATATATTTTCTAACGTTAAAAAGTTCCGTAAATTTTAAATTTCTTTAGTTGTATAGTATTTATTGAAAGTTTTTTTAAAATTTTACAAATTTTCAAATATAACAGGAATGAAATTACTCTTATATTTTGGAATTTGGGGTATGCGCCGCATCCATAGCATCCATGGACCGCTCACCACTGGTTTTGATGTCATTACATAAAGTAGATAAATAAAAAACTTGAGTTTCAGGCATTATATTCATTTTCTCTCTCTCTCTAAAAAAAATTTATTCTATTTATTTATTTATTTTATTTTAAAAATTTAAAAACATTTGAAGAAATCGCTAAGATTTTTTAATTTATCTGAGCCTAGATAGTCGAATTGGAGTTGAAGAGATATCTGAAGCCGGCCAGGTCTTGAAGGATTGTTGCTTATAGTATTGGAAGATTTCCCGGATTACCTCACTCTAAGGAATATTTTCTTTAAAAGCACACATTGACGTTTCGGCTCTTACTTTTTGAGCTTTGATAGACGAAACCCTGTTTAATAATAATTTTTTAATTATTTTTTTATTTACACAATGGTGGTCTAACTAATACAAACTTTTCAAATTATCAGTCGATCTTCAAAGATTTAACATGAAGAATTACTCCCTTGTCCTTCATTTTTTCAGGGCATATTTACATTACCTCAAGACTTGTAAGTTGAACAATAAAAAAATATAATTTTATATATAAATAATTCCGTACAATAAAAATATATGGCAGATAATTTTTTAGTCGATTCTCCTTTTCCATAACTATTGACTGTCATTCAAATACAGATAACTTGGGAGCAATGTCAATTTCTACATATTTTGCTGTTTTGTAAGTCAATGAAGTATAATTTAGAATCAATATTAAATTCATAAACTTGGAAAAATCAGTATTTTATTACATTATACAATCATCATCAAAAAATATCATGAATTTCAAATAACTAATTGGCATATTTGACTACTCGTTTTTTTAACTACGCCACACAAATAAATTCACTTAAGCAGTTTAAACACATATTCCATCCAAATATTTTAATTTATATTCTGAGGAGTGTGTAATTTGATTTTTTCATTAAATTCAAAGGTTCCTACCTGCGACTCCAATTAACCCTTGATATTTTTACTGTTCGACATCCCATCTCTTTCTTTTCTGGAAACAAGAGTCAATTCTAACTTCTCATTTAAAAAGTAATTTTCGCTATAATCACCTCCGAGAAAATATGCCATGTATACCTATATATGTGTATGGCAAAGATATAGTATATTAATATATAATTAATTAAATTCATGACATTTGAATGATAAACCTCGCTACCCCCCTAAAGTCACTTCATTTTTTAACTGAAAATATCATCCAGCTGTGTCGGAGATACATCAGATAATGTAGAATACACAAGACATTGCGATTGTCGTTAGAATTCGACATAACTAAATATCACAGCCTGGCCATAGGGAGTTCCGAGAGAATTCCTGATGGGCCGCATTAATGATCATTCCCTTGTCAAAAGTCGCATGAGGGGGTCTCTCAATTAGTTCTTTGTTCCTGTTGCTTTTTGTATAAACTTAAAATAATAAAAATATTACTCTTAGATCTTTTAATATAATACTGAGAAAATTTTACAATAATACCTACTTGAATCTTTCATATCAGGCGGAGTCGTAACTAGCCATAGGCTCTTTCGACAAAAGGCCCAAAGCGCCATTCTAAAAAGACTTAGTAATGATCGCAAAATTTTTCATAAAACTTCTTTACCTCTTTCTTGTAGAAGCTACAGTGACTGTATACAGTCACTGTAGTAGAAACCAGTAGAATGCGCGCTCTCTTGAACTCTCGCGGAGAGTAGCAAAAATTAGTATCTCCAAATTTTAGAAGGAATGTTTCAATGGTATTTGTGTGAATCATATCCTAATATTACCATTTGCTTAAGAATACTTCTTTGTTTACACTGTAACTGTTGCGTTCGTTGAAAGAAGTTTCAGTAAACTTAAACTAACAAAAAATCATTTAAGAATATCAATGAATCAAGACAGACTAAGTAATTTAAGTAATAAATTGAAAGGTTATTTTTGCCGAGAGTAGCATAATTTTTATCAATTGAAGGAGACAATAAAAGAGTGTGTCTTCTGTTGGAATTATAAATTTTTAATTTATTTATAGCGAGACTATAGTTTAGAGGGATTTCCCCTCTTTATCAGTCTTCATAGTTCTATTACAGGGATTCCTGTGAATCAATTCTAATAGACTGATGAAGAGGGCAAAGCCTCGAAACTATAGTCTCGTTATAAATAAATTAAAAATTTATAATTCCAGGAGAAGACACTCTTTATTGTCTCCTTTAATTTAAGTATATTGTCTATCGAATAAGTTAAACTTATTTAATAACTTTGTTTTTAATTTTAATTTTCCTTTTATTTCATTTCATTATACTATATTAATATTTAATAAATATTTGATAATTTATATTTAATAAATATTTGATAATTAATTACATCTCCTTCATTTATTTCAATCGGATTAAAATTTATACACGACTAATAACTCATTAGACTTGATAAGTTCAACAATTTTTAGCGAAATCGTTAGAGCCGTTTTCGAGAACCCGATTCTATATATATACAAGAATTGCTCATTTAATAATATAAGATAAGATAGACATAATTAAAATGTTAACACTTTCGATTAATTCATGAAAACTTAATATTATATCGAAAAAAAATGAATTTAATGAAAATCGATCATTTATTCTTTGTCTTCGAAATTGTTTATACGTTCATAGTATAAAAGCTCTTAGACGAGACATTAAGAGACATTTTTTTAATTAATCATGTTTTTTTTATTTTAATAGATAGCTGTTACAATTTTCTGTTTTTTAAAATCATATTTATTAAGCCAGAAAAAATTAAAATGCCATTTTAGCTTTAGAAATAATTTTCTTAATCACCTATCTAGTCAAAATATGGAAATATTTTTTTTACTTTATTTAATATTGTATTTATTCATTTTATCTAAAAATTATCAAGTGTCCGGTTTTTTTGCTGTTGAGTGTATATAATCCTTTTCTAGCTATCACACATACTATTGTTACGCCGACGATAGCACTCTACACGGCAAACCCTCTCTCCCGAATAATCGAATCAATATTGCCTCCTCAATTACTCTCGACCTAGACAATCTGAATAAATGGGGCTCTCAAAATTTAGTTAACTTTAATTCAAATAAGACTCAATGTTGTCTAATTTCTAGGCGCGAAAATAGAGATTTCCCTGATATTCACTTCGATTCGAATACCCTGAAAATGTGTGACAGCCTATCCATGTTGGGCGTCTCTGTCGCATCTGACCTGTCTTGGAATGAACACATCTCCTCTGTGGCGAAATCTGCAGCAAGGAAGATTGGCTTCTTATTCAGGTCCAAGCGATTTTACAAACCCCCACAACTTCTCACCATCTACAAGGCCCAAATCCGCCCCTATCTCGAATACTGCTCTCATCTGTGGAGAGGAGCCTCAAAATATTCTCTTGCTACCCTTGATGCAATTCAGAAACGAGCCGTCAGGCTAATTGACGATTCTACCCTCACCGACTCCCTCGACTCGTTGGCTCATCGAAGAGATGTCTCTGCCCTTTCCCTTTTCTATAGATACTATCACGGCAGGTGCTCTGATGAGATAAAGTCAATAATTCCCCCCAAAGCATACTTTGCACGCAGCACACGTTTTGCCGACTCCCAACACTCTTTTGCGGTCAAATTGGAAAAGTGCCGGACCACTTCATTCGCGAATACATATATCCCCATGACTTCAAGGAACTGGAACTCTCTCCCAGCCTCTATCTTTCCCAGCACCTATGATCTTCAAACCTTCAAAACCAGGGTGCATAGACACCTACGTCTACACCCTCTCACTTAATCAACTTTCCCTTCTCTTCGGTAATGCAAGGGTCTTTCGAGATCCATAGGGGCTACACCTTTACTGGTGCACCCCTTCTTGCATTCGATTGCATTAAAAAAAAAAAAATAAGAGTAGCAACTGTTGTTATGGACATGCTTTATTCTATATGTGACACCATTTTCAGAATAAAGCTATACTACAGACATAGCTATTAAGATGATATCTGTAAACTTAATCAACTTCCATGTAACACGCTCGTAAATATATAAGGAAGCAGACTAAATAGAACTCTTAATCCACTCTTGTTCTTATTTATTTTAATTATTAAAATCTATTTTGATTTTTGTTGTTCTGTTAAACAAGTTTGCTAATCAATACCCACAAAAATGTCTATTTATTAAAGATTGATTCCAAACATCAATCATTCTATATTTTCCCAAGAAAATTTCAAAATAAATAATTTTATCTAAAAAGTCAGTATAAAATTGAATCTAACAAAAAGAATCACTTTAAAACTAAATTTTAATAATTAAATGAACCGTCAGACAATTCAATTTCCATCTCCTTCTTTTTAAACTAAATTGCAGAAAATGCAAGTTTACATTTTTGATGTGTTAAAATTTAATTTTCTTATCCTAATTGAATGTTACTCTCTTTTATTTTTTGAAAGAATTTAGTTCTGGTGCCTAATTAATTTTTGTCTTATCCATTTAAGAGACTAGAAGGATATCTTCCAAGTTTGCTAAATCTTAATAAAACTCAGTCTTTCTAAAACAAATTATAGAAATTCTTGAACTCTGTTCTTTGGATGAGAGAGGTTAATTTTGATGATTTTTTTTTCATCTCTATCATTAAAAAATTAACTTTATTCTAACCCTTTGTTAACAATGGGCAAATTTATCTAAAATATGAGTGACCTGGCTACATAAAGATCATGTTTTCTTCACTAATATGGATCCCCAACTGGTTAGTTGAAGTGCTGAATTTAAGTCCACCTTGTTAATTAGATAATGATTTATTAATATATATATATATATCAATGGCGTGCGGTCCATGGATCCTGCGGATGCGGCACATCCCTAAAATTTCAAACATTTAAAGCATTTTCATAAATATATAAGGTCAACTTCAAAATTTCAAGAGGATCTTTAAATTTTCAAATTATTATCCGTTATTTCAAATGTTTCTATAAAAAGCATTTTTTTGTTTTGAAAAGTATATTGGTTCTCGAAATGAAATAAAATTGTTGCATAGTTTCAAGGGGCTATTAAATTGAATGATTTTCCGAAAGGGGTGGGGATAGAAGGTTTGAAGTCCCTGCCTTGTATATCTTCCAGTTCAAGCATGTCAAAGTCAAGTCCAGACGAGTTTTAGTCGAATAAAAATTGTTCTCGCTGAGGAACTATTAAAATAGTAATAATACAAAATAGGAATAAATAAAGATTTTTGGACAGCATCCCCTGGTTGAAAAGTCACCAACCGCCACTGATATATACATTGATCAAAACAGACTACTGAGATTATTGAGACGACTATACTTTTATATACTTTTAAAGAAGATTTCAACATGCCAAAGTCGTTTGCATTTCACTTAATAAAATACAAGAAATTGACATTGTGTGTTTTTGTCTTAAAATTAAATAACTAGGAAATCAACTAAAAATTATTGACTTCTCTTAATATATTGTTGTTTTCACTTAGCTTTTAAAAATAGAGTTTTGGTAAAGAGCTAACAACTCGAGTAGCAGATGGCGAGAGTGACTTCTCGAACAAAACATGCAAAATACAATAAGTAGGTATAGTTCCTGAAATAACTTGTTTTATATATAATATGTAGCTATATCCATTTTCTCCTGTTTGTGCCTCTTTATTTTTACTAGAACAACATCTATATGAACAAGTATTATTATTGCGTACATAAAAATTATTATTAATAAATGTTAACGATGAAAACACAATTAAGTAATTTTCTTCATAATGCCATATGTGTTAGTAGTTTTACGGATATAGTCATCATAACTCAATAATAAAATTTGGAGAAAAAATTACATTTTCATCCTGGAAAATTTCAGGCATATTTGTAATTTTTAAAGATATTTTTCTTATTGCAAAAAGTTTACATCGGCGTTTTTTATATCATTTTTTCTCAGTTTAAACCATAGCGTTTATTAAAATAATTATTCATTTAAAAGTTAGCTTATGTCCTCAAGTAGGTAACATCTATTTTTCTGGAATCGAAGTAAAATAATTATTAATTAAATTATTTACCGTCAGAGCTCCCAAATGTTATCAATAACATAGCATAAATATGTGCAGCAAAATCAAAAAGCTGTCTGTGATCGCTTTGAGCTAGAAAGCTGAAATTTGACAAAAAAAAAGATTGATAAACTGAACTCTTCTGACATGTTTCTTTCAGCTCCTAACTTTAACATTTTCATTTTTTTAAGTTTAGAAGTTAGAAACTACTAAATTATTAGTTCTTCGCAATAAAAATACAAACCTTTTCGCACCAGATTTCTACACGAGTCAGTTCTTGAGTTACCTTCGGTATCGGTATCAAGAAACTATGTAAGAATAGAAAAAAGTGAATATTTTGACTAAATTCAATACTCTTACTCACCTGGCGATCTGCGCTTCCAAATTAAACAATAAAGAGATCAAAAATCACATATTTGTGAGAGATTAAGGTTTGTCTGAAACAAACCACTAAAAATAAATAATATTAATAAGAATAATTTCTTTTTTTTCTGTCAAAAAACTTAAATTTCTGCAAAATATTTTAAGTTGATTTTTCAATTAAATTTATACTTTCTTTCATTCAAATTAATAAATTTGTAAATTGTTTTTCAAAAGGATATTTAATAAATATGATTAAGCAAAAAATAACAAATTTAAAATTTGGATGAATTCAATACTTCAGCCGACAAGCTGCGTTCGCTTCTTAGGATCATCTCAAGTTATCGTGGGAATCGGATGCCAGAAAGACAGACAGGAAAAAAATTAATGGAAAATGATTTTTCTTCACGTATAGACATTTCTAAATATGAAAATGCAAAGAAAAAAAAATGAAAAATTTTGAGTGAATTCTCTCGGGGTCCTTTTACAGAGTTAAACAGGAAATTTGAAGAGATTTAAAAATTTTATATACGCTAACTACTTGTTCTAAATCGCGCCGCGACACTCCTACTTTACATTCCCTTCCTTTATTTCAATCGGATTAAAAATTTGACACAACTAATAACTCATGACACTTGATAAATACACTAATTTTTAAAAATAAAAGTTAAAGCCGTTTTTGAGAAAATAAAAAAAAAACGAAATAAAGGAAGGGGGTGTAAATTAGTAGAGTCGCAATGATTTCAAATAAATGAAAATGTGAAAGTCGTGTGGTGAACACACCAGTTGATTACTTTATCCAATGCGAAGCATGGGTAAAGTATTGTAATCGATCTCGCGGCAAGCGTGACTTCAAATAGTCCTCAGGTAAAGACTACAGAACCTATGGTCTCAATTAAATTCACAAATTGTAGTATTCATTTAGGTTGAATTTTAGTACGTGATGGTTTTGCCAAAAATCCCACGGGGTCTCGTCCAGAGGCCAAAAAGTGCGATTTTTTCATTGTGTGCGTGCGGGTGGATGGATGTTATCATTTTTTTCATCCACGATTTTTTTCACACCGTTGATTCGATTGAAATGAAATTGAAAACCTACCATTATTTTAACAAAATGAAGCGCTGATTAGTTTTTAGTACATATCGATCCACAAACATTAGTACTTTATTATTCCAGTAATTTTTTAATTTTTTCTAAATATCTTGAAAATGACTTAACCAATTTTTATGAAATTTAATATTGTAATTATGTACCTTGAGGCCTACAAAAAAGGTTATATAAACTTTTTAGTAAAATTATATTTTAAAGTACTTTACTCTAGAGTAAGACAATACTTTTTTTTTAATTCTTTATTATTTTATTTTAAACATGGACCGCAAATAGCCAGTGATATCTGATTAATAATAAAGGAATAAACATATTAATATTTCAAATGACTTTGGATAAAGTTTAGCAACGATCCGTTGCGGTTAATTTTATTTAAACCATCGAAGAAGAAAAAATGTCTATGTACACGTAAACAGATCATCTGCTGATAGAAATTAAAATCATAATTTTCTAATTTTATGCATAAAAAAGTATCCTTATGAATATTTCAATTAACATTTTTTAAAACTATAAATTGAGTTATGTTAATTCTGTTTGTTTTCGAAAATTGATTGAGAAAATATTAATTAAATCTATTTCTATAGATTCTCTATTATAAGATCAAAACTTATTTGAAAATATCTAATTTTCTCATTAACCATGAGATGTCGTTTTTCTTACTTGTTCACTGTGTATTCTCAGTTCAATTTATTTATTTGAAAAAATATAATAACATGTGTAGCGAACATTTCGGAATATCATCAGAAATGTTATTATATACTTCAATAAACTCATGAATAAAGATGATGAGCATCTGAGAAAACAACAACTTCTTGATTGAGAAAATCAATAAAACTCTGTACCACCTTTTGATATTCCACTCATTATTTTAATTTTTAATAAAAACGAAAATGTCAACATTTGTATAGTTTCATTAAATTTCATGTCAATTTATAGTATTAATTTTTTCAGGCTTTATTAATGAATCTTTTTTCTTGAAAGGAGAAGGGTTGAAAAATAATTTGAGTTCAATGATTCTTTTACTTAATTAAAGCAGTTTACTAATAAAAAATAATCAAACATCTTTATCAAGCATTGTTCATGATTTCGTTATAAATTGTCACTGAAATTGTATGAAGAATAAATAATTCAAAGTGAGAGTGCTTTTCTCTCTAATAAATAAATAATTCCAGCTGTAATAAAGGCCAAGTTCGAGTAATAAAAACCGCTTGCCAGAAATAGTAGTGAGATCTAATGTGTCGTCAACTTCAACATCACCAATTTAGAAAATGATTAGAGAATATAGCAACTTCAATTAAAACGCATGTTTTTCATTTTACCTGTCCATCTATATTGATTTCATATTTTTATTTGAAATTATTTTCCTGCCTTAATAATAATGTCGTTTTTGGCAGCCGGGTATAGTTTGTACCTTTACGCTTACAGACAACACGGGAACGTGTATTCGGCGTCTTTTGCTTTCGCCGGGGGAAATGTGCGTGAATTTTTATTGATGGGCTTGCATTGAATCCCATTGAATTTGTTAATTATGAAAAGAGAATTGGGGTTATAGTTGATCATTAGATCTCACTACATTTTCTGGAAAACGGTTTCTATTATTCAAACTTGATGAAATTTTTTTACACAAGTATTTTTACTGAGACTTCACTTCTTTTTGTAAACCAGATGCGAATTTAGCCTGCAAGCTTTGCCCCTTTATTGTATATTAAGATCTAATGAAGGGAAAATTTCTGTTTTTCAATTTTTTCTCATTAGTACTTCAAGCTATTTCACTATGCCAGATTTTATCATTCTAGGGTCGTTAAATTTTCACTATATGTTAATTTAGTCTATAAATTTCATCCCTTCATTTTAGGTCCTGAAGAAAGGAAAGTTTTGGTTTTTCGATTTCCTCCTTTTTTAATGTGCTAATCTATTACTACGAGCTTTTCGTGCGTGCCTTCGGCACGCCCTCGAAGCTCGGCCCTCTGGGCTGGTGCCCTGGCGGGCAGTGTCTCGGTCCAAAAATTTTATTTCTCTTAAAAAACGACACTCCAAATGTATACCGGTAAACTACCGAAAATACATCGTCTCTTAAAAGTTTCGCCTCTTTAACTTTTGAATAGCGAGGGGGGGGGGAAGGAATAATGATCAATATATTTAATGTTTCTTAATTTAAAATGAATTGGAGTCTTTCATTTCAAAATTCGAGTCCAAATTAGAATTATATTTCAAATTTGCCTCGTTAATGAAAATCGATTGGAGCCATCAGTTTAAAATACGCGCTGACAATTATATTTCAAATTTGCCTAGTTAATTAATATATATTTAATGTTTCTTAATTTAAAATCTATTGGTGTTTTTTCATTTTCATTCGAGTTCAACTGAATGCAATATTATCTCGACACAAAGTCCAAATTAAAAATATATAGTTTTAGTAACAGAAATCAAGATACAAATATTAATGCTGCATTGGTGTAATCGCTAGAGCTGATGCCCATAGTTCAAGAGTTCGTCGGTTCGATTCTAGGCAAGAGCGTAATTTTTTTAAAGAAAATTCTCTCAGCGTTGTTACAAATTAATCTAGACAAATATATATAGTATGCCAAATTCGAGCAATCTAGGGTCATTGTATTTTCACTATATGTTATTTAGAATATAAATTTCACCCCTTCACTTTACACCACGAATATGTGAATGTTTCGATTTTTCGATCTCCTTTATTATTGGGCCAATCTAAGTTTTCGTTTACCCATTTTTCACTTTATTTATATACCAAACTCTACCATTGTGCCAAATTTCAGCGGAAGTACTCTACAGTTTTGTGAGTGACGAAAATGTCTATCTTTAGCTTCTTCTAATATGGACGGTAAGCAATAAAAATATGGGATTTCTTAATTTATTTAAACTTATGGACTAGTTTTGAGGGGAAAAATTGAAGCTACGTACAATTTTCCAGTTATAGAGACGTCAAAATGGCTCAAGTTGCTTCCTGTAAAGCAGTAGTTCCCTAACTTCTATGCCCATGGACCCTCTCTTATAGCAAAAACCTGACCATGAACCCCCAAGTGAAATAACTCTACATAACTGCATAATAGAAAAATTACAAATTTAACTTTGATGTCTTGAATGGTAAATGGTGACGTAAAATTAAAATATAAATAAAACATTTCGATATTTAAATTGGTATTTATTGAAATTAAAGCTTTTGTTTTAAAATACAAAAGCACTTTTTTTTTTTCAATGAGATAGGTGACCCTGGTGGGATAATAGAGATTATTTATGCTCGTCTCTGTGTTTGTGAGTAACATTCTAAGTCTCGTATAACTTCATGCTACGACCCTGAGTTAACCCTTTTCGGTCCCTTCAAGCCTCCTTCTTTGGTAACCAAGACGAATGATTTTGTTTACTCAAATTATTTCTTTTTAAATGGAATTATATAAAAATTAAAAACATTTCATTTAATATAATTTTTATTCATATTATTTACAATAATTTCTCTGAGGCACCTGATTGTCAAATTAAATCATTTATAAATTTTTGGACAGTCGTCTCTCCTTCATCAACGTAAATAATATCTGGGGGCACGGCAGTGCCCCAGCCAAGTTCGATTCGAGCGGGGATGTGTGCACTGCCAGGCTACCCTTTACAGGAAACAACTCAGGCCATTTTGACGCCTCTGTAACTTCGTAATGGAAACATCTACATGGCTGAAATTTTTTTCCAGAATACTGGTCCATAAGCTTAACTAAATTACAAAATTTCACTCACTCATCAAAATTGCTAACCCTAGAATGCTGAAATTTGGCAGGCAGGTAGAGTTTGGGGTACAATTAATGGGAAAAATCCAAAAATCGAAACTTTCCCTTCTTCAGGACCTAAAATGAAGGGGTGAAACTTAAGACTTAATTAACATATACAAAAAATTCAATGAACCTAGAATGCTGAAATTTGGCAGGCAGGTAGAGTTTGGGGTACAATTAATGGGAAAAATCCAAAAATCGAAACTTTCCCTTCTTCAGGACCTAAAATGAAGGGGTGAAAGTTATAGGCTTAATTAACATAAACTAAAAATTCAATGAACCTAGAATGCTGAAATTTGGCATACTGGTAAAGCTTGACACATTAATAAAGGACGAAATTGAAAAATCGAAACTTTTCCTTCTTCAGGGCCCGAAATGAAGGGGTTAAATTTATAGGATAAATCCAACTTACAAAAAGAAGTGAAATCTCAACAAAAACACTTGTGTAAAACAAGGCCAAGTTCGATTAATAAAATCCGTTTGCCAAAAAAGTAATGAGATCTAATGTGCTGCCAAGTTCAACATCATCAATTTATTAAATGAGTCGAGAATATATTAGTAACTTCAATTAAAACGCATGTTTTTCATTTCACATGTCCCTCTATATTTTTTATTGATTTCACATTTTTAGTTGAAATTATTTTCATAAAACTTGGCTTTTACGCATTATTATGTATTATTATTATCATTTCCGTCCATAATTTAATTTATAATTTGAAAGTTTATATTGGGAAAATAAGGACAAGTTTTTTATGTGTGACTTTTTTATTTATCCACCAACGTTTCGTCGACTTTGCCGACTTCTTCAGGGCTTCAAATAGTCATGTCACACATTCGTCTAAATTTTCTTATTACCTTCGTTACCATTGAAGGCCATCAGAATACAATTTTCAAAAGATATTTGGCACATTCACAAAAAACACAATTTTTCTCTTTATAATAACAACCTTATCAATACAAAACAGAACAGAAATCACTTCTTATAAAAATAGAATCGAATACTTTTCTTTTTATCCCTATATGGTATCTCAATGGTAACGAAGGCAATAAGAAAATTTGGACGAATGTGTGACATGACTATTTGAAGCCCTGAAGAGGTCGGCAAGGTCGACGAAACGTTGGTGGATAAATAAAAAAGTCACACATAAAAAACTTGTCCTTATTTTCCCAATATAAACTTTCAAATTATAAATTATTATGTATGTCACGATTTACTAGTTACCATATCATGGGATCTTAATAAGAGGGGAGTGGTGGAGGCCCTATCAAACAATAATAATAATAATTTAATGCGTAAAAGCCAAGTTTTGGGAAAATAATTTCAACTAAAAATGTGAAATCAATAAAAAATATAGAGGGACATGTGAAATGAAAGACATGCTTTTAATTGAAGTTACTAATATATTCTCGACTCATTTAATAAATTGATGATGTTGAACTTGGCAGCACATTAGATCTCACTACTTTTTTTGGCAAACGGATTTTATTAATCAAACTTGGCCTTTTTTTACACAAGTGTTTTTGTTGAGATATATGTTACGGTTCATGTAATAAATCTACTTAGTATTAATAATAACTTCCTCTTATGGTCAAACTTATTAATAACGCACAACGAGGGGTGAACCGCGATTGGAATTAGGTGTACACGTCTTTGAAATCTTTTGGAATTATTTTGGAATTCATTAGATAATGAACCTTCATCTATTGTCTTCTACTTGGAAATGAAAGTGGAAGTAGGTGTACACGATATTAGGTCACGGTTCACCCCTCACGCACAATAATACATTTACTCGTATTCTTTGTATTGAAATTTTTATTAAAGATAAAAGTAAATAAATATCTCATAAAATATTTATTTACTTTTATCTTTATTAAAGATGTTTCACCTTGCACCAACACCACAATCTCTATTAATTAAATTTTTTATTTATTTATTTGGGCTCAAATCAACATAATAAATAATTTCTTGATATTAAGAAAACAGATATTGAAATATCATATAATATTTTCATAAGCCAAAATTTTACGAAATTACTTTTTTGCAGGAAATATTTCTGTGGCCCTTGAAATTAAAGAATTTTTTTACACCTTCTGCGATTTGAGTTAGCCCAAATAAAGTCATTTTCAAGTATGATTTTTTTCTATCTGTGTGCTTGGATTTCGATTCCTGCAATAAGAGAAGAATGTAAAGTCATAGAAAGTTCTTTCTGTTACCAAATTGAATGTATTCCTGAAACCAAAAACTGATTGGATTTTAGGATTTCTAGCTCCAGAACTTCCTGTTCTAAAATTCAGAAAATCCCATTGTCATATAGGAAGCTATCGAACGGCTAAATCTAATGAACTTAAATTTGACACAAATGTTTGTGTTAATAAACTGCACCCCTGTACCATTTTTCAACGTTCTAGCTCAAACCATTCCCTGACCATAACTTTCCAAATCGCAAAAATTTGGGAACAGTCTACCGAGTCTTAAAAAAAAAGTTTTCACTTTATCTCCAATTTACTATTTGTTTTCCCTTAAATATCTATAACTTTAAGAAATAAATTTCGAAAATTAATTAACGTTTATTTTCTATCTATATCTTTAGTCTTCACTGCACAGACAACAATAATTTACCTGATAACTAACATTTCAATCTGACATTACAAATATATATAAATCATAATATATATATATATATATATATATATATAAACTTTTAGCTTAGTGATAAGTTTCCTCACTAAATCAATCTATTCCAATTACATAGAATAAAAAAAAATTCCTAGACTTCACAAGGATTTTTTATATACGAAACCTATGATAAACCTCAAAAAGCATACATAACCTTCTCTATTAAACAAAGTAATATATACTCCCTTAACAAGAAATTCCAAAATCTTCTTAGACAAGGCAGTGAAGTTTATAGCTTTAGTGATGGACTAATTAATAGATTATAGAAAAGGACTATTTCAAATTCAAGATATTTTCAAAATATATCTTGATAAAGTAAAGAAATTTTTTTGGAAACTTTTTAAAATTTACATATAAAATACTATATTAATAAAATCAAGATGCGAGGTAGGTTTCACAAAAAAGAAATAAAACAAAATTGAGTTTTGAATTCGATATATTTTTGGGCCCTTAGGCCATCATCAGGAGTCAGAGCAAACTTAATATAACATAAATTTATGTGAAACCTAGTATTTTATATTTTAAATTTTAAAAAGTTTCCAAAAAAAAAATTCTTTACTTTATTTAATATGTTTCACCAAAAACCTAAACCATTCTCCCTTAACAAAAATATTATCTTGAATTTGAAAATAGGAAAATACCTATTTACAAAATTCATTTTTATTTTATATAATAACAATTGGAAGAAGAGGTGAATTATTTTTTAAGATTCGGTAGACTTTCTGGAAATTGTAGGCATTTGTCAATTTTTTTTTTGCCAATGAACGGTTAAGCTAAAAACTGAAACTTCATAGTAAAGCGCATTTATTAATAAAAACTTGTCTGTCGAATTTCAGCCCATTAGCATTAAATATTCAAAATTTAATCACTTCTTCGTTTTTTAAATACAAACATTTCGGCACTAGAAATAACTTTCTACAGCCTCTCTGATCTTTTGTTATCGTGGGTTCCAGAATACAGACAGAAAAAATTCAAACAAAAACACATGTGTGTAAAAAAAGACCAAGTTCGATTAAAATAAAAATCGTTTGCCAAAAAAAGTAGTGAGATCTAATGTGCTGCCAAGTTCAACATCATCAATTTAGTAAATGAGTTGTTAATAATTACACTAACTTCAAATAAAACCCAGATTTTTCAATTTACATGTCCATCTATATTTATTGATTTCACATTTTTGGTTGAAATTATTTTCCTAAAACTCGGCTTTTACGCATTGTTATGTATGTCACGAATTATGTTACCATATCATGAGATCATAATAAGAGAGGAAGGGCGAAGGATGGAAGGGCTAAAAGGGAGAGGTGGAGGCCCTATCAGACAATAATAATAATAATAATTTAATGCATAAAAGCCAAGTTTTAGGAAAATAATTTCAATTAAAAGTGTGAAATCAATAAATATAGAAGAACATGTAAAATTCAAAATATACGTTTTAATTGAAGTTATTATATTCTCGACTCATTTAATAAATTGATGATGTTGAACTTGGTAGCACATTGGATTTCACTACTTTTTTTGGCGAACTGTTTTTATCAATCGAACTTGGCCTTTTTTTTTTACTCATGTGTTATTCTTGGGATTTCACTTGTTTTTGTAAGTTTGATGCGTATTTATGCCCTGAAGAAGGGAATGTTTCGGTTTTGCAATTTCACTCTTTATTAGTGCTCCAAACTCTACAAACATGGCACGTTTTAGCATTCCAGAGTCATTATATTTTCACTATATCTTGCCTATAAATTTCACCCCTTCATTTCATGCCCTGAAGAAGGGCAAGATTCGGTATTTCAATTTCCTTCTTTATTAATGTGCCAATCTCTACCACTATGCCAAATTTCACCATTCTACTTTCAATGTATTTTCACTATTGTGTTAATTAAGCCTATAAATTTCGCCCTTTCATTTTATGCCCTGAAGAAAGGAAAGTTTCGATTTTTCCTTTAATTGTACCTCAAACTCTTCCACTATGCCAAATTTCAGCATTCTAGGATAAGCGAAAGTACTCTAGAATTTTGATGAGTCAGTCAGTGAGTGAGTGAGTGACCAAAAAAGCGTATCTTTGACTTCTTCTAACTTGGAGGGTATAAGAAATAGGAATATGAAATTTGGTAATTTAGTTAAGCTTATGGACCAGTATTGTGGAAAAAATCTAGAGGTTTCCAGGGCGAAATTATAGAGGTGTCAAAATGGCTCGAGTTGCTTCCTGTAAAGTGTAGTCTGGCAGTGCCGAATCCGTGCCCCCAGATAAAGAATGAAAATGACTTTTCTCCGCGTATTAGACATTTCTAAACACGAATCATTAAAAAAACAAACAAAAAAAAATTGACTTTGCTCATATCCAAACTCGCTGGTCGGGCAAATTCATTACAGGAAAGATACATTTCAATTATTATTATTTATTTTTCCATGGTAATATATTTCTCAAAATGCTAATGTACTATCTACTTAATGAATTCTTTACAGGAATTCCTCACACTCCATGATAAAACATACATATTTTATTTTTGACTCCACAAAAAAATTCGACCATCCCCAACATATTCATCGGATTAAAATTTTAATCCGATTCTTGATTTTGGAAAAAATGAATAAATATAACTAGTAAATTTCAAGTTTGTATCTTATATATGGGTCAATTCTGAAACGCGATATAACTAGATGTAAATTTGTCTAACTACACCGGTGGAGCACTTATATTTTGGTTTTAGTTAGAATCTACTTATTAGTTTACAAGGAAGGTACAATGCTCTGATAGACATAAAGACATTGTAGAGACTAATATGGTCCCGATTCACTTTTTAAACGGAGTTTTTAAAAAAAGCAAACGAAAAAGAAAAAGCGCTTACATTTCATTTTCAAAATCTACTTATCAGTTTACGAGGTACAGTGCTCTGATAGACATAAAGATATTGTACCGACACTAATAGGGTCCCGTTTATCTTTTTAAATGGAGTATTATAAAGAGAAACAAAGAGTTTGTCCTCTGCTTGATGCAAATAAACATACACACACATATTATATCAAATATTCATATATATATTAAAAACATATAAATCTTTTATAAAAACAATCCAGAACACGTTTATATAAAAACCAAACGTTTCGGGAAATGGCGAAAAATTTGCTATAAAAAAAGTTGCTTTCTCTAATTTTGATTGTTGCTTTCTAAATTTTAGAGAAAGCAACTTTTTTTGCAAATTTTTCGCCATTGACAAAGGGAGAAATTCTCCCAAAACGTTTGGTTTTTAAATAAAGGTGTTCTGGTTTGTTTTTATAAAAGATTTGATAATTTATTTGCTTGAGACTATATTTTCGAACGTTTGGCCTTCATCATCAGTCTTTTTAATTATAAATATTATTTTTCATGGGGTCAATATCGCGTGGATATTGAAATTTTTTTTTGTTGTTACTCAGCCGATAAGCCAGTATGTGTGTGTATATTTATTTTCATCAAGAGGACAACCTCTTTGTTTCTCTTTATGATTCCACAACTCTACCACTCTCGGCAAAATAAAAACTTCAATTAAATGGAGAATTAAAAAAAATTCCATAGTTGATATCGACACCTATAGAAGTTTCACTTATGTGGGTGAAGCACACCCTGTTATTTTTATAAATAATTATAGTTATGTTTATTGTTACATGACTAACTTTTGCCTCCCCTGCCCTGATAAAAATTCTCCGCTGACCCATTTACATACTGTTTAAGGTTGTTGTTTAACCATATGGGTTTTCTTAGGAATTTTTTGAAATTTAGAGAGATTATTATTTAAATACTTCTGCATCGATTGGTGGCAAAACGAAATTTATGAACAATATAGTTCTGGAGATATTAAATTCCAAAGATAGAGTATTTCAGACTCTAATACATTGCACACTATACGGGATATCGGAAAGTTTACATACATATTTAATTATAATTAAGAAACTCTTTTTACCATTGTTATAAAAAACTAAACCAACATTAAACAATAACTAATACATTTTTTAAGATAATTTTAATTCATAGTTACAGCACAGTTTCTCAGATAATAATGAATAAATAATGAAAAATTTACACTAAAAACAAGCTGGCAACAACGCATTTATTTAACCTAAAAAGTGGGTTAACTTTAGTAATTTTTTTTTATGTTTTTTCGCTTCAGTCATTGCTGCAACAGCTTTCAATCGCTTATTAAGAACTTTTTGTTTTTTAAATCTCCCTTTATAATGTACTTTATCTGATATTTCTATGATAAAATATATACAAGCTCGGACAGTGTTACCAGATTTGTCAAACGATCACGGGATTGGCTAGTAGTGATACATAAACAGCAAAAAATTTTGGGCTTATGAATTATGAAACCTTATTGTCTGTTCTATATACTCTAGCATTAACTTTTTGCTAGTATTGTCGCGAAACAACTACCTTAATCTTCTTATACCTCTGATTGGTTTGAAATTCCAAGACCAAATTAACAATGTCACTTGTTATCTGAAGTGAGCCATGATAAAGCGATGATGTTATCGTGTCCAGGAGGGATCTCCTCTACGCTCTCCATGTGACTGGAGGTGCGCTCCTGCTCGGCTGGCAACCGGCTTACCGCAGCGCGCGGCTTTGATTGGTCTCCGCTCGTCCAATGGCCGCTGCGAAGGCTATTGAGCTTTTGGGTCGCGAGGCTCAGGGATCATCTCCGTGTCCACGGGTTTGGGGGGTTTCGTAACCTAGCCCCGAGAGCCCAAGCCCGCCCGGTACCAGTTCCTGTCCAATGCACCTTGCACACAAAAACCGTCCGTCGTACAGAAGAAATCGGTCCCGGCTCAACACACTTTCTTGAAGATAAGAAAAAAAAACTAATTCAGATAATAGAAAGAAAGATAAAAAAAAACTTGAACATTTTCTATTGAAAAAAAAATCTCTATTAACTTTAACTACTTCGTTTCTTTGAAGAGTTTGATTAAATAGATTTGTTTTATTAGATAATTACATGCCAAGTGGAATCGTAGCTTCTGTAATTTTCGAGTCATTTCAAATTTACTATTATTTTTTGAGTTGGAGTTCTTTCAACTTTCCACAAATAAGCCTTACGACATTTTAATAATAATAATAAAAATATTTCCTCGAGATGATCTTATTGGTATTAAAATAAATTTGAAAAATAAATTAACACTACATAATGAATTACAGCTTTCGAGATAATCTTGAAATTGTTTTAAATGCAACCATACAAATTTGAATTTTCTTCACAATATAAAATGAAATGAAAAAGCTAACTTCTTTATCATTCCTTTCCGCTAATTTTGATGATTTGGCAATTTTTTTAGAGAAACACTAAAACCTCACACAAAGTGCAGCTTATTAATAAAAATGTGTGTGCCAAATTTCAGTTCATTAAAGAATGTTCCACAAATAAAAACCCCATTAATTTCTAATTTTTTCCCTTTTCAAACGAACGCGCTTAGGCTAAAAACGCCAAAATCTAATCAATTCTTTGTTTTAAAAACACAAACATATTTTGGCTTCAGAACTGTATTTCTGGTTGTGTTCTTGAATTATAGTGAGTACCCGATTCCAAATAGACAAACAACAAATCACACCTAAAAGTAATTTTTCTCCATGTATCAAACATTTCTAAACAAGAACATACAAAAATTAAAAATGTATATACCTATGAAATCAAAATGGCTCGGTGGCCTTAGCATAGTACTCTCTATTGAGCTTTTTGATTCACATACTTAAATACATTTACAGAATTTGTAACTTTTATAAAATTGAATTAATGCATGATTATCATGCATGAACGAAACCAAAATAACTTAAAAGAACTCATTTTCCAATGGTCTCAATTAATATTATTTCCTAGTTAATAGTTTAACCAATAATTGGAATGTTTAGTTATAGTATTTATCAAATGTTCTTCACGGTCTCATATGTCAAATATACTCATCGCTCCTAATAATAGAAAAAACAATATTAAATTGAAAGTTTTTGCCGAGAGTAGCAGAATTTATAAATAAATTAAATTTATAATTCCAGCAGAAGACACACTCTTTTATTGTCTCCTTCAAGAAAAACAATACATTTTTCAATGAAGTGTATTGAACCTTAAGATTAATGATTTTCTCTTTAAATTCAATAATTCATAAACAAATAAGAATAATTAAAATTCAATTTTTTCTTATTTCTAATTAAACATAATGGAATTTTTTTAGTTAGCAAATATTTACCTGAATTGAATAAATGTTTTATTTTCAATCTTTTTCAACTATTTAAAAATTCAATAAAAATTCTTGAAATATTAGTGTAAATTTAAGACTTGAGAAAAATTATTAAATTTTATTAAAAATTGTATATCATTGAATTTTCGAAGCTTAAAAATTGACGATAAGTAAAGTATTAAGTTTTTTCAAAAGTTTTGTCCTTTTTAATGTCATGTGTTTTTGTAACTCCATATCTCAATAAATATTGTGTCGTGGTATATACTGATCGATAGAGAATTTTGTACTCTATACATTGATGCTGTTCATTTTTTTCCAAATTTTAATTTTTTGCCTCTTTTCAGGTTATTACTATAATATGATGTCGTTAAGCGATTTTCGGCCAATTTTTCTCTACGAATTCAAATTGATCCAAAACGCTGCCGAAACAGCCCGAAAAATTAACCAGCCATTTGACAATGATAGTGTTAATGAACGCACTGTTCGACGTTGGTTTGCGAAATTTCATTCCGGAGATTTTAGCCTCGAAGATGAGCCCCGAAGTGGTCGACCTAGAGTAATCCAGGACGAGGATTTGAGGACCCTTAAAGTAGACTCATAAAACGGACAAAACTTTTGAAACAACCTAATATATTAAAGATCTTTTGTTATTTATAAATACAATATTCAGACAGCCTAAGCTCTATAGCCAACCGCCAACATGTAATTTGGTACACGCGTCGTGGGTGAAAACATTAAGACATTGTTGATGGCAGATGACTTAAAATTTTTCAATAGAGTGAATGGTCCTGAAGATCTGGCTTCTATGCAGGCAACACTGGCAGATTGGGTAATTGTGACCGTCATTTGAACATTCAAAAGTGTGCTGTTAGCAGCTTTAGTAGATCTCCGAAATCGTGTCTCACAAATACATTTTAATGTTACAGCTAGAGCTAACTGAGTTGCGGGGACATTAAATTTAAGCCAAAAAATTTTAGGAGGAATTATTCTTATAATTACTTGATTCCCTGTATTCTTAACTTTTTGATATACTCAGAGTGTCGATATCACTTGGTTCAGACGGGCAATTGTTGATTTATTGAAAGAAAATATTCATTGATCTAGAATTGTGAGCTTAAGTATTTAATACATCTAAGTGTTTTGCAAAATTATTGTAAAAGGACTAAAAATTGTTAAAATATAAAAATTTTTAGAAAAAAATAAAACCGACTTCAAAAAAATTAAATGCAACAAATAAAATACACTAAAAGGTATAAAATAATTATTATCTTATTTAGTTACAACTAAACGACGAAATATTAACATGAAATTACTTTTTGAAGTCGGTGCCAAACAAACTATACCTATAAGCGAGCGTACCCGCCAAACGTACTAAGTAAGATCCGTCGAGTGCTATTCATAAAAGGTATATGTTTGGCACCGACTTAAAAAAGTAATTTCATGTTAATATTTCGTCGTTTAGTTGTAACTAAATAAGATAATAATTATTTTATACCTTTTTAGTGTATTTTATTTGTTGCATTTAATTTTTTTGAAGTCGGTTTTATTTTTTCTTAAAAATTTTTATTTTTCTCTTTTTAGTGATGTTATTAATAGTGATCCTATCATCAGAACTTGACCAAATTAATATTGCACCATCCCTAAGATACCCTCTTTCCAATAAAAAAAGAATAATCGAAATCGGTTCATAAACAAAGAAGTTAGTCCTGAACAAACCTAACAAAAAAGGTCTAATACCTACGAAAAAAATGGGACCAATCGGAACGTAGACTGGACCCAATGCAAAAAAAATTTCAAAATCGGTTCACAATTGGCGGAGATATGAGGTAACATAGGCACAAAAAAAAAAAAAAAAAATTCAGTCGAATAGAGAACCTCCTCCTTTTTTTGAAGTCGGTTAAAAATACAAATACTATTTTTGATTTTATTTGCAACGAAATTTTCTCTGGAGAGAGACGGACTGGTAGAACTTTTAATTGAAAGTAATGAAAAGGCCAGGGTACGAGGAAAGAAAAAATTAACACATATCCAAGTAAGGTGTGATTTATTGGAATCCTTCCTCCTTTCCTTTCAAACCAACGTTTCCGAGGATTCTTCCCTCCTTCTTCAGGGTTTCAAGGGGTCATTGAAGGAAACAAATAAAATGCTTCCTTCCTCTCTCCACAGCAGTGTTTGAAAATTTTTCCTCCTTAGCAGAAGCATAGAAAAACACTTTTTTTCTTCCTTTTCTTAATTAGAGAGGAGAATCCTCCGAAACGTCGGTTTGAGGGGAAAGGTGAAAGGATTCCAATAAATTGCACCTTATTTGGATATGTGTTAATTTTTTCTTTCCTCACTACCCCTGGGCTGCCGCCTTCCATTACTTTCAATTACTATTTTTGATTTCGGCGAAAATAAATACCTACATATAACTCAGGGTTCCCAAACTTTACCGAATCGCGGAGCCTTTTTTCAATTAAAATTTTTCCATGGCGCCCAAGGTAAGAGTACATAAATCTAAACAAACAAATCATAGTTAAATTGTTTCGCTTTATATAAAAACAAATACCGTATTTGGTCTCTAAATACTCTTGTATTAAAATCGATAACAATATCTTGAGAATTAATAGTTTATTTTTTTTAGGAAAATCAGAAATTGAGACCACAGGGGGGGCTCTTTGTATATATTTCGGATTTTTTCTAGGGTGTCAAAGTTATATTTTTTCGCTTATATCAAAACAAATACCGTATTTCGTCTCTCTAAATACTCTTGTATTAGAATCGATAAAAATATCTTTGGAATTAATAGTTTATTTTTCTATGAATATCAAAAATTCAGACCACAGGGGGGACCCTTTGTATACATTTCAGATTTTTTCGAGGGTGTCAAATTTTTTTTTTTCGGTTTATGTATGTCTAATCGTAAGTAAAAGATAAAAATGAATAATAAATAAATTTTTAGCTTCTCACTTTGTTTTTTGTCTAGTTAGGCCAAATGTCTTGTTTAAATTAATTATGAAGCTTCGCGGCGCGCCTGTGAAGGGGATGCTCCTCCTCGGGATGCCGCGGCGAACATTTTGGGAACCTCTGATAAAACTTATTAATTTAACGTTTTAATTTTATTTAGTTTTCGTGACACTAATAGGTTCCATTTTACTATTTTACGCAACCCTCATAATTATTTCGTCTAATCCAGTTATATAATATTATATTTAGAGAAATAATCAATAAATTAACTCGAATTTTGTATCTTATCTTATATAAATCTTATACCAGCAGTACAGTCTCGGCGAGACGTAACTAGCGACACAATGTACTCGCCTCGTCTCGGGAGCGCCGAGAGTATACTACTGGCAACTGCCAGATCCAAAACGTCTATTTACAGGAACCAACTTAGGGCATATTTACACCTTCCCTAAGTAGGTACACTTTCCATTAAGCCACGAACATGAAAAGTATATCTATATTTGTTAATAGCTATGTTCTCATAACCATGTGAAAATTTGAAACTTTTCTCTATAGACTTTTTGAAGATAGAGGTGCCAGAAATTCGTTTATTTTCGCAGTCACTCACTCACTCATCAAAAACTATAGGGTTCTTCCATACATCATATAGGTAATCTTGAAATTTGGCACAGGAATAGGTATGTCTTAAGTTACAAGTAAAGAGAAAATCTAAAAATTACAATTATTGATTTGCTTGGGTAAAATTTAGGGACTGGAAGGCATTTCTAGACTACCACCATAACTATGCTTTCTTTAAGTACATGAAAATTTTATGTTTTTTTTTAACATATTTAATCATGACTCTGGAAAATTTCTAAGCTTGTATCCACCCATTTAAGAAATAGAGCTCCTAAAAAATTGACACTCACTGACAAAGTTCAATTCTCCAAGCCCCAAAAGTAATTGGTAGGTATATTAAAAGATAGATTTTTTGAAAAAAAAAATATACATTTTAATATAAAAATATTGGAATATAAGTAATATTAAAAGTGATTTTCTCGGATTTATATTTAGTTTAAGTTAGATGATTTCGGAAGGGGGAACGTGAACCCCGCCCTAGGGCAAGCCCCTGATAGATGGATAGATATAAGTATCATAGTTCAAAATCATATTCACTTGTTGGCGGAGTTGAGTTGAATATTAATAGGCAAAATGAATTTCAAATTTTTCAGTCACGAGTTATAGTTTCTCTTTATCTTAGTGAATTAACAACACTCTAAATGGTAAGCAAGCTGCACTCGCTGGACGGCAAGAGTGTTGCCAAAATTGAGGGAAAACGTATAGTATTATTAATTCAAGTAGTCAATAATAAAAGTGAATTTTTAACGGTTAATTAGTAGGAAAATGTATAGTATTATTAATTCAAGAAGTCAATAATAAAAGTGAATTTTTAACGGTTAATTAGTACCGGTGCATTAAACGAGATAAGTCGTTTTTTTTTATAAACAATCAATCAAATAAAACTCAAACCCTTCAAAATGTGTTCAACTCTACCACTTAAGTTTTCGGAAGAAAAATCTACTTTTTGGGGAGTCGATTAGCCGCGCGCCTTAAAGCTACCGCTTCGGCATTGTCTTGATGACGATGTTGGAACGGGAGGCACAAGTTCATGCCTTGATCGCGGCAGAAGAAAAATTTGACCGGCGAAAACCCGATTCCTTACTAACCCTACTAACACATGATAAACGAATCATACTACGTCCCCACTTGGCTAAATGGACTATGTATCCAAACCTAACCAAATAAAAAAATTTAATCCGAAAAAATCCTGATTCTTTTTTTAAGCAATTTTAAAATTTTTTAATTTATTATACTAGTATATTAATAATTATTTTGAGAGTTGGTGCATGACTTAATTTGTAACCTATAGGTTGAGAAACATCGGCTCAAATATGGAGTAAATGGCTCCTTCACTTTGCTTGACCTCTAAGAACCTTGGCGATTTCGTTTGCTGCTTTCCTAAATAAATCCATTGTTCTCTGATTTTGTCACATGCCCATATAAATTCTAAATTGCATTTAATTATTTTTGAAACTAGCGTAATAAGAAAATAAAAACCATTTTCGAATCCTAATCTTTCAGGTACCTAGAACAGCCAATATTTTGACAAATAGTCTTAGAAGTTTTTTTAAAAAAGTGGCTAAGTGCGATTGGGATTTGCATCTGAGGATTCCGTACCTATAATAAATAAATAAATTAGAATAATTCTTAGTTAAATCTAATTTAAGAATCTTTAACTGATTGAACACCAATTATTGCAAGTATTATTCAAATATACTCTCGTCAAAAATACTGATTTAATATAGTAATATTTTAAACCATTTAAAAATTTATCTGAAATATTTAATTAATTATATTTTGTAATAATAATTATATTCTGAAAAAAAATGTTTTCAAATGGATTACTGAATACTAAATGTAGAGACATTAGTCACCAAATTTTTTTTTGTATAACAGATCGGAAAACGATTTTAACTTTCACAATACTTGAGATATAAAAGTCGTTAAAATAGTACAAAAATGAGTACTTTTTATCGTCATTTTAAAGTGAATAAAATTTTTTAAAAATTCAGCTTAATTCTAATTAATGATATCTTTACATGAATATCTCTCACACCCCACGATAAAAAAATATAGGTACTCTAAAATAACTTTATATAGAGAATGAAAGTATAATAATTAAGATTTCAGTATACATATATTTTATCGTTAATGTTAATTTTGTATGGTAATAGAACCAAAGTAGGAAATGTTCTTTAAACCCAACGAATAATATTTCTAAAGGATAGATATATTCAAGACATCTAAGTCTAAACTTGATCATTTTCTCCTTCTCTTCGGTAATGGGAGTGTTTTTCGAGATCCTTACTTAGGGGCTTCATTTTCTTGGTGGGTCCCGCTTCCATTCGATCTCATTAAAAAAATATGTGTGAACCTCATCCACAAAAGCTCATGGGGGAAGTGAAACTTCTTTAGCCGTAGATGTTATTTAAATAATTTAAATTTCCTAATTTTAATCAATTTTATTTGTCATTAAATATTTGTGGGGTTTAAAAAAAATATTTTGTCTCTATTGAGTCATTTCCCCTTTATTGTAACTAAAAAAAAAATCAAACAGATACGTCGCTAAAAAAGTTTCACTTAAAAAAAAAGCGTAAAAATTCGCCACCCAACCTCCGTCAGACGGTCGGTGAGTTTGATTCCTTGTCATGTTCAGTTCAATTAGATAAAATTTAATTTATCTAAATTAATTTTTTATTTGTTTTATATTCACACCATTAGTTAAAAAATTCCTAGACGAACCATAGGTATATACTACATTTTTACCGAATGGTTCTGCAAGAATTCCCATGAGGTGTCTAAGGTTTACAATATTGCAATTGTACATCTGAACTCAAATCGTAACAAATTTCCGTTAGTACTATTAGAATGAGGCATTTATATTTGTTGAGTAAATGAAAATAAAAATAAGAAATTATTTGATTTCAAGCGACACGGATGTCGTTCTAGAAACCTTGATCGCCCCAAAGCGACTGAGCAGCGGATATCATGAAAATTTTCGGTATTAAATGATCTAAACAGAAATCTTATACATTGATCAGGATAGGCAAGAACAACACTAGTATGTGACATTTTGACTTGTCACAGTATTCTTCTCAAAATATAAAACAAATTTTCCAAAGGAATACTCAATTTTTAATAATTAAACTTATAAAATAAGATTTTATTTTTTGACCTAACTTAAAAGGTTCATAGTACAAACACTTAACTAAAAAATTGACATTTTTCGAGTTGGCACACAGTCTACTTCCCAAGGTGCGATATAGAAAATCTTTATATGTTAAATTTATCCATTATACATTTTATAATCATATTTGATAACATTATATTTAGGAGTTGAAATGAATTAGAATCGAAAGTATCTGTAGAATAGTACTTGAAGGATTGAAGGACTCAAAGAAAGATGGATGCAGAATTAACTTTAGTTCTAGTGAATGGTGACAATTATGACTCGACCTAGATTTGAGTTCTATTGAAAAATAGGTTTCTGGTATCTAATAATTTTTCACACAAGACCTATTATCTAAGGCGCATTCATATAAATAATTGACCTTGAAGATGTATGATAAGCTGTCGATGCATAATTGCATCTGACCTCTCTTGAAACGAACACATGTTACAATGATCCAGGTCTCTAAAATGGCTTGCACATGTGACCAGAGTTCTCCTTCACCAACTATTATATATATTGCCATTTTAAATTCAGAAATGTGAGATTAATTTAATAGTAGATCTTGCTTTAACGGATACTTGTTTTTTAGGTTTTTATTTTGCCGAGAGTAGCAGAGTTATTGATTCATAAAGAGAAACAAAGAGGTTGTCCTCTGCTTGATGCAAATAAACATACATAAATATATATATATATATATATATATATATATATATATATATATATATATATATATATATATATATATATATTTTTCTACAATTCTCATCTGTCTGATTCTTTGGGAATCGAAACAGATGAATTTTGTTCGGATATTCAATAATAAATTTTATTTTATTACATTAGATGAACGCGAAAGTTAAAATTTTTATCCGGCCACTGCCCCATTTTTGGTGCAATTGGAACCAGACTCGTTTTAACTTTCGCGTTCATCTAAAATTTTCAATATTCACGCGATACTAAGCTCTTGAAAAATAATATTTATAATTAAAAAAAGACTGATGATGAGGCCAAGCCTTCGAAATTATTAGCATCAAACAAATAAATAATATTATATAATATATTAATATATATTATTTATTTGTTTGATACTAATAGTTTCGAAGGCTTGGCCTTCATCATCAGTCTTTTTTTAATTATAAATATTATTTTTCAAGAGCTTAGTATCGCGTGAATATTGAAAAATTTTTTGCTCTTACTCAGCCGATAAGCCAGTCATAATTCTGACCCAATTAAAAATAATATTTATTAATAAAAAAAAGATATTTCCTTGAATTGATAACCTCCTCCTTTTTTTGAAGTCGGCTTAAAAGACTGATGATGAAAAACCTTCAAGCACTATCGTCAAACAAATAAATTATATACTATATATACTAATATATATAATATATAATAATATATAATATACATATATATATATATATATATATATATATATATATATATATATATATATATATATGATATATATGTGTGGATGTTTATTTTCATCAAGCAGAGGACAATCTCTTTGTTTCTCTTTGTGAATTAACGGATACTCTTGATTCCTCACTCTATCGTAAAACTGTTCACACCCTTTGTCTTTTTACTTTCACATTTACATTCTATAGAATATAATGGGGAAGTATTGCAATCGCCTGCATGGTTTATATATAAGATAGATTATCATGAATGAGCTCTGATAAAATAAAATCACCAATTCCACCAAAAGCATATCTTTTGCTAGAAAACGCTATTTACTAACTCTCAACAAACTTCATGGCCAAATTAGAAAAATTCAAACTCAAATATTCAATATTCAATTTTTAACATTTTAAAACCAAAATGTTTTTGCCAGAACATTTTTCTGCATATAAAAAACTTTAAAATTTATTTACTTTGATGAAAATTGTTATAATAATTAAGTTTATTATTAAAGAACAGAATAACTGACTTGAGTTTAAAAAAGTGAAGTATAAGCCAGCAGTCAAGTCCTTAGTCTGAGGATGGAGAGAATACATTGAGTGGTAACTTTGTAGATTTATAGCACGCGCCTTGATCCTAAAAATCAAAATAAGAACATATTTAATACCCAAAGAGAAACAAAGAGGTTGTCCTCTGCTTGATGCAAATAAACATACACACATATATATATCGAGATGATATATCTGTATATATATTATTTATTTGTTTGAGACTATAGTTGTGTCCTAGCCGAACAGCAGTGACGAAGGAACACCAAGTTTTCAATATCCATATGATAATGACTCCATGAAAAACATTTATAATTGAAGAAAGACTGATGATGAAGACCAAGTCTTCGAAACTATAGTCTCAAACAAATAAATAATATATATACAGATATATCATCTCGATATATATATGTGTGTATGTTTGTTTGCATCAGGCAGAGGACAACCTCTTTGTTTCTCTTTGTGAATCAACAACTCTGCTACTCTCGGCAAAACAAAAACTTTTCAATTATTATACTATATATATTTATCTAGATTAATTTGTAACAACGCTTAGAGAAATTTCTCCACGAAAAGCTCGTATTTAATACCATCTTAAAAGACTTATTTAAACGGTATCCCACTCGATTGGTGTCATATTCAAAATAGAACCATGTCAAATAAAAATCATTTTTCTTTTAATAGTAAGTAGTGTATGAGAAGATTTAAAGTTCTCATTGTTTTCACGATAGCCCCTATTAGTCAAGCCGCCTAGTTTCCTTAACTTTGGATATCATATAAAAATCGGTGATTTCAGCATTACAAGTCCTTTAAAGTTTAATATTAATTTATTCTATAATTCAGATCTTTATAATTTTAGTTTTAAATCTCGAAGGCTCATTCAGAGTCCTCCTTAAAATTATTGAAAAGTATTATCGAAAATCATTGAAAATTTAATTGAATTAAAAATTTCCTCTTATATGTATAGAGTCAAATTCAAACAGAATTCGCGTGGCTTGGGAATATTTTAGGAGACGTACTTTGAGTGAAAAGATTTTGGTTTGCCGAGAGTAGCAGAGTTGTTGATTCATAAAGAAAAATCAATGAGGTTGTCCTCTGTTAGATAGAAATAAACATATACATTATATATATATATATATATATATATATATATATATACCAGGTGTACCGGAAAGTCATTACCGGTTTTTTCTAACAGATGTCGCTAGGCTTAAGTATGCAATGTTATGATTTGACACATATGCATTTTATTCTACTGACATCAAGCTTCAAAGCTATACATGTTATATTTTGCGAAAGTAACACCTTCATAGATTTATACCTCTTTGAAAATGTCAAGTTTCATGCCTGAAAACGTGCATTTGCGGCACGCATTACTTTCCTTATTTAATCAAAAGGGTGGTAGAAACTTACGGTGAGCATGCTTTAACCTTAAAAACATGTGAGGTGTGGTTTCGAAAATTCAAAAGTGGTGATTTCGATGTGCAAGATAAAGAACGTTCTGGTAGACCAAAAAAGTTTGAAGATGCGAAACTACAGGAGTTTTTGGATGAAGACCCAACCCAAACTCAAAAACAATTGAAAAAACAATACACCGACAACAAATGATCAATTTGGACCACGCATTGATCGAAAAACGTCCAGAATGGGCCCGAAGACACAGTAAAGTGATTTTACAACACGATAACGTGCCGTCTCATAAAGCAAAACCGGTCAAGGAAACGTTGAAAGCACTTGGGTGGGACATATTATCGCACCCGCCGTACTCTCCAGACCTTGCCCCGTCCGACTATCAACTTTTCGCATCGATGGGACACGCGCTTGCAGAGCAGCACTTCGCCAATTTCGAAGAAGTTAGAAAATGGCTCGATGAATGGTTTTGCTCAAAGGACAAACAGTTTTTTTGGGATGGCATCCATAAATTGCCAGAAAGATGGGCAAGATGTATAGAATCAAATGGCCAATACTTTGAATAAATAAATTTTCCATTTTCTTAAAAATTACGTAGTTTTTTTCTCGAAAAAACCGGTAATGACTTTCCGGTACACCTAGTATATATATATATAATTCCTTTGAGAATACCTATAGTTTCGAAGGTTTTACCTACGTCATCGTTTATGTGGCTAGTTTGCTATAACAACAATACAATTTTCTATATCCAGTCATGTAATTGACCCCATTAATTTTTTTTTTTTAATGATATTGATGTGAGAAGGAGATACATCAGAAGGTCCATCCCCTAAAGACCTGTATGGAATTCCCCCCCATCGTGAAAAGAACAGAGTAGAAGGAAAGAAGCCGGGATCACGAGCCAAATCTCAGAAAGTTAGATACAATCCAATATCCAATTTACTAAGTTTTTAGGGGCTTCGAGCAGTGGTAAATTCTCCGATCGATAAATTAGGTTTTTAAATTTATCACCCACTTGATTTTTTCCCAGACCCTATACTTACAGAAAAATGACTGGGCATAGCCGGGAATCGAACCCGAGACCTCCGGGCTGGTCTGGATTCAGCCAGACATGCTGACCATTACACCAGGGAGGCCGACTAATATATATATAAGATATAAAAAGTCTCCACGGTTTTTTGCTACCTTTTTGAACAAAAGATTTCTTTATTGACAATTACTTTTAATCAAGTACATATTGACCATTATTATCTATGACATTTGGCCATTTTTTGGGTAGCTTCATAATTCCATATGACGAACTTCTGTGGTTTATCGTCGAAAAACTTGGCCAAGTGATTTTCAGCGGCGCTTCGGCCGGCCAATTTTTTACCATCAAGAGAATTTTGCAAAGACCGAAACAAATGGTAGTCAGACGGTGCAAGGTCCGGACTATACGGTGGATGGATGGATGCATCAAAAGTTCCCAATCAAATTCCGTCAATTTGTTCCGACTCATAAAAGATGTGTGTGGCCGCGCAATGTCATGATGGAACACAACTCCCTTTCTGTTGGCCAATTCTGGTCGCTCTTTCTGGATTGCTTCGTTCAAACGGTCGAGTTGTGACTATTAAATGGATCGTGCCGCTACAGGTGTGAACATGATGTCTGGATCTCCCCCACCCTCTGTTCATTAGACAAGCCTTCTGGCCAGTTTGTCTGTAAAACAATTTTATAATAAGGTAGACAAAATATTAATTTATAAAAGCGGCTAAATGCAATCAAATTCTTCTGCCAAAACATCTTTTAGTTCTCAATTTATAGATTTTAAATGAAAGTCAGACGTCGAGTACCTACATATAAACTAATTTACTTTTAATTCATAAAATCAAAGTATTTTCTTGGGAAAAACTTTTAGTTTCAAGCAAATATCAAGTGAACCATAATGTTATTTTAGTTTTTTATTGTGTATGCAGTAAATGGGTGGACAATCTACATGTTGTTTCGCCTAAGACCGTGTGTTGCCTACTATACTAAAATTAAATTAGGATTCAGCTTGATATTTATCCACTTAGAACCAAAAGTGTTTCCCAAGACCTCCAAATTTTTACCACAAACTATTCTAATAGGAAAATCAATTTAAATTTTTATTGAAACAATAAATTTCAACTTGTATTTCTAATTCCGAATAGACCTTCACATTATTAAATAATAATATAGTATACTTTAGATAAAGTTCTTGGGTGATTTGTTTATTTGATATTTTGATTAGTTTCATGAATCTATCTCATTTCTAAAATAAAATATAACAACAAAAATGACGAGTTTCTATAACACTTCAAACAGTGGTTCTAAAATCTAAACCTTTGTATAAATGGCTATCACCAAATTCAATTCAATAGTGCCACGTACAAATAATATCTATGTTTAAAATTTGTCATAGCTATATAATAATATTTTTCTATTTCGAAAACAAAATTATCTTATCTACATTTTAAAAAATGTTAATTTTTGTGTGAACGAAAATTTTTTAATTTATAAAAACACAAAACACGTCAAATCATCGAAAGGAATAAAATAAATTCTCGAATGAAGAAAAAAAAATCGAAGAACTATCAAAAGTGGAAATTTTCTATTTTTTTCGATCAAAAAAAAAAAAAAATGAAAATATTTTAGTCACATGAATTCACGAATTTTGATTAAAATAAAGATAAGGGCAAGCAAGGCTTTCGAAATCACGAGAAATCACCTAGTTTCAAATAAATTAAAATAGGAAGTTGTTTGCCGAGGGTAGCAGAAAAAGAAAATCAATGAGAGTGTCCTCTTCTTAATCTCTAATTTTATAGATAATTTTGCTTACTTGCTTGTAAAAATGGCTGACATTCGGGAATCGAACCAAAGTATCGAAAAACCTATCCTAGCCAATTATATGACAAATTTCCAAGTATGTCTTAACACTAGAGATCTTTCATTAAAAGTCTGTCTAGATCTGAACTTTATCATTTTAATTTCAAGAACAATTTACATTATTTTTTTCTTGTACTTAATGTTCAATTTCTCTGAAACACTTTATGCCCATTTTCCACTAATTACAGAAATTAGGTCCATTGTTTCTTAGCTATCAAGAGACATATGTACTTGAACTTCTGATCTAAAATTAAAAAGTGTTTATAATATAATATACACTAATAAACTAATTATGAGGCAATCTATTTTTGATTAGTTGCTAATTTCTTCTCTTGTTTTCAGCCAATCAGTGAATGGACTTCAGCAAATGTCGTCGAATGGATGGCTGCATTAAATTTGTATCGATATGCTGATGTATTTAAATCTAAAGACATCAAGGGTTCCGATCTCATGAACCTAGATCGTGAGAAATTAATGGTAAGTCTTGATTATTTTATTTTATTAAAGGAAGTCAGGATTTGTAATTGTTT
This sequence comes from Forficula auricularia, assembly GCA_024734495.1. Classification (NCBI taxonomy): domain Eukaryota; kingdom Metazoa; phylum Arthropoda; class Insecta; order Dermaptera; family Forficulidae; genus Forficula; species Forficula auricularia. Next base: position 30,970,543 of record JALMQS010000128.1, on the reverse strand, counting down.
TAATCTATAGAAATGGAACTAAATCTCATAGTATAAAACTTATTAACCATAAAAAGAAATGGACTTTTTTAAGATTAATCACTTTTATTCCGTGATTTCCGCTTTTTTATATATATATTTAATTATTTTGGATTAGCTCATCTTATTTTTTACCCTTTGATTAACTTTCGAAAAATATCAAAAATATTATGTCTTTTGTTATTCATGAACTATCCATTAAATTGTTTTTAATTAAAGTGTTGTAACTCAAAGGAAATAAAGTTCGTAATTGCTTTTAAAATAATTTTTACCCTTTGATTACTTTCGATAAAATATCAAAATATTATGTCTCTCGTAATTTATGAACTATCCATTAAATTGTTCTTAATTAAAGTGTTGTAACTCAAACGAAATAAAGTTCGTAATTACTTTTAAAATAATTTCTATCTGTTTATCAGATATTCATTGAACCCTACAAATAGCTGTAATGTAGAATATTATTTGATGTATGTAATTAAGTTAGATCAAAGTTATCTTTTAATAATATTTAAAGTAACACAACTTATAATAAAAAAAAGAAGAAAAAACTCAAGTTTTTGATTCAAAAGACATAGGTATTTATATTTATTTCTTTTACTTCGATATATTGTATATATACTTTTCAACTTAATTGATTGTTTTCTCAATATTTAATATTCCATAATTTCACTCATATTCAGGTAATCTTTTGTTCTCGTTAAATAAATTTTTGCAGCATAAAATATCTATCTATCTGTACTATATTTATATAAAGTATTTATGGTCGTGGCCCTCCAGGGGCGAACGGAGCAGGCGCCAAGTCCCAGGGGCGACTCAGTGGTAAAGAAAAATAAAGGAAATTTTTTTTTTTTTTTCGTTTTTCGATATTTTGATAGTAAGAGGGGAGAGCCAGCACTGTGGCCCTCCTTGACAAAAATATCCCGAAAAGTAGGGTGAATGCTCTAAGACAGTGGTTCCCAACCTGGGGGCGATCGCGCCCCCCCCCCAAATGGGCGATTTGGGTTATCAGGGGGGGGGGATAAATAAGTGGGAGCGGTTGGGGGGGGGGATGCGTATTCAAAGGGGTAAATTTAAAATACACTCAAAATGGAATCACTTCCCTTGCGAGTTGTTAAATTATTGCTAATTTTTGCACACAAAGTTGATAGTTTTCGAGTTATAAACAAAAAACCGCCAAAAAATGAGATTTTTCACCTTTTTTGTCATTTTTGACAATGTTTCGTCACGAAATTTTGTTAGCAAACATAAGATAGGGATTCAGCACACCAAAAAACATGAAGGGTCGAAGAAATTACAACTAGCCCAAAACCTTCCGAGAAAAAACCCAATTTAACTGGACTAAATATTTGTTTTAATAAAAAAAAATTCCCACTAAATATTTTGCTTTATGGATTGACCCCCCCCCCCCCCATGAAAATTTTCCAGCTCCTCACAAAACATTATTATTTACACTTTATTTCAAATTAAAATTAGGCATACAATGAAAATGAAAAGGGGGCGATAGGGGTTAGTGAACCTTCAGAAAGGGGCGATGACCCACAAAAGGTTGGGAACCACTGCTCTAAGACATTCTGACAAGTTGTAGGGGTCAGATTCCTCCGGACCTATGGCCCAGTAGGCAGCTAATAGGTATTAAAATATTATACTTAAATAATTTTAAATTGTGGGGAAAATATTTTTTTTTTTTTTGATACCCAAACAATACATACATTTCATTTTTGTCAATTTTAACTAATTTATTTATTTATAGATGACTATTAATATATGTTCACATGAATATCCTTGTTTAATATAATATTTATTAGTTTGTATATATAGAATTTTATCTGATTTTCTAACTTTTAATTTTTATTTTGAAACAAAGTACCTCTTTCTGAGTTTACAAATTGGCATCGTAATACCCCTCTCCTCTCTAACTTTCCAACCCTTTGATTTAAAAATTTGACGATGCACGATTAGAAAATTCTAAAAGAAAACATCTTATATTTCTTATATTTTGGAAAAATGTTATTAAAATCGCAATAATCGTTCTAATGTTATTTTGAATGCAGGTTTTTTATTACTTGGCCATTATAAAACTTCTATAGCCACTTAATTGAATTGAATAGTTAATTATGAGTACTAATAAAATTACCAGAAATAATATTCCTGTAAAACCTCATATTTTCATATATAATTTTTTTATATATTATTATTCAATTGATTTAGAAATAATATTGATAACAAATTTTAAATTTAGGGAACGAAGAAAAGATTAATTTTATTACAGACAATTAGGAGGTATTAACAGAGGTATTAGTTTGGGTTCAGGGATCAGTATCTTAGTGGATATAGGAGCTAATACTCTTATGACAAAGCATTGCAGTACACATGCAAAGATCCCGGGTTCGAGCCCCGGCTGATCCTTTTGTCTGTAATAAAAATAATCTTTTCTTCGTTCCCTAAATTTAAAATTTGTTATTAATTGTCTTTACACGTCCTCGTTGTGGTCGCGCCCCGGGTGAAGAGAAAATTATTTTCGATCTTTGGGGTCTGCGATCGATTGGGAGGCGCTGGAATATTTAATTGTTTAATATTGATAATATTCGCTATTTTTAACCGACTTCAAAAAAATAGGAGGTTCTCTCTATTCGACTGATTTTTTTTTTCGTCTATGTTACCTCATATCTCCGCCAATTGTGAACCGATTTTGAAAAAAACATTTGCATTGGGTTCAGTCTAGCTTCCGATTGGTCCCGTTTTTTTTTCATTGGTATTAGACCTTTTTTGTTAGGTTTGTTCAGGCCTAACTTCTTTGTTTATGAACCGATTTCGATGATTCTTTTTTATTGGAAAGGGGTATCTTAGGGATGGTGTCATATTAATTTGGTCAAGTTCTGATGATATGATCACTATTAATAACATCACTAAAAAGAGAAAAATAAAAATAATTTTTAAGAAAAAAATAAAACTGGCTTCAAAAAAATTAAATGCAACAAATAAAATACACTAAAAGGTATAAAATAAATATTATCTTATTTAGTTACAACTAAACGACGAAATATTAACATGAAATTACTTTTTGAAGTCGGTGCCAAACAAACTATACCTATAAGCGAGCGTACCCGCCATACGTACTAAGTAAGATCCGTCGAGTGCGATTCATAAAAGGTATATGTTTGGCACCGACTTCAAAAAGTAATTTCATGTTAATATTTCGTAGTTTATTTGTAACTAAATAAGAAAATAATTATTTTATCCATTTTAGTGTATTTTATTCCTTTTAGTGTATTTTATTTGTTGCATTTAATTTTTACTTTATCCAATGCGAAGCATGGGTAATGTATTGTAATCGTTCTCGCGCCAAGCGGGACTTCAAAGGGTCCTCAGGTAAAGACTACGGAACCCATGGACTCAATTAAGGTCACAAATCGTAGTATTCAATTAGGTTGAATTTTAGCACTTGACGATTTTGCCAAAAATTACCAGGGATCTCGTCGAGAGGCCAAAAAGTGCCATTTTTTTTGGAAGTGCGTGGGGATGGATGGATGGATGTATGTTATCGTTTTTTTCGTCCACGATTTTTTCCACACCTTTGCACCGATTGAAATGAAATTGAAAACCTACCATTAGTTTAACAAAATGAAGCGCTGATTAGCTTTTGGTACATATCGGCCCACAAACATTAGTACTTTATTTCAGTACTTTTTTAGTTTTTTCTAAATATCTTGAAAATGACTTAACAAATTTTGATGAAACTTAAAATCCTAATTAAGTACCTTGGGGACCACAAAAAAGGTTAAATAAAGTTTTTAGTAAAATTATATTTTAAAGTACTTTACTCAAGAACATATTAATATTTCAAATGAATTTGGATAAAGTTTAGCAACGATCCGTTGCAGTTTATTTTGAAGTCGGTTTTATTTTTTTCTTAAAATTTTTTTTATGTTATATATATATATATATATATAAAATACACTAATTAAATAAAAGTACCATAAAAATTAATTTTATTATTAGATTATTCATTGACAATGAGAAGGCATTTTGAATATCGGATTTTCTTAAGATTTCAAATTTGAATATATAGTAGAATAAATATGTCTTGGCAGCCGTCCGGCCGCGTTCCAAGCCGATCTGTGTAATACGCAAATTGCATCAACGCAGTCAGTCACACATGCGCCATCCAACACCCAGTGCACCGAGATAGTGTTGGTACAATTTGCGTATTACTTTCCAATGCCTCTGTAACTCTATATATATATTAAATATATATATATATATATATATATATATATATATATATATATCAGTGGCGGTTGGTGACATTTTAACCAGCGGATGCTGTTCAAAAAAGTACCCTTCATTTTTTTGAAATTTTATTTTAATCTTCGCTTTAGAAAATTCTCGAATCATCTTTATTTATTCCTTTTTCGTATTATTACTATGTTAAATTTTTATTCGATTAAAACTCGCCTGGGCTTGTCTTTGACATGCTTGAAGTGGAAGATATATCTACCAGGCAGGGAGTTCAAACCTTCTATCTGCACCCCTATTTGGAAAAATCATTCATTTTAATTGACCCTTGAAACTATGCAACAATTTTATTTCATTTCGAGAACCAATATACTTTTCAAAACAAAAAGTGTTTTTTATAGAAATATTTGAAATAACGGATAATAATTTGAAAATTTAAAGATCCACCTGAAATTTTGAAGTCGATCTTATATTTATGAAAATACTCTAAATGTTTGAAATTTTAGGGATGTGCCGCATCTACAGCATCCATGGACCGCACGCCACTGATATATATATGTAAAATTTTATTTGTTAGAGACTATACTTTTGAAAACTTTGCCTTTATGTTCAGTCTTTTATTGGAATGATACTCAATAATGGACTCGTTGATAATTCAATTTTATTTTTAGACACTTATTTCAATTTTTATTTAATATTTCTACAAATTAAAAAATACTTATTTTTCAGGGGGTCGCGTTCTGATTATATTTGATTTAATACTCGACTCTTCTAGAAATGAATGGTTATTTGTTTTTGGTGTTAGCCAACAAATTATATTTTTTCTCTTTTAGATAATCTTGATAATGTTATGCAAATTTAATTTTTAGATTTTTCTCAGTTTTCTAAATTTTTATTTTTATTTCGAAACTCGAATCGAGGACTATGAGTCTACAAATTCGCATCTCAATTCTTCTCCTCTTCTCTCTCGAACTTTCCAACCCTCTGATTTAAAAATCTGTTAAAATTCATGAAAATAAACTAGTATAAATTGTTGAGAGAAAAATAAATATTTTGGTTGCTATAGCATTATTAGTTTGAATGAATGACAAATGTGACAAATGTAAAAACAAAAATTGTATTTAATTTGATTTCAACTTCAAAATTTTCTACACTATTCGAAAATATTGTTTACCGTCAACACCAAATTTGATTCTTTTTTTTTTTATGATTAAGAGTTGATTAAACTACTAACACCAAATTTAATTTTCTTAGCTTTGTGATAGCTTTATTTATTGAACTTTTCTACCATGCGGGTTCAATCGAAATTTTTAGTAGACTTTACCTGAGGACCCTGTGAAGTCGCGCTTGGCGCGAGACGACGCTTCCAAAAAATGCCAAGTGGTCCAGATGGAGCAACGGGTTAACCTCAGGAAGGCGAGATGGGAAAAAAAATTTCAAAATAATTTTTCTTAAGAGCCATAAAAATTTCAAACTAAAAGAAATAAGAAACAAATTTATTTTTAAAATTAAGACAATTTTAATTCACCTACAGGCGTCTCTTATTTTAAAAGATTCACATTTTCAACCCCTTTTAAATTCACTCTAATTACCTTACTACATAATATATATAAGGTATGATTAAATGTTGTAATGAAGCATTAAAAAAAAATTTTTCTTTGTATTTTTGAAACATCTCAAAAACGGCTCAAACTATTTATTTTTCGCCCTATTAGTTCTTTTTGTAAAAAAACCTTGAAACATAAAAAAATGTGGCCGCAGTAATTTGGACTGGTGCATATATAGTAAAGGCGCCAATCAGTATTTCGCACGACAGCGCAAAAGGGACTGGCGTGTCTCTGATAAACATTGAGACGGAAGTTATGAGATAAGAAATTATAAATTCATCAGCAATGTTATTCGAAAACCTATTTTTTCATATCCTTAGACTTATATTTATAAAAATAACTTACATTGACTATAGTTCAACTGCTTTATGTGCTTTCACATTAACGTTTTACAAATAAAGAGAACGGAAGACAAGAGTCAAGGGAAATCTAATAGATAGAAACATCTGCAGGTTGCTCTTCCCCTATGCCTAGAGATTCAAATATCGGCTCAACAAAACGAGAAAGAAGCGACCATAAGAACAAAGAAAAAACAGCTCTCTATATGAAACGATAGTAATTAGAAATCTTAAATAAACATTTATTCACAAATTAAAAAGTACAAATTTATAATAATATATTTATTTCAAAAAATATTTTTTAATTAAAGTAATAGTTTTATCAGAAAATGTATTTTAAATTTGATCTAACATTTGCCAACTCTTTTTTGTTATTTTTATTTGTATGATATAGCTAAATAGATACAGTTTCCAAATTAAAGTGAAATACAAAAAATCGTTGAGAAGCCTCATTAAGACTTGTCAATTGTCCACTTTGCATTTTTGGCAGGCACTTGAGTTCAATTCGGCGACAGCCCATTTGACACAAAAATAAACTCATCTAATAAAATTTTAGATAATCTTAGAAAATTCTCTATTTAGAAATTAAATAATATCCTATTTGAAGCATAGTAACTAAGAATGTTCAATTTTAACAAATTACGTTATTTCGATTTATTCTATTTCTTGTCTTTTTATTATCAAGTTGTGTGACACATTTACAACGAGATATATTTTCTAAATTAATTTCATAAAATTGATTTTATGTATACATTTATACATATAAATACAAGGACACAATTTCATATAATTCTTTCCTGTCTCTAATATATAATAACTTTCAATTTATTAAATATGTATGCTATATTACTTACAACGATTGTAATATTTTATATTCATTTTTTTATTGTTAGTAAAAACGATGCAAATATGAACAATAGTTCTGTGAACAATATTTATCTCAATTATTAAAATCTTAGAATTTTCAATTAAATCTGAATATTTCCGCAATGTGTTGCCAACTGGCATACATTTTTAGGAGCAGGAATTTCGATTGGCTTTTTTTACCTATTTAATTTATTATTAAAGTCAGAGATGAATTTTAGGATAATAATACTTTTGAGATCATTTAGTCCATTCTTATTCTAAAAGTTGAAATTAATAAGAGTAGGAATTTTTGTCCATTATAATACAGACTTTTACTTTCTCTAATCAAATGTAATTATGATATAGTGAGGGACTGATTAACATTTTTAGGAAGATCTTACAAGGTCAGTATTAATGTCAATATTTCTCGCAGAATGTAAGTAAAGACATATATTTTTAATTACTCAATGAGTAAGTTGAAAATAAATACAAAATCGAATTTTAAAATAAATAAATAATATAATAATTTTTGTCTTTGGGTTCTCCATGAAAACATGAAACATGAAAACATGAAAATTTACTTCACGGGTTTTGCAAGGTTAAACAACACTGGATTAGAAGGAGATGAGACACACAGACAGGGAAGTACCTAAAAGGGTTCCACTTTTACCTTTTAATGTACGAAACGATAAAAATTAATAACTTGTTGAATCATTTATTTACTATCTATACTTATAATAATCGGCTTGCGGGACGACGCCGACGTGATTTTTTTAATTTTAAAACTCACTAATAGTGCATGACAAGTAAAATTTATTATAATTAGGAAATTTAAATTATTGCTAATAGTTCGTGACAAATAAAATTTATTAAAATTAGGAAATTAAATTATTAATTTAAAACTTACTACGGAGTATAGGGGTCATAGCCCCCTGGCCAGCAAGATGTCCGTCGAAGGCAGGCTTCGCAGCTGGTTTATATATATATTGTATATATATCTTCTAAAGCAGCAGATTCACCCTGCATTTAATTTAAAAAAAATAACTTTCATAACAGTAAAGTTGATTTCTACTAAAACAGACCGGATTTTCATTGTTTAAGAGCATAACCTTATTGTTCCATATTAGGAAGATACCCAAACTGGCTCCTATCAAATGGGGAAATGAATTTAATTTTTTGCCATTAAAAGACAATTTCCTATTTCCGATATTTTTATATAATAATAGATATAAATTTAAAACGATCTTTAAGACTTTTTTAAGCATTAGTCATTAATATGTAATTTAAAAAATTTAATTTATTTACTTAATCATTAATAGCTATATAGCCATCTACCCTACAAATAGATATTTCCTTATTGCTGTAAATATTAACTTTAATATATATATATATATATATATATATATATATATATATATCCGTGGCATGCGGTCTATGGATAATGGATGCAGGGCTGGCGCAAGGCAGGTTTCAGCGCGTTCGCCGGAACCCGGTCCCCCTTTTTTGAGAGGCCCCGCAGTCTACGAAAATTACCCAATTAAAAAACACCGATTTTGATTAACTTTTTTACAGAATGATGACACCATAAAATCCAGTTCGATATACAGCTGTTGTACAAAATCATAAAGTGCTAGAGATGATACTCTTTTATTAATTTAAACCAATAATAATTAATAGAAAATCAATGGAGATTTATTGGTTTCTTAATAAATTCATCCAAATTAGAACTTTTTGAAATAACCATATTTTTCTAAACATAAAAAATTAATAATTGTTCAATTTTATTTCCAAATAGACCACTCAATTTGTTGAAATTTTTTTATTTTCTCGAGAGTAGCAGAGTTGTTGAATCATAAAAAGAAACAAAGCGGTTCTCCTCTGCTTGATCAAGCCGATGACAATCTCTTTGTTTCTCTTTATGAATACATTTGTGTTTATGAAATGAATTTATTTCATCGGTCCATTTTATAATCATATCTTTTTTTACTGTTCAATCAAATATAAAAAATATTAAAAATAACCAAGAAAAATATTACAGTCATGCAAAAAAATGTATATTTTTTCACGAAATATTTTCAGGTATAAAGCTCAAATTTAGTACAGTGTAATCTGAAAATACATAGATTTGAATCGAGAATCATTAGATCAAATATTATTTAAGATTGGCAATTTATACTCACAGGAAACGTTTTCATATATAAATAAGCTAAAATTTGGTATTAAAATGCAAAAATATATAGTTGCTTACCAATTTTCAGCTCATTAACTAAAACCATTCAAGATTGGAATTTTGTATTTTCAGGAAACGTTCTTAGGTATAAGATAAAAATTTAGTTCATTGTAATGTGAAAATACATATTTGCTTACCAATTTTCGGCTCATTAGGTATACCAAATTAAAATAATTTGTAACTTATATAGGTATCAATAATTTTTTTTTTACTTAATTTATATTTTTTTCATCATAGAAAATGAATAAATTCGAAATATTCGAGAAAACATTTTTTTGCAAACTGATCCGCCAACACGTCTCAACTTGTGCATGCGTGTCTCGACTCGTTTGAAATAGTCTGAGTTTTCATCATTTAAAATCTATTAAATATTTGTAATTGGAAATAAGCAAAACGGGCAATTCTAGAGCAATTGCGTACTAATGGTTGACTTCTTGACCAAATTGACTTTATTTATTTATTTATATTATTAAAAAACAAAAATATCTTTCGATGGCTTCTTTTAATTATTACGCGTGTTTACAGTTTATTTGCTAATAAAGTTAGAAGAGAGAGGGCAGGCATTATATCTCCCTATCTTTCCGACTATGAATATGACGCATCCCTAAAATTTCATTTAGAGTATTTTCATACCTTGTAATGAAAATCTAATGTTAAATTTGAAAAATAACGAAAATGATTCGATGAAATTTGCAAAAAAATAAAATAAAATTTCAAAAAATGAGGGTACTTTTTTGGACAGCATCCCCTGGTTGAAAAGTCACCAACCGCTACTGACATATATATAGATATATACCTACTAGTATATACTATATAAGGATAACCAAACTTATTTATATATTTTTTTAATTTTCTTTTATTTAATATTCTTAGATTACCTACCTGCATATTTTATTTCGAAAGAAAAAGTGACCTAATTAAAATATTATTATTATTATTAAAAAATGATAATTATTAAAATAGAATTAAAATACGTTAATGAGATACTTTTCCTTTAGTTGACATGTTTGATCCTGACTTTATGCTTTCATCTCTACGTCATTTTATCAAAAAATCCCTTTGATCTTAGTTAATTTTCTTTCTCTTCGTTTAAATAATTAGAGCTACTGTAATAAAAAAAAAAAAATAAACGACGAAAAAAAATTTGATATAATTACTTACATATGAAATATTATAAATAAGATTTTAAAAATATGATAAATTTTATGAGTCTTTTATTGTCCAACTTCTCTGCTTATAATGGATGTCTTATAGCCTTATACCATTGGTCTATGGCCCGCTAATAAAACTAGTATATCTATCTATCTATCTAACATTAAGGAGTATAGTCGTGGCATTTATAACGGGCAAAAGTTCACAACTCCCACTATTCAGTTTAGTTTTCTATTCATTCCATTGGATTGGGTTGGCAGCGGCATTCAGTATCTAAGGACGGTAACCCATCTTAGAACTAACCGCATTACATGTAGCTTAACTCATTGAATATGCCATATACGGATACTTGTCCCTTCTACAAGGCCTTTGGCTAATGCGCCTAATGCCCTATATAAATAATTGGCAGTCGTCTTAATCTTCCAACTATCTTGACTAATTCGGAATTTTGATTTTTTGATTTCTTTAAAAAAAATTTTTAGAAAAATAAATAAAAAAATTTAGGAATAAAATAATACATCCGAAAAATATTTGTTATTGTTTTAAACTATTATGTATTTAATGATATATATATATATATAAAACAATAAAAAAATTTCCTACCTTGAAAATCAAGTTCTGACTAAGGACCAAGCCCGCTTTGAAATAAGACGAGTAAAACTTGTTTTGTCCAGACTTATACATTTTTTTATTCTTATATATTTCTATATAATTTTTATAGTTGAGATCAAATATTCAAATTATCCTTATATCATACCACTACTCTATATAAATATTTCGCTGTAAAAAAATTGTAGTGTTTAAGATCCAAACCTTGTTTTTATGTATTTTGAAGTTTTATACTCGATTTTTGATCAAATCTTATTTACAATTGAAATTTCCACAACTTCACAAATAATTCTCAGAATATTTAGAATTGCAAATACATTTCCTTTTGATTCATACAAATTAATAAACATTTTGTTATACGTTTTTATGATATGTAACTTATTGACTAACAAATCAACAATCTTTCAATCTATTGAATTAATCTCTTCTGAATAGTTTTAAAAATTATTTTTTATCATCATTACAAACAAGGGAATTTTATGGTTTTTCCAGTTAAGACCAAGCAACAACTTGATTGAATTATTAAATCAATCCAAACCATGACTACAAAAATTTTTACATTAAAATTTCAATTAAGGATTCAAATGAACTATTTTTTACTTCAAGAGCGTTTTATATACATTTATATATATATATATATATATATATATATATCAATTTATGCCAGAATAGACAATATCATACAATTATGGGGATAGCCATTGCGAATGGTACAATTAAGAAACAAAGAGCCTTTAACACTTGTATTAAATATACACACATCGAAATTTCACCCAAGCTATCTTGATTGAATTATTAGAGTATTTTTAGTATTCCTATGCTCTGTGCCTATATAATATATTTTATCACTTAAACAATAAAAAAAATTATCTACATGTATTTGTTTAAGTAGTTTATTCGTTTTAATTAATAAAATTGAAAAAAATAAAATTATCCACAAATGACAAAAGAATAGATAGTGTTGAAAAATTACTAGAAATAATGAAAGATATTCATATAATATTATTATTACATAGTTGGAGACCTTCCAGAAAACAAAATATAGTTCATATTAACCTGCCCTTGATGTCAGTCTTAATAACGAATTAACATTAGAATATGGCAAAGGTAATATTGTGGGTCCACAACTATAATATTTTTCTTTTCAACTTTAATTTATAATTTATATTCTTTTATTCTCCTTATTTATTCATCAATTTTTCTATCGAATGAATACACTTTCTCTAATTTCTACAATTTTATTTATGTGGAAGCACGTACCTACGTGTGATTTTTCTATAGTATAATAATTTTTTTTTATTAGGGAAAAATTGCATTTTCATACTCTTATAATACTCATTTATCGTTTAATGGTAATTCAATTTTCTTATACGATAATTCGCTTTCTATAATTTCTATCATTTTAATTATGCTAAAGCACGTACGGGTATAAAGAAAGAATAAGAAAGAATTCTTTATACATCAGTCTTTTATGTTCAATTAATACAACCAGCTATATACTATTAATTAACAATTAATATTAACCTTTTCAACTTTTATATCAATTTTACTGCTAACAATAAGACTTCATTAATAAGTTTTTAATGTATTTTTCTTTAGAAATTTAACACACCTTTCATTTTCAAATTAAAGGTATTATTTTGCCGACTTTTGTGTTATAAACATTCTCGCAATGCACCATTATATAAAAAATCCTTTGTTAATATATATATATACCTACTATTAAATAAAAATTCTATAATATTATTCATTAACTTTGAAAATATAAAGAAGGAGAAAAATACTTTTTAAATATGATTTTAATTGAAAAACAATTTAATTTATAATTTTTTTAATTTGTATTATTTTAAATTAATATTATTCAAAAAAATTAAAATTATCGATATTAACTAAATATCAATGAATTAAATGTACTTTGTTTCAATTTCATAAAACTAATGGCATAATAACATATGAGTTGTTATAACCTCAGGTCGAATGAATTTAATTAAGCAACATCAAAGGAAAAAGAAATTATACTTTTCTCTTTTGTTTCACCATCCAAAATACAAAAATCAGACTACTACTACTTCGTTATAAAATTTACATTGCGATTAAAATATAATAGAGAATAATTAAATGTTATTCTTCATTTGATAGCCATATATTGTTAGAAAATTACAAAAAAAAAATCACAAAGAAGATTTTCCAATACTTTATTAATTAACTAAATATAAACAATAAAATATTATTTTATATTAATCTTTGAATAAGAACCTAGTTCCAATTAAACATTGAAAAATTCAGAAGAAATTATTTAGATGAACACACGAACATTGATTATGATTCACTTCGCGATTAAATTAGATACTATCCGAACAAAGGCGTTCACCAATTCGTTTATCCCTATGACTTCTAGAGACTGAAACTCTCTTCCTGTCTATTTTTCCAGCTACATATTAGGTACCTTAGAGCCGGTTGTTGTAGCAAAGTAAAGTACCACTAACACGGGGTAGATGGTAAATGGAGGGATTGGACACAATTAGATGCCAGACACCGACAGTGCCTGGCATCTGATTGGCTATCCCAGTCCCTCCATTTACCATCTACCCCGTGTTAGTGGTAAAAGCATTTACTTTGCGACATACAACAGGCCCTCAGTCTTTCAAGACCCGCATCCACAGACACCTTCAACTCCGATCCAATCCCTGAAATTTCTTCTTTTCACGATGCAAAGGTCCACCCCGTTCTACATAGAGGTTTATATATCTTTTTAGTGCAATTTTTTCTTGTTTTAATATTATTATTAAAAAAAATACTGCTATTAAATGGCTTAAAATCTATTAATTAATATTCGTCTTAAAATTTTAAGCATTTTATCAATTATTTTTTATCTTAATACATTATCTGGTTATATGAAAACAATGATTATGATTCAACACCATTGAATTTAAAATTTTAATACTCCTTAAGCTTAATCGCCTCATACTCTTGGAATTTTTCTGAATTTTAAATATAATTTCAAAAGATTTTCTTAGCCTCTTACACCTTTAATAAAATTAACTTAGGGCTGGCCGGCTCCATGTTAACAACTTCAAGGATATTTTCTTTAAACATTTCTTTGGAATCTCCATAATTCAAAATGGTTTATACTTTAATAAGATCTATTTTTAGGGTTCCATTTTAAAGTAAAACGGGACCCTATTAATGTTGCTACAATTTCTGTCTATCCATCAACTCGTAAACAAAATAAGATACAAACAATAAATTTACAAGTAGTGTATATTAATTTTCCTCAAAATCAGAAATCATAATAAAATTTTAATAGGATGAATATTTTGGAGTGGGTCGAAATTTTTTGTTAGGTGAAAAATAAAAAAAAAATATATTTTTTTACCATGGAGTGGGAAGTGAGGTATCCCTATAAAGATTTCATTAAGTAGAATCAAACTAAATGTTTTAAAATTTAATTCTCATCAAAATTACAGTACAGTGGCCATTTTTAGATGATTTTTGTACCAGCTCATTTTCAATTAGTTCATTCTCTCCTTATGAACGAAAAATAAGAACGAATCTGATATCTAAAGTATTTTGCAAGCTATAATCATTTTTCTGAGGCCCTCATGCCTGTCTCATAGACCAAGTATTGAATTCATGGACAGCAGGGTCATTCAGCTACTCTTCTTCTATATTATAAAAGAAGGGGTGTTCGCTATATGTACAATCATCCTAAACCCTTTGACCGATCTAAACCGAATTTTTTACAGTTACACTTCACATATAACTCGGGAAAATTATTGGTGCAAAAATCGGCTACCTAAAATGTGCGAGTGGGTGCCAGGGGGGGGGGTATTTTTCATCAATTTTCAAAACCAACCAGCCCTAGGTAACGCTGTGCGGGATCTGGTATTATAAATATACATACCTACATTCAATTAATTTTTGAAAAATTAAATTTTGCAGGAGCCTTTTTTAAGAATGGTTTTAGACAGGGGAGGAGAGGAGGTCCAGGCGGTGGGGATAGGGTAGGGTTGGTGGAGCGGAGTGTGAACAGAGGTGCGATGGAGAAGGGAGTTCAGAGGGCGGGGATAGCTTTTGGTGGGGATGAAGGATTATCGGCGGCGGGGAGGGGTCCAGGAAGGTGGGGAGAGTGTTGCTGGGATAGAGTGAGGGTGATCTTAGGCGGGGGTACAGGGGGCGAAGCGTTTTGGCTAGTAGGAGGCCCGCCGAAGGCAGGCGTCGCAGCTATATATTTATATTAAATACGAAACCCATAGTATGCGAGTACGACTCTCACTTGACTGCTTATTTGATGATTTCATCAACGAAAATAATTTCAATTTTACTTTTATTATTAATATTAAATTAAACACTCATTTGTCCATGATTTCTTTTCTTTGTTAAGAAAAATATTTTCATTGAAAGAAGAAAAGTAAACTGTAAAGGATATAGGTATCAATATTCCTTTTCCATTATTCCTTTATTATTAATCAGAAATCACTGTTTAAAGTCAATTTTAACTTAAAAACAAAAATAGTAATCGATATTCATCTAATACCTGGGGATAATCATTCTACATTGCCTTTTTGACGTTTCGATTATTATTAGTAACTATTTTTGATTTTAAGAGGATTCCTCCATGTCTTCAACAATGGTCAACAATAATAATCGAAACGTCAAAAATACAATATAGAATCGAGGGATGAACCGCGACCTAATATCGTGTACACCTACTTCCACTTCCACTTTCATTTCCAAGTAGAAGACAATAGATGAAGGGGCATTATCTAATTAATTCCAAAATAATTCCACATAATTCCAAAGACGTCTAAAGCTAAACCCCTCGTATAGAATGGTTATTCCTAAATGGGAATCGATCGCTATTTTTGATTTTCAGTCGATTCCTCCAGATCTTCATCAAAGGTAACCAATAAGATAACAACGCAGTTTCTATAGTTACTTATAAAATTTCCTTCCAAATTTAGCATTTTACTGAGAGATGCCTATCCATTCTTACTTAATTAAGCAAGGGTAAATGGGCTATATTAAATTTTTTTTTTTATCTCTGGCTCGACAACCCTTCATGGGTCTTGGCCTACTGAATTGGTTGCTGTTCTAATTGGAAACAGTACCGAGGGGTCAAGTGGTTAGCTCAACGCACATCTACAACCTTCGTTTCAGTGTTCTTAACCGAGATTCGCTACTTCTCAATCAAGCAGCTACTCATTTATCCTCACGAGGCTGAGTGAACCCCGTTCCAGACCCTATACTTACAGAAAAATTTCTGAGCATAGCCGGGAATCGAACCCGGGACCTCCTTGTTGGCAGCTAGCCATGCTAACCACAACACCACTGAGGCGGCTTATATTATTATTATATTAAATTGACCAAATCAAAAAATTTTTAAAGAACTTTGAAAAAAGTACTATTTTACTCTAGAGTATATAAAGTACTTTAAAATGTTATTTTCTTAAAAACTTTCTATAACCTTTTTTGAAGTCAAATAGAATATTAAATTTGATCAAAATTGGTTAAGCCTTTTCAAGATATTTAGAAAAAGTAAAAAAGTACCTGAATAAAGTACTAATGTTTGTGGGCTCATATATACCAAAAACCAATCAATGGTTGATTTTGTTAAAGTAATGGTATGTTTTCAATTTTACTTCAATTAGTTGGACGGTGTGGAAAAAATCATCGATGAAAAAAAGCGGAACATCCTGATCCATACATCATGCCCACGGACTAAATGAAAAAATCGCACTTTTGGGGCTCTGAACGAGACTGGGCAAAACCGCCAAGTCCTAAGACTCAACCTTGAATGAATACCACAATTTGTGACTTTAGTTGACACCATAGGTTCTATACAATTTACCTGATGAACTTTTGAAGTCGCGTTTGGCGCGTGACCGATTACAATACTTTACCCATGCTTCACTATGGATAAAGTAAAAAGTCCTATTCGAATTTTTTCAATATCAATATATTAATCCATTTTTTAATATCCAATTTTCTCCATAGACTCGAAATATATTTTAATGTTTAGAGAAATTCTTGCCATTAGATCTTTAAATCAAGAGCATTATTAATAATTTCTTGATAAGATTAAAATTTTATGAGAGAGTAAATAATTTTAAATTTAACTAGACATATAACACCAAAAATATTTTTGCAGAAGAATAAGAAAATAATAATTATTTTCTTGATGATCGACATACCTAATTTATCTATCGCCTTTTCTAAGTAAATATGATTATTAAGCTAACTTGGAATTAAACTATATTGTTATAACTCATGTTTCTCATACGCGCTACTATTATCAACACACGTGGTATAAATAGTTCATTCAGTTCACGGATAAGATTATTTCAAGAACTCTTCATAGAAATTTATTTAAAATAATTTTTCATTAGATTAAAAAAGACATTGGCGATTGTCTATTCTATGTTTTATGAATACTTAATTGATTTAATCCAAATACTTATGAAAGCAAAATATTCAAAGCTATCTAATTTCTATAAAAATATTTAAACAGCATTAGACATTTATTTTGATTATAAATATATTATCACCAGAAAGCATTTACTAAAAAATAAAATGTATAGGTTCTAGAAAGGAACCATTATTATTTAATAGTTGCCTAAGGATCTAAATATAGTTTTGCAGAAATACATACATATATTATATACCAGTGATGGCGAACCTTTTTGAGAAGTGGGTCAAATTTTGTTCATTATTTTTTTTACTACTAGCCCGTGGGTCAGCGAAAATTTGTTAACAGAAAAACTTGACATTTGATCTTTTTTATTTATTTATTTATTTTTTGTTCTCACTTCTTAAAATCTTCTAAAAATTTAGCAGTCAGTTCATTTCCAAATTTATTTCTGTTGGTAGATTTTACAAAATTCACTGAGGAAAACAATTTTTCATACGAATATATGGAACGAAACATGGTTAAAAGAGCATTAGCAACTTTCTTCATTGATATAAAATTGATTGGTAAAGAATTCCATACGTTTAATATAATATTTTAATGTGGGATCATTATTATCTGCACTACTTTCAGAAATTTTACCTTCTACTTGGGAAATCAACTTTTCAAATTTATTTTTCCACACTATGCTGCTTTGAAATTCAACTAATATTTTTAAATCATGAATACCTAGCCACATAAATTCGGTTAACTCCATTGTTTCGAAATTTGTCTTGTATGGATATAAAATAAATTGAAATGTATTTTCCTAGCTTTTTAATTGATTAAATCTTTCACTTCTCTAAATGAACTGAAATTTTGCACACACTTTTGGTGCTGGTGACAATAGAATCTAGTATACTCAGTTATGTAATTTTTTTATAATTTACATGTAATTTTATCAATATTACATTTTGCGCCTAGTGCTTATACAACCAAATGTATTCTTAAGCACAGAAGAGGAATACCCTACAGGCGTTGAGTGGCGGCCATGTTTGCTTATGACGTTACGGACCATAAACTCAATTTCAGCCTATATATAATAGAACAATAGAAATATCATTAATAATATTATTATTATTAATATAATTTTTTTAAATCAACACCACAATATAGAGAATGTGACCTTAAATTTGTCGGCGTTAAATTTTCCTAGAACCCTCTCTTTTATGTTATAAAAAGTAAGTTTATAAAAATCAACGCGTGGGTCATTTTAAAAGGCTTCGTGGACCCTCCGGTCATAGGTTCGCCACCAATGAACTATACAAAACGAAAACGTTTACTTGTTATTTTGAAATAAGATGGATTCAAACAATTTTTAAAGAGAATTTGCACTATTCCTAAAACATATTAAACATTTTATTTTGATCCCCTACTCACGCATTGTCACCTTGAAAATACCCCCTTCTCTCCTTCTTACATTAGAACTTTTTGATTTAAAAATTTATTAAAGTAGATTACTGTAATCTCAATAAAAATTATTTTTGTTTCTATAAAATAATTAGTATGGATGACAGATGAAACGGAATCTTTGTTCAGATAATTATGTGCATTTCAAATTTTAGTGATTTGGCAATTTTTTCACAGGCACGGTTTAAGATAAAACTTGACAGTTAGGTGTAGTTTATTAATACAAACTTGGGTTACGAACTTGAACTCGATAGCTAAAACCATTTAATATCCCCATAAAACATTTATATTTTTTTTTCTAATTCCCTGCATTTTTTAAACCGAACTTTTGAAGATTCCAAATCTAAGGAGAAGATTTTGACACCAGAGTGAACTTTCTACTACAATCTTGCGTTATCCTACTAGAAAATTAATTTTCTGCACGATTCAGAAATTTCTAGATATAAATAAGCAAAAAAAAAATGTTACAATGAAATGTGTTCCAATGAATCCAATCCTCCTGTTCGCATGTTTTTGGTATCGAGTAATTTTCTTTAAGAAATTATTTTAATTAATTTTTTTATTAATCAACAGTCTGTTTTTTTTTCATATATTATTTTCTTTATTATCAATTAATAACTCCCAAAAATAAATGTTTTAATAATTTGTTACAAGTAATTTCATTTGAATAAAACAATCACATGAGCAAATTTTAATATTAACAAAAATATTTATTTTTTGAAATTAGGAATTGATAATTTGGCACACGTGAAGACAAGGATTCATATTGAGCATTTATTTGGGCCACGATATAAAAACCAAAAAGGTGCTTAACTGGAATTTGTCATTGAGTAATGTAGCGAAGGTTGAAGTCATAGGCTGCCCTCCCTCCTTTTTTTCTTGCATAGACACACTCCTCATTCGAGATCTCGGCTGGGAATTTCTACAACGTTCCAACTATACGATATAACTAACCAGCTGGCCCTGTACAGCCTTGGCAAATTACCAAATATAGTTTGTCTAAAAAAACTCGTTTTGATATGCTTCAAGGATAGTCAAATAGCTTACTAGTCTTATATTTTATAGTAAATTACGGCAGATATGTATTTTATATATTATTTTTATTAGAGAGTCATAATAATTCGCCACCTACAATGATTTTTATGACCCTGATTGATTCATTTATTTGCAAAAACATTTTGTGGACTCTTGACTATTTCTTAGTGTAATCTGTTTGCTCTCTGTAGAATTATATTTAGATAGATATTAGGAAATGTTTTAGCTTAAGTCATTCACGCATTTTCGGAAGATGTACCTACATTCATTATTACAAAAAAGTATTCAGATCTTGCTCCAATAATAATAAATAAAAGCCAAAAAATTTCATTGACAATAGTTTTTATCGTAAATTATATAAAAAATAATATAAAAAAATTAAATTATATATTTCAAAAAAAAAAAAAAAAAAAAATCGCAATAAGATGTTTTTTATGTTTATTATTATTTTAGAGTACCTACTTATCAAGTGTTAATGCTAATCACAATTAAGATCTTTATTCTAAAATTTATAAAATACAAAGTAGTAGTATTTTATCATAATTGATGATTATTGATAATATATATGTCGCTTAAAGTGAAATTTTCCTAAATTTCTTTATATAAATGGTTAAAAAGAGTTGACAAAATATTTAAATATGTAATTGAATGGATCGCGGAAATTATGGTAAGAAGCCTGTGATTAAGGTTTTCATATATATATTAAACCATGCTCTTCGAAAAGATATTTCCTGATAAACTTAAGCAGATACGTCAATGAGAGGGCGAAATTGATAAAATATTATATAAGCAATTTACGATATTGATTGTAGTTCTTTTCTCTCATTCCTTTTAATTGCTACTTCCAAATTGTCGACATTCAAAATAAATTTCCTGCATAAGTGGTCTATACTAGAGAAAGGTTTATTAAAAGGGTTATTCGAAAAATCTCCAACGGTCTTGGCATTTTGAAAACACCGGTTCTCATATGTTCACTAGCAACATGAAGGCTCGCTAATTATTAGATAGAACGCTCTAATCATGGCATATATAGTCTTCCCAATATTGGCTCTTCGATCAGCTTAGATCTGAGCCTTCTTAAAAACGGCGATCAAATAACTTGGTTAACTATAAAATAGGTTGGACTCAATGTTGTCTAAAATCTAAGCGCGTTAATAAGAATTCCGTGACATATCCTTTATTTCGAATACTTTGAACTGTTGAGTATCATAATCTGGTCTCTCTTTGTAATAACCATATTATTTATTTATCAAATTCCACTCCAAGGAAGGAAACTAACTTTTCTATTTAGAAAAATCCAGACGCTACTCAACTTCTTTTACTACACACGTTCACCATGTTTCGAGCACTGAACCTGTGGATAATCCTTCTAGTATTCATTCTCTTGCAACTCTGTCATTCAGAAGCGAACAATAAAATCATTAGTTAGTTGATTCCTTTGATCCTTTAGCCCTTCGTTAAAGAAATAAAATCAATAATCCTATTTGTGTGAAATACACGATCTCCAAACATTCAACACCCTTTCGCGTTTAAATTAAAAATAAATCAAGCTAACGTACTTCTCACTTCGTTTATCCTTATGACATTTAGACACAAGAATTTCTTCTTGCTTCCATCTTCCTGAATCCTACAACCTTCGATACGTCAAAACCAACTCTTGCTTTTCAGCCCAACTCATTAATATTCCAAAGTCTCTATAAATAAAAAAAGTATCTAATATATTTTAGAAGGAATCATAAATTCATCCCCTCCCCCTGTTTAACGGCAACCCGTTGCACGGGGCTTGTTTAGTTTGGGGACCACTGCTAGGTTCGCTACCAACGATATCTAAAGTACAACCTTTTTCAGACCAAGGCCTAGTAAAAAGACCTTGCAGAGTTTCTAAGCAAGTCTTTTGTTTAGCAACCAATACACGTTGGTAATTTATTTATATATCTTTATTTAATAAAAGTTCTACTCACAAATCTTCACTGGAGAAGAATTTAAAACTTAATCAGGTTATCTAATTTATAACAGAAACATTAAATAAAGAATATCAGATCTTGTAAAAAAAAAATTAATAATTCCTCAAAATACCTAAAGAAGATACTTTCGACAGGCTGATTTAAACAAGAAATTCGCCGACGCATTAACAGTCCATATCTGCCTTAAATAAAAATATTCAAATCATTACCAAAGATTAATAAAGTAAAGGGAGTGTAGTTTCACAGTGAATGAAATAAAACTCAAAAAGGTTTATACAAACTCAACATATTTCGGATTATTAGTCCATCATCAGGAGTTTACAGATTAAAAACTGACTTGAGTTTGTATAAACCTCTGTGAGTTTTATTTCATTCACTGTGAAACTACACTCCCTTTACTTTATTAATTAATATCATGTTTCACCTAAAACCTACACCATTTCCCTAAGTAACAAAGATTAATAAATAAGCAGATAGGCCAATAGCTGAAAATGATGTTAATGGATTTCAGAAATTTCAAAATGTGTCTTTGCGATGGAAACAATGCATTTTTAATCCAATCACAATACTTCCCACTTAGAAATAACGATAAAGAGCAGTGAAAGTATCTTTTCCTCGAATAGTTGTCTCCTTTGATCCTATCTAGTATGGTACTTGTTATTTATGTGTTAGTGTTAGTGTGGGGGTCGGTTACAGCCGGTTGAATCTTTGCTGTGATCGGGGCTTGAACTCGGGCCTTCTCCTCTGGCAGAGGCGCCGCAATCTGGTCCAACCAGCCAGCCTTCCTAGAAGCAAAAGAAAATTAAGAAATTATATTGGTTCCGTAAACATACTCATTACATACATACTCAGTGACATGTTTTTTGTTTTTTTTGTTGGTTATGAATTACCAAAAATAAAAAATATTTACAATTAATATACATACATTTCTTATCTGTCTCCATAACTATTATATTTACTATTTTTAGATTGCTTCTTATATATATATATGCTAATTAATTTTATTGTTTGTGAATGTCACCTTCTATTGTTTACCTAAATACAAAATGAATCATGATTAAAAAAAAAAAACAGTAAATTTACAAAAATCAGTTAAAATATTTACTTATAAAAAATTAGAAAAAGTTGAAAATAACGAGACACGATCCAAAAATATAAGAATATAAAATAGCTTTGATCTAAATATGAAACGAATTAGTTAAAAAATTGCGATCTAGTAGTAATATTTTAGAATAATCCTTTTAAAATTTAATTTTTTTATTTAATAAAGACATTTTTATAGAACAACTTTTCCAATGATTTTATTTATCATTTTCCTTTTCTTTTTTTCTTTTTTTGTCAAATTTAGCGAATTTTCAAAACAATCGAATTTGAAATAGTTCGCCTCGAAGAAATAATTTTTTTTTTTACTTTATCATACGTAATTAGTATGGGGAAATTTTGTAATCGCATTAAAAAAAATGCACGAATTTTAAGTGCCCTCTACTTCAAAAACAATTAAAAATTTGACCAAAACGAAATTTCATATTTAGAAATGTTTGAGATTAAGAATGGAATAGATTTTGTTTGAAATTATTTACTATTGACATTTTCGCCAGTACAAAGTACAAAAATAAAGTATCATAAAAAGTAAAAATTTAAAAATCGGGCGACATACGAATGGCCACATCACTATATTAAGTCTAAATTTTAATCAAAGAATCGATATCTTTGTAATCTTTTTAATTTGTTATCTCATTGTAGTTATATATTATAGTTTTTCATGGGCAAATTTAGCATTTTGGAACTGGTTGAGGTTTTCGTGAACAGATTAATTAATGATTTAGAAACTTTTTTTTCAATTAATTAAAATCAATTATCAAGTAGTCGACGTTTCGTCTCCTGCACTTCGAATTGGAAATTGCGACTATTAATGATAAAGATGCAAGCTGATAACTCCTGAAGTATGGCCCGGAAAGGTGTAGTTAGAAAATATTAATTCCTTTTTTTTCTTAAATTATTTTAAATTTCATTTTTGCATCCATCATTGAGATAGTGCGAATAGTGAGAAGGCGTGGCTAGTCTAGATGATGCCAGTGTTGCCACTACGAAGAGGCCTTTGGAATTAACTTAAGGCGTCAATTTGAAAGCCTCTATATCGTATCTATATCTTATAAATTACTTATCGCCATTTTTTTAATTAAACTAAATCAATAAATCTACATTCTTTATTTAATTTCTTTGTAAAATAACATGTACTATGAATTCTAAAGTCATTATGAAAGTCATGAAAATTTTTCCATTTATTTTTAAAAATTGTACATATTTCAATCTTATTTTCTTATCTCCTTAATGATCATAATATTACAATGAATAATTTTAATTAATAAAATTGATTTTATTTAAAAATGAGTAAATATTCTCTCAGCGTTTAAAACTATCTTATCTAATTCTGGTCCTTGCCATTTTGCTAATTTCTTTTTTCATATTTTCATTAGTAGTAGAGAAATCTTGTTTTCGTGAAAAATTCTAAGTTGAGATTTTTACAGGTCTCTACGTTTTAGGGTCAAAGTGCGTTTTAGGAAATATTCGTTTGTGTGTGTGTAAAAAACTATTTCGGGAAAATCATTTCGAAAAAAAAAATCATTTTTTTGCTTGTATTATAAAATGTATTTTGTTTCTTCTTCTTCTTCTTATTATTATATTTAGTTTTTCAATTTTAAAATTTTTAAAGACTTTTATTTTAATTTTGAATTAAAAAAATGTCGTTCCTAACAAGGGATGAATTTCAATGACAAAAAGTTTTTTGGATGATTTTATCATTTATTTTCTTTATCTAAAAAATTCCTTAAATAAGATGATAGTTCAGCCACAAGCATTCTGTAATAGAAATTCGATCCTTGTTAGGGACCATCGAGGGGGTGAACCGCGATTGGAATTAGGTGTACATCGTCTTTGGAATGATTTGGAATTACTTTGGAATTCATTAGATAATCTATTTGTCTTCTACTTGGAAATGAAAGTGAGTGGATTAGGTGTACCCGATTTTAGGTTTCGCGGTTGTCACTCCTCGGGGACCATATACTATCATAATTCCATCGACATTTGTATAAATTTTTTTTTTAAATTATTTTAATAAAAATGTTGAATATCTTTTATTATAAAGATGTCATCAAATAAAAAAAAAAAATTGAAATTATTTACCTCCTAGTTATGATAAAAAAAAACAACATATTTGGGCGATTATTTTTAGTACGGGGGATATAATATCAATGGCTTGGAAACGATCCGTTCATAAAGAGAATATAGTAGTGTAAAAAGTACAGTCACGTTAAAAAAAAACATAACCTAAAATTTTAGCACCGTTCATATTTATAGAGTGGTTACGAGGCTGAAACTTTTTGTGTGGATTGTCGCGAAAGAACCTCCTTAACATATACATATTTTTTAAAATTCTATCTTGTAATTTTTGTTTTGGGCCCCCAATCACACAATATGAATTACAAAGTTGCAATGTTTCTCCCTCAAAGATTGTAATGCATAAACCTAAAAATCTGTAAAAATACTTTAATATAGTTTAATGTTATGAGCTTATTAAATTGTCCTCTAGTGTGTCCTCTCGTTTTGAGAACAACATTTTGTTTTCTCTCTAAGCTCAATATCTTTTAGTATATGTCAAAAATCTCCATTCTAGAATAGGTCTTCAATTTTTTTTCCAAGTAGATCTGCGCATTGAACGTTGTCGCTTTTATTTATAATTATGTCAATAATAGCCGCATTTAGAAACTGGCTTGCCCTTATATAATGCATTTAAAAAAATTAAATTCCCTTGAAAATGTCTGTTTTTGAAATCACTGTAGCTCAAACGATGTTTTATTATGACAACAATACCAGAAAGTGTACCACCCTTAAGTCATTATAATGATAGACACTTGCATTCCTGAAAAAAGGACTTTCTTAAGGGGCTGAGATGGAAGTTAATCTGATTGTTTCCGGAGTTTTGAAAGACTTAAATGATTGTAGGATTCGGTAAAGTAGAGGTAGAGAGTATGTTCCCGTCATAAAAATATACCAAATGATAAACGAGATGGATCGACATTTCTTCTATTTGACCGCGTAGGGATATTTTGCGTTATCAAATCGCGCACTACTCGCAAAGGACGCTTTTGAAGTAATTAATGAATTTATTTCTTCAAAGAAACCATGATAATATCTTTAAATTGAAATAAAAAAGAAAAGACCAGGAAAGCTGCTTCGATGTATCAAATAATCCAATGTTTTTTGGAACTGAATTTCTTATTAATTTAATAGCTCGTTTCTGAATTGCATCTAGGGAGCAAAAGAATGCTTGCAGAAGCTTCTTCACGCATTCGAGACAGGGGCGGATTTGATTGGGTCTTGTAGAGGGTAAAAAGTTGAATGGACGTAAAATAACGTCTAGAGCTGACTAGAAAGCCAAGTTTCCTAGAGATAATTTTATTCACAGGAAATGTGTTCACTCTAAGAGAGGTCAGACAAGATTGAAAAGCCCAACTTATACAGCTTATCTCAGATCTTCAGGGTGTTCGATCTAAAAGAAATGTCTAGAAAATTTATATTATTCCTCCTAAATATTAGACAACATTGTGTATTGCCTATATTATAGTCAACTAGATAGAGGGAGCCCAATTTTTCAGGTCGAAATTAATTGAAGAAGCAAAACTTTTGCGATCATTTAAGAATGAGAAAGCACTATAATTGGTGCTATGGTTAAAGTAACAATGAGTGGAATTAGGGTGCAAATTAATTAGATCATCAAGTTATAGGCCTCAAAATTTAATTTTAGTTGATTGGATAATCCTTATCAATTTTTTTCAAAATTCCAAATGAAATTTATGTTAGGGAATTTCTTTTTCATTTTTGAGATAAAGTCAATGGTTTGTTAAATCTAGTCATTAAAAAAACTTTCATTGCATAGGGCGACCTTGAAAAAAAATACCCACCCTTCCTCTATGTTTATATATAGTATATATATATATATATATATATATATATATATATATATATATGTTGTATATGTATATTAGTATCTATATTCTAAAAGATTTCTTTCAGTGGTGTGATTGAAAAAAAGGTCGTTTCCTAACGAAATACTCTAACATAAAATAAAGGACTGGGTAACTTTTAAGGAGTTAGATGTTGGTTCTAGGTGAAACATTTTAATATAATAATAAAACTGAGCAAGATGCGAGGTAGGTTTCACAAAAAAAGAAATAAAAACAAAATTGAGTTTTGAATTCGATATATTTCGGGGGTGATATCAAAACTCAATTTTGTTTTATTTCTTTTTTTGTGAAACCTACCTCGCATCTTGCTCAAGTTTTATTATTATAAGGACTGGGATTATAGTAAATATAATAATAAAGTTATACCTATCTATAAAAAGATTATGACTCATCTTTTTTATTTCATTGAACTATGAGATTTATTTGAAAAAATTTTCAGCTTGATCTTCGTGAAGCCATTAAGTTTTTTTATATTAAGCTCTTAGGAAAAAATGTTTATTATTAAACTTATGGCTAAAATATCTTTATATTAAGCTTAAATTACTTAGATGCCTCTAAAATGCGGAAATAAATCCTTCAATCCCAAAAGAACATTTTATTAATAAGAACTGAATAAAGAACAATTTCGATAGAGATATTTTTGTTAATTTAGTATTTGACTTCTCATTTCAAAACCTTTTTACAATAGATCAGATTATTTTAAAGAATAACCTATTAAATTTTATTTATTCTTTCTGGTCATTACACATGCTTTTATTTAACATGGTCCCTATGTTTGACTGGGTAGATTCTTGTAAACGAATTTTGAGACACTATACTAAAAAGTAGAAAATAATATTTTTTTAGTACCCTTACCATAATCACTAAACTAAAAATAAAAGTGGGGGATTAAATAAAATTTAATCATGTAATCTCACACGCATTATTTTCAAAACCTTGTTTCTCCAAGAATTACAAAGTTGAGAAATTTGTGGCGCAGTTTGTTCTGGATAGGGTGACATTTCAGACACTGTATGCTGTTGGCATTTTTAGAGCCTTCCTAATCCCAGTCATGTTGCATGCATCCCCATCCCAATTAAATCAGTTGGGAAGGCCTGAAGGCAAAATGCTACTCTATATGCTAACGACAACGGCTATACTATTTATTGCAATGGAAAGAAACCCTCTCAGTAGCCCTGGATATTTCAAAGGCTTTTGACCAAGTTTGGCACAAAAATCTTCTTCCCAAACTGCCAAGCATTTGGCTTCACGCCACACTTTGCAAATGGTTCGAAAGCTTTTTCGCAAATCGTTATATTTAAGTTGTGGAGGCTGGAACATCATCCATATCATTCTCTACAAATACTAGGGTCCCCCAAGGTTCAGTTATCGCCCCCAACTCTTCCTAATATATATAAACAACTTAATTAACCACCTTAAAACCCCACTCACTGTTACACTGACTATATAGCACTCTTCACGACTCTCCCTCACTCCCGAGTAATCGATATAATGTTGCTTCTTCAATCACTCTCGACCTAAACACCCTAGAAAAATTGGGTTCTCAAAATTTAGTTAGCTCTAATTCCAATAAGATCCAATGTTGTCTAATTCTTGGCTTGAATCCGCATCAAGAAAATTGGCTTTCTATTCAGGTCCAGACGATTTTTTACGCCCCTGCAGCTTCTCACCTTCTACAAGGCCCAACCCCCCTCCCCCTCTCTCTTCTTAAATACGGTTCTTATCTGTGAAGAGGGGCATCCAAAAATTCTATTGCCACGCTGGATGCAATTCAGAAACAAACTCAGGCTAATAGACGATCCGACACTTACCGCCTCCCTCGACTCGCTAGCCCATCGAATAAATTTTCCGCGCTTTCCCTATTTTATAAATATTACATGGCATGTGCTCTAATGGGGTGAATTAAGTAATTCCTCCCCAAAGCCTGCTATGAGCGTAGCACGCGATTTGCCGACACCAACATCCCTTCGCAACTAAATTGAAAGTACCGGACCACTTCATACGCCAATAAGTTTGTTCCCCTGACTTCAAGGAACTGGAACTCTTTTCTGGCCTCCACTTTTCCCGACACATTTAACCTCCAAACATTCATATAATTTATAATATAGTAGCTTAACTAGGATTTTTCCTCCTATCTCTTCCTATTTATATGAAGCTCCCGTGAAAAGAATTCGCTCGATGCCCCTAATATTTAGTAACCAGCTTCAAGGCCCGCCTTTGGCGGGCGCTTTTGCTAGCCAGGGCTTTGCTCCCTGGGCCCACGTGGCTGCTTTATTGATGTTTTATTAGTAACAGAGAATAAATATAATTGTTTTATTATAAAGTCTTAAATAGATATAATTTGAGATTCTATTTAACTGTAATATACACTCATAACAAATAAGATGAAACAAATATTTAAAATGTATTAAAAATCCACTTGTTATCATTAAGGGGAAAATAAAAAAAAAGTTATATTATATGTAGGTATTATTATAGATAAGAAGACTTGAAAATTACAATTATTATTCATTTTGCTAGACACAAAAGTATATACAATCTATTTATAAAAAATTCTCTTATTCTCAAGCTTGAGTTGTTTATCATAAAAGAATTTAGTCTTATTGATTTTAAGTCGATTCTTCCACGTTTTCAGTAGAGCTTGCCATTAATAGTCAAAACATCAAAAATGGAATGCAATAAGGTTATTCCTCTAGTATTAGATAAGAATCGATCGTTATTTTTGATTTTAAGTCGATTCCTCCATGTCTTCAGCAATGGTTACCAATAATAATCGAAGGGTCAAAAATCTAATGTAGAATTCTTATTCCTCAAGTATTAGATGAGAATCGATTGCTATTTTTGATTTTAAGTCGATTCCTCCTCCTCCATGTCTTCACCAATGGCTACCAATAAAAACCGAAACGTCAAAAATCGAATGTAGAATGGTTATTCCTCGACTGTTAAATGAGAATCGATCATTATTTTTGAATTAAAGTCAACATGAACTGCAAATTGCAAGTGATATCTGATTAATAATAAAGAAATAAACATATTAATATTTCAAATCAATTTGGATAAAGTTTAGCAACGATCCGTTGCAGTTTATTTTTTTAATTTTTGTTTTTAAATGTACTTTAAAAAAAATAGATAGTTTTTTTAAATCTTTGTTGCATTATTAAATTCTTCTTCAACGATAATGTGGTTAGAACTCTATTATCTATGCTATTAAGAATGAATGACACTCAAAAATCTGACAAACAGGGCCGCCAACACATGTTTAGTTTGCTAGTTTAGTTCTTTTATTGTTTGGCAAGCTATGTTGGCTAACCTGAATTTTTTTTTTAGTTTTTCCTGAATTTTCCGGGCAACTTTTCCAATTTTTTTTACGTATTAACCTAAATTGGACTATTACGAACATTAAAAAAAAAATTACCCAAATCGGTCCAGTCATTTGAGAGATCTGCGCTTACAAAGAAAAAGAAATTCATTTTTATTATATAGATATGGTGACTTTTTATAATCAGAATTTTAATCACGGACGTTCGATAATTTTGAATTAAGATTAATTTAATAGAAGTTTTAAAGAAAATTTTGACTATTCCTATATCTTAACAAACATTTTATCTGAGAAATTTTATTTTTTTTGCTTACACTTGGTTCACATTGGTTCCTCGCGCGCTATAAGTCTACCAAGTCGTCTTTCCCATCCTCTGACCTGTTAAAATTCATGAAAGTAGCTTAATATTATTTTGATTGCTAAATAATAATAATTAGTTCAGATGGCAGATGAAAAAATTACAAATAACTCTTGAATCCTGCTTGACCGCTTATTAATAGTGACTACATAATTTAAAAAATTATTATACAATTTTGGCAATCTCTCACAACCTAGACATTTTGATGGAGAAACAATAATAAAATCAAAAAAAAATTCGACAATAGGAATTTTAAATGGTCAATCTGTTTTCCGTTAACCTTTTTCACCCCCGCCCGCCTACCTCTCTCTCCGAATTCCAGACCCTTTCGAATTAATAGCTAAGGCCTAGAGGAGGGTACCTGAAGATCTTTTATCTGCAAAAGAACTGCTTGGTTGAAGGGTACCTACTAGGCTGAATTGCCCATTAAAATTTATGCTTGTCTTGAAAAAGTTTTCATTTCTGAAAGAGTTTTGATCCCAAAGCTTAAATGTAAATTCTCCCATTATATAATATAAAAGTACAAAGTTCTTTTGCAAAAGAATGCTGCTTTCATTCAATCCAAGGACCAAACTATAGAATTATTAAGAGTATAATCTAGTTTAAATTAATAAAATCTAGACTAAATTGAATGAATAATTTTACCTTGAGTACCTAGGTTTATGTGCCCTTTTAGTGACTTAGGGCCAGTTTTATGTCGATTGGTAAACTCTTTTCAACCGTTTGCAAAGGGTAAAAGGCTGGGATGGCCAATCAGATGAAAGTGCCTGTCATCTGGATTGGCAGGCACTTTCATCTGATTGGCCATCCCAGCTTTTTACCCTTTGCCAACGGTTAAAAAGAGTTTACCAACCGACATACAACTGGCCCTAAGTGTACGTTACACTGATATACTTTTATTTTATCAAATGAGTATTTCTTTCCGACTAAATGTCTATATATCTATTTTTCTAAGAAATATCTACATTATTGTACATTCCAAATTATATATTAAGTTTAAAATTATATCTGAACTAGTATATATAGTCTTAGTTGTCTGTCTGTCTCCGCTGTCAGATATGTATCTTTTAAACTATTTAAAGTATAACTTTTTTCAATATGAAACCAATCGAGTAGGATACCGTTGAATAGGTCCTATTAATTAATTTGTATTTTGACGTCCGTCCCAATGACCCTATCAAGTTACTACTCATTGCCCCTCTCCCCGAAACCCAAGACGTGCAAGGCAGGCTCGGTCTTGTCCACTTTTTTATTATTATTCATTTGATTACATATTAGGATTTTGTTGTACAATCGAATCACTCGTTCATCT